>VZTX01014538.1:1617-26617 GCA_013400915.1 Pardalotus punctatus
ATTTAAAAAAAGTTGTTTAGAGCAATTCAATGTTTTAAAAAAAAAAAAAAAAAAAAAGATTCCCATGCCTATACGAAAAAGTTTAGGAATTCACTCTGCATTTTCCAATTTGATGTGTCTGAAATTCTCTTTGAACAAATTCCAAAATACAAGTTTTTTCTATAGAAATTAGCATAGCAATCACATCAATAATATCACTATCTCTATGGGAATGATAACTGGAGCAGTGGGGGTGTTCTTTATTTCAATTCTTCGTGGATCAACTGATTATATTCTGTCTTCTTTTGAACTTGTTATTGTAAGTCAAGTGATTCTTTATAAGTGACAGCCCTGACAAAGAGACGAGGATGGGAAAGCAGGTCGAAAGGAAGTCGCCATATGGACTTTAAAAAAGGCACTTTTTAAACAAGATAATGGGGAAATGGATGTTGCCTTTTAACCCTGTCAAGGCTGAACATTATTAGCAGTCTCATAAAAGAATGAGCTATACTTTTTTTTTTTAAATATCAGATTTCACCTTAGGATTTCTGTGACTTAGGGCTACATAATACAAACCACATAGGAGGGGATGGCATTTCAGAGGTAGGGGCCAAATCAAGCACCTGGGATAAGCAACAGACAGGAGATTTCAGAGCACTGCACAAAGAGTTACAGAAGAATGAGAACTCAGGAAAACCCCATGATTCTTTTTCCTGAGACAAAGATAAGAATATTGACTAGAGATAGGTGAAACAGCAACTGACAGCAGAGGAGCTTTAGACATCTAACTGGGATTTCCTGTTCCTCTGGAGTAAGTGCATGATGCTCATTTAGAAACAACCATTTGAGTGAAAACAAGCTTGAACATGAGGGCTTTGACTCTGATCTTTGCAGAAATTCAAATATTTCTCCTCCTCTTTCTGTTCTGAAGGGAAAAGGAATTTCCCTCCAGAAACTTTCAAGTGGACAAAGATTAAGAACCATCTCCTAGGAAGTTCAGATTAAGCACTAAACCCTCACTAAGATGAGGGCAAAGCGGTGGTCCAGCATTTGTGAATCACCAATCAAATTTACCTTTTTTTTTTTTTTTGGTCAGTTGGATGGTCCAGATGATCATCCAACTCAACTCTACAGGAAGAAAATGTCAACCAAAGTCTTCTCAAAATCTGGAAGAGCAGGCTACTATTTGCAGACAAAGGTGCTGTCAAGGGAGGAGTCTGTTAACAAGACTGATCAAAACTGTCTTCCCCACGGCCTCATAGACAGGGTTATCTGGGCTGGGATGGCCCAAAGTGAATCACCAGGAGATAATGTAGATCCATGAGCTCAGTACATCCCAAAGACCAGAGACCTCCACATTTTATTGATGGAATGATGGGTTCCAGCACCTAAGCAATGGATACTGATTAGCTGGGATTCAAAAAATCTCAGATTTGAGCTCAGGGAGAGTTTGCTCCAACATCTCTCAGAATTCATAGCATTCTCAGGCACCATCAGCACTTCTGCAGCTCCCCCCAGTATTCCTTCCTATTTCTCCCCTTTTTTCAAGGCTGTTCCTTTCTCCTTTTCTTGCATCCAGGGAAAGGTCCTTTCTCTTCAAAGCCTTCATGTCCTCTCAACTACTTAGCTACTTCTCCATATTCTTTGGTAGATTCTGTTCTTTTCTGTGCCTCTTCCATGAGTAGGTGGGAATACTCTGCCTCTTTAAAACTAGGTAAAAACTCTACAGAGGAGAGAGGGAAGGATCAGAGGATATGTACCTTGTGTGCCTTACTCTGCAAGGCTCTTGAACTGTCTTAGAGCATAGTGGGCACCTTCTTAGGGAGGAAAAGCCATCAGCTCCAGACTTGTCAAAGTTCAAAAAGTAGCAAGAGAGGAAATGAAAGCTTAGTTCTTCAGCCAGGCAACATTCACTTTCCCCATGATTTCTACCTTTGTGGAATGGCAGACTTCCAGAAGATCTCATGTCAGACAGATGTAAATAACAGGGGAGACTATCCCAAATCTCCTCAAGTTTGATGAGTCCAACAAAATTCCAGGTCAGAGGAGTATTTTATGAGGCTTTAAACAGGAAAGTAGCAAAAGACAACTGGCCATACAGTAATTTACACAATGGGTGGGGGAGAAACATTAGCTTTATATATTTAAATATTTATATATTGTTTGCTTTATAAGGAAGGACCAAGGAATAATCTTGCCTTTGTTCTTAAAAAGTGTGATCAGCATTTTCTTCTTAAAGAGAGATGATAAGCAACTGGGCATTCTTTTAACAAAGGCTGAAGAAGACCACTGAAAGCTTAATGCCTTCAGGAGGGGGTCTGTTCTCCAAGGAGATCAGGTCTTTAATATTGATAAGGAAGGGCACATAAAAGAAATCATCTAATAGCAGGGACTTTAAAAAAGGGATTTCAGAAAACTTGCGCTAAATGTTTCAGCAAACTCTGGAACAGGTGGTGCGATCTACATGGCAGTCTGAGCCAGTGAAAACACAAGTCAGCCAGCAAGAAAGTTGCTGAAGCATGGTTCAAGAAGACATAAATAAAACACTTTCACAGGAAAAAGGGGAAAAGCCTTTCAAAACGCCTGTTACAAACACGGGGGTTTCCTGGGCAGAACCCCAGCAAACTGACAAGGTGGATGGAAGTTTTCCCAGTTGCACAGATTCTAAGAAAGCTTCTTGGCAAAAGGACTCTGAGGTCCCAGCTTTCAAAAGAGAGTAGAGGCAGAACCCATTTGAGAACAAGCTGTCTATTTCCTAGGGGCCATGACCAAAATAAATATCTCTTTATAGATTTGATCAACCAAGATTGTACATACCATCTTCACAGGGTAGAGGTAATCAGAATTTGTAAAAAATAGGGGGGTTTTTAGGAGATAAATCTGCATCCTCAATATATTAGTGAACTATCATTGAGCCTGACATCACAGACAACTTGCATGGGTCAGCTAAAAGAGATACTAAGGTCAGGAGCCTATGTTGGTCACTTTTTGTGATAAAGTCATTGCAACAATTCATCAAAGCCCAGCCACCAGGAAAGGATCCAAATGAGAGTGCAAAATGGACATCAGGAAGAAGTGCAATGGAGCAACATCTAAAGCCAGGTCACTGGAGGTGCATCTCCCCCTCACAACACTGACTCTCTTCCTTTGCAAAATAAAGGCAAAACCGCAATGCAGAGAAAAAAATCCTTCAAGGTATTATGGACTGACAGACTGACACATGGGTTTAGATCTTTCGTGGACAAAAGTGGTCACCTGTGTGTTTTTTAGAGCATAAGAATCTGAGTAAAGTGGTAATAAATAATTTTTGGGGTTTTTTCCTTAAGTGAAAGATGCTTTTTACATTAAAGAGTGAACAATGTTCTCAATAGATCCACCTAGTGGAATCGAGCAAATTCTGCTTCCAGAATAAAGGCACAGCATTTATAAACCCAAGCAGGACATATTTCTGTGACCGTCTTCCATTCAGCACAACAGGGGCTCAAATACCCTCCAAGAGAGCAAGAGTGAAAGCTGCAGTAAGTCTCAGTACAAGCACAATGTAGAAGATCAGGAGACAACTGTTGCTCCAGGATTTAAACTTTAACATTTAAATTTATGTGGAATTGGTATAGTAGGTCTCCTTCTCCAGCTGTAATCATCAGGAATTATGATTGATCAAGAGGAGAAAGTGCTGGGAAAAATATCAGAAAGAATAGCTGAACTTCAACTTTAAAGTGCATTAGCACTGACCTAGCTCTTGTAGCAAATTCACATTGAGCCTGTTCTCAGTCTGTCAGAGCTCTTCAGGAGCTATTTAAAAGAGATGGCGAGATCTTACCTCTGAGATAAGACTCTGGAATAATTTTTTGGGTAAGCTTTCTTCCTACTCAACTATTCTAACCAATATCCCACTTTTCAACAGTTTCCTTAAAGTTTTCCCAGTTCGTTCCACCCTGGTCCCAAAGATCACAGCAAACCCTAGACATCTAATGAATATAGCCTTGTGTTCATCCCAGCGCTTGGCCACTTCCGCTTATTGATGAACACCAGTGTTCCCTACTGGCTGCTGTGACAGATCCTGTTCCATCACTGTTCCCCCTTTCCGCTGCTGGTGGCATGCAGCCCCCTGTGCTGCCTGTGCCTCCATCCTGGCACACAGCTGTCCCCCACAGAACCTCCTCCATTGTCACACACCACCATGTTTAAGGCATTGCACCATCAGATAATTTCCATATTAGCATTTAAAGGAAAGAGCTGCCTTTTAAGGAAGTGCTGAAAATGTTAGTGTCTTACCTTTCAAGCTGTGGTTTCACAATTTAAGCCCTGTGTTACAATAACTTAGGCTCCCTTCACCATCTGAGCCTGGCACACGTGCAAGGTACGTCACTTACTAGGCAGGGAGCTCTGTGCTGCCCGGTGGGGAACACCTCCCGCTCCGTGGGGGACACAGCAATGGACTCTGCAAAGGTGGCACTGAACTGTAACTTTGCCTCATGTACAGCCCCTTCAGTAGGTGCCAGTGTCGGCACAGAAATACCTTGTCTCCATTTGGTTGGTGTCCGAGGTTGAAGTCTGGGATATTTTGGGAGGGTCTGAAGAGACCACTGGCAGACCACAAGCCATTTTGGGGGAGGTTTTCCCTCACAATTCGAGGAAAGGCGACTCCCCTGAGGGGGGCAGTGCCCAGGCTGTGCTGTGTGGGGTGGACTCAAAGATGGGCCTCCCCCTCGCCCAGCACAGCCCGGCCATGGCGTGCCGGCCGCAGGGCTGTCCCTGGCAGCACAGCAGTGCCTCCCTCGTGGTCACGGCAGCCAGAAAACACTGCCGCGGTGGGAGAGGGCTGAGAGGCTTCAGGGCAGGGCAGAGCTCGCCCACAGCTGGCCAGAGAGCCGGAGACGGCACCATGGTGGCACAGGCCCGGCTCACACCCACCCCCAGGGACACCACCCCAGGGGGCACAGAACAGGCTCTTTTTTAAACTAATAATAATCACAGAGCTCCTATGAACTGCTGTGGCTGCATATGTGTGAAGGGATGTGATTTATGCCCAGTGGTTTGCTGTACCCTTCCCACAAACACCAGCTATGCAGTCCAAGCTGTAGCAGCCCAGCTCCCCTCCATCGTCCCTGTGCCCAGCGTGGCCATGCCCGGGCAGCGGGGGCACACGGGGGCACACGGGGCTGCAGAGGGTCCCAGGCAGGGCAGGGGCCATGGGTGGGCAGGAGGGCTGGAGGCAGTGGACACGAGCATCTCAGCATGGTCCAGGCGAGCATGGTGTGGTACAGACACCCGGAGAAAAGCTGGAATGGACATTCAGTGTTGTTGCTTTACTTCCAAGAGTTGCTTTTACCAATTCCAAATAATACTTGTGTCTCCATTTTTTTATTTTCCCCTAAACACCTTTAATAAAAACCACACTCTTCTCTTTTTGTTTGTCCTGCCCTCAAGCTCTACCACTGCACCTTCCCCTTCAGATGGTTGCTCTGAGTGTCCAGGCAGGGACACAGGACCAAAAAGTTCTACTAAAACTGATGCCCACGAACATGAAAAATAATTTACCAGAGGAGAAAATTATATCCCTGGCTTTGTCATTAGGGAGGCTCCACTAGCTGTGCCATTGGTTCTTTGCAGGGTTGCTTTCTGAGAGTGCTAATAAAACAAAGAGGACTATCTCACATCCTCACAGGAGACTGGACACTTGAAAGTGATTTAGGCAACATCCCTGGAGAGGTGCAGAGGCTCTGGGAGCAGGACAAAGGACTGAGCTGGCTATGATATGTATGTGAAAAATATACATCAATACAGAGTGACACCAGTGCAGAGCAGAACATCTGAAAACTGATGAAGTGGAGAGCTCTCTGTGTAATGCAAAGCACCTGAATGATGTGTGTACACACAAAGATTTGTTCAGCTCTGCTCATATCTAGCCCTCTTGGACAGTTGGATTTGATTTGCCATTTTCCTGCCAAAATATTGTTGCTGTACCTCAGAACCTGGCCTTTCTTCAAAGAAATTTCATATGACTCTCCTGTCCTCACCTAAACCAGTCCAGAATATGAGTTCAGGAGAGGTTAGAGGGACCTTCTTTAATTAGAAACATGTCTCTAATAATTTAAAGATTCAAAAATAAACACTTCTTGTATCTTTTAAAATTTCCTCTTTCTGTAATTCTGTTCATATATAGCTGCTCAGCCACCTTGAAATGAAGACTGCTATAATCAACCTGCTGGCTTAGAATGAGAGGGTCACACAAGAAGCCAACTAATGCTGTCTGCACAGCCAGCAGAGGGAGGCAAACAGTATAATTGGGTTTGATTACATTATTTTAAACAGAATTTTAAGGATTCCTTAACCAAATGGGAAACTGGTTTCCTAAAAAGTAACACAATAAATAGTTAAGATAGACCCTTCCACCAAAGTTTTACAACAGCAAAGGCAATGTCAAAGAATACCAACACTATGACCTTTATAATTTCCTTTCTGTTAAGCTCAGGGAGCTTTAAGGCTTTGGGTATTTATTTGCAATTTTCTCATTTAACCCAAAAGGGTTTTTTTCCAGATACTATTTAACTTTACATAAGAAACTTGAGTATTTTTTTTTATTTTTTGGAAAGCATCTTTGCAGAGGCATTTGAAGGTAAACCATCTCTGAAACATCTGGAAAGTAACACCAAAATGTAGGAGCTGTCTTGAGATTGTTGATAACTTACTCTACCTAAACAGCTGAGAAAGGACAGTTCTCTCCAGTGAGTGTTCAAGGCTCCTTCTAACAATATATATTTACCCCACAGAGGGAAAAAAACGCAAACAGGATGGGAATTTCCAACTTAAAGAATGAAAGAAAAAGTGGAGAGTGAAATGGAGAGAAGCAAAGACAGGTATCCTTACACCATGCAAATTAGCAATAACAAACACAAGCAAAACAAGGCTTCAAATTTTCAAAATTGTTAGGAATCATATGGAAACCCCAGAGAATTCAAACCACCTACCCATTTTCCAGGAACATTGCAAATTTAGGGCCCATTTTCCTTATCATCCCATTTCATCGTTATGTTGGATTTAAATCTTCAACTGATGCTGTTTAAGAGCATCATTTTAAGATACAAGCTCAACCCTGGAAGAGCCCTCAAGGATCACAAGGCAGGAGCGTGTATGGCCGTGTTGTTTTACACCTCTTTGGCCAGGACCTGTCTCTCTGAAGTCCCCCAGATGTGCTAACAGCTGCAGAGGTGAGTGAGGAGCCTGTGGAGCCGTGCCAAGGGAGCATTGCCCATGGCACTAACAAGGGAGGAACGGCTGGGATGGGGTAAATCTCAATTCACAAAGAATGGGAGCCACGGAGAGCCACCCATTGGGGTATTTTGCATGGCGATTCTGAGCCCACTCTGCCAAATTGCATTTGTAAAAACTGTTTTTTTTACTGCTTCCACAGTAATTTAGGCTTGAAGCAAATCCCCAAAAGCAGAATGATACACCAAGCAAAATCAGTGAAGCTCCAAGAGAGTGCAAATTGCACAGAGGTGTGAATGGGACTTGTTATGTCTTTTTAGGCATCAAAATATGCCTAACAATGTGTTTCCAACCAAGCTCACAGGAATTTTAAAATGTGCTACACCCTTTTACCTCCTCTATGCCCTGTGCTTGGACTGCCCAATATTGAGCAGCAATATAGGTTTGAGGTATTTCTTTGTGCAAACAGGCTTATGTTATTGCTGCAGTCAGGGTTTTGCAAGCATTGCACTACTGTAATTAATTTCCAGAATATGGCCCACTGGGCAAAATTTAAGTTACACTAGTGAAAATCTTGAATAAACCCTTGGAAGCTAAAACTAATCACCACTTTAGAATCCAAAGGTGATGAGCTTATCTGGTTAATAATAAGCTTTTTAAGAAAAAGTTATCAATCTGTATTTAACCAATAGACAGGAACTGGTTCAAAAAGAGTCTTTCCAATCCATCAGGTAATGAATGCCTATTAAAAAACTATAAATAAGCATTCACCCGAGAGCTTGGAATGGCACTCTGAGAGCCTTTCTGGTCACTCAGGTAAATAATGAGTTTTATATAACCTTTCAGCAAAGATTTTTTTGCAAATGAGGAGATGAAATGCAGAGAAGCTTCTGATTAAAGTTGGGGTACAAGCCAATGCACAATTGGGAATTCAGAGTTAAAGCTGGCATTGTTGTTGCCTCACACTGTTTTCTCCAAGGGCTTGATGTTAAAGACTCTCTTGTCTTTACTTCAAATTGCTTATGATGGTTTCAGTTTAGGATTTTATTTATACATGGCATTTATATTGATGAGTATTTTGTGCATTATCTGTTCACCCAGCAGCCACAAAATCCAATAAAAATTGTAGAGAAGGGCAGAATGAAAGCCCCTAACTGATGTGTAGTCACCAGTGAAAATGCCTACAGTGATCTCTCATCACAGTCCCCCTCAAATCCACAAGCACTGTGCTTGTTCAAATCTAAAGATATGGGAAAAAAAGTCCAAAACTCCCTGAACTTTCTGGTATCTCCTTCTGTCGATATTTACTACTCTCCAATAAAATCACTCTTATCAAATATTTTGAGCTTTTTTGATGACTAAGAAAAAATATACCCATAAAGAGATCCATTAATTATCTTAAAATCAAATAACCTGGCAACCAGGATATATGACAAAATTAAATGTAAGCCCTTTCCTGGATAGCTTTGCAGTCCTTCCTAAAGGATTGCTCATCAGCTGTCCTCAGCACCTAACACCCTAGGACAAGAAGAGAAAAATGGGTTTCACACCCTGAGGGTTAACAAACTTCATTTATTATATACTCAGAGAATGAAGATTGTACTGCAGGCTCAGGGATAAAAAAGAGAAACTTCTCCCAACTACAGCCATGAAACAGACATTTGAAAAGGCTAAAATGGAAAGCAAGAGGGGGGAAAAAAAGTGTTTGTATTCAATAGAGATCCTTCCTGATCCTCATGCTTCTAAAGAAATATATCCTTCCAATTGTTCCATTTTGTGTTAAAACATATTTTTTGCATTTATTAATAATTCAAACATGTTGTTGTTTAAAAAAATATTCATATCATGTGTTCATAGTTTCCATATACATATGTCAAACTTTATTTTGTTTTACCATTATAATCTATGAATGGATTTACCCTTTGTTTCTGTTTTCAAATCTCTGAGGAATGTTTGATTAGGTAGGAGGGTTTGTTTTATGCATTACTTGTTCATCATTGCACAAGTGCACAGGCTAAACAAAGTTGGCATACTTCACACTGATTGGTGGAAACAGTGTAGTTAAACAGTGTAGTTAATACAAGGGAATGAGTAATTTCTCACCACAGCTAATCAGCTGCACAATAGCCATGGATCAGGCAGCACAGCTATAGATCACAAATGCATTTTAAGGTAGCTCGTAGCACACATGATTATCTACTAGTATCTGTTACAATCATTTTGTATTAACACACTCCATCTGTATTTATTTAATAAAATGGATCTTGTGGGCAGAAGTCTATATACATAGCCAGACAGAATACTGGGCATTATCAAGTTAATTGCAAACCCAGGAATGTTCTAGCTGGTATATAATGGAAGAATATGTCCAGGGTGTCGCAATTTAACAATGTCAGGTGAAAAAGAAAAAGCAAGAGCACTGAAGATGACAAAACAGCTTCTGCTGCACTGAAAAACTTAAATCAATTTCATCATTCTATATCTATCACTCCGTACATCTATAACTAAGAAATAACAAGATAAATATGTTGTAATATTATTTACCAGGTGTCTCCTGCATTAACTCCTTTCCATACTTTTGTGTTGAGCTGTCCTTTATTATGACTTGTAAACCTGTCATTCCTGAAGAAAGTATTTTTAACAGCTCAGCATCAATACCAGTTCAGAATAGCATCCCTCTGTTAGAAAACAAGGCTGGGTTCAGTAGGAGTTAACATTAACAATTCAAGAGACTGTAGGAGAAATTAGAAACATGAGCCCTCCATAATGATGATAAAATCAAACTGGCAAATAAATGTATTCTCAAATGTCATAGTAAGAAAATGGATGAATATATGCAACTAAAATGGTCTCTTAAATTTCAAGTGCATGGCCAGGATTCTTGAGAACTTGCTCCTAAATAGAAGAAGCTGAATTAGAAATCTATCAAGCAATCTCAGTACTGCATATCTGCACATGTAATGCAAACTTCATGAAGTCCACAATTTCACCCTACTAGTCTAATCCAAAGCCCACTGGGATCTATTCCTCTGAATTTGATGAGTTTTGGATCAAGCCTTTTGAAGATAAGGAGTGAGCTGGAAACAAAATGATGCCATAAATCAGAATGAGTGGTACAGAATTAAGTAGTACAAAATATAGCTTTCAGTAGTATATTATGCTAAGGTTATAAAATAAAACAAAACAAAAGTATTGATGAATAAACAATAAGGAGAAAGATACAAAAATATTTGTTTTATTAAGGAATTAGTGAAATTGCAGTGCTTCACTTTCTTTAAAAATATAGGCTCTATTTTGATATTCACACTTAAGGAAACACTTTGGCTCTGATAAAACCAAGTGGATAATTAAAAATTATAATATTAATTGTACCCTTAACACAGATAAGTAAACTTGGCAAGAAAGTTTTAATGAGTTAAGTGAAAAGGCAATGTCTAAATTAACTGAGTAAATTGGCAAAGGGAAATTTATTGTATATACTGACCCTTTTAACTTGTTTTAATGTCTGAATTTGAACTACATAGATTAGTTTTCATTACATGATATATTAAATTATAAGGATAAAAGTATGCCTCAGAATCTGCTTTCTAGGACAGGTTACAGTGCTTACAAATTAATTGTCCTGTAATATGTTATAACAGTAACTCAAAATCCATGGATTCAGTAAAGATTCCTGAGGGAAATGACAGCTACCAGAATATATTTAGAATGTCAATACAAAAGAATAAAACACGATCACACTGAACTTTGCTAAAAATGCAAACAGTTCCACAGCTTATCGCAGCTGTGGGAATTCCCAGTGCTCTTGCAAAGCCCCTCTGCCATGTGCCACAGTGCAAAGGTGTGCGGAGGGTGACAGGGACACGAGCACATCTCTGACCCCACACAGGTGACAACCGTGCTGGACAGGCTGGAATTGTGCATCTGCTCTCACGTGAAAAGACACTAAGTGCCTATGAAAAGTGTGTGGTACATTCCAGAACAACTTTTGGATAAAATAACCTACTGCCAAATCTTGACTGAAAGAACTGTGACGTAAAAGCCGACATGGATGTACACCCCACTGGGACCTGTCTGACTGTATCAGTTTTTAATGTATCTTCCCATTAAATCAAAGATCCAAATGCTAAATCTAGCACCAAGAGACAGCAAGGGAATTTGTGACATTCCTCAGAGGACTTGGTGTCCATAAACCAATGAATGGATAAAACTGATCTCAATATTTAGTTTCTCTTTTTTGACAAATACAATATTGATGATATTTTGTTTAACTGTTTCATAGCACCACACTTGTGAAAATTTAACTAAATAGAAACTGCTCAACCAGAAATACACAGCAACAGATACTGGGATTATGTATATAGTTAAGATACAGGCATGGCAGAAGACCATAATATAGCATGATTTAGAAGTTCAAATCTTTCAGCTCCTACTAAATACTGTCAAGCACCAAGAAGTTCTGAGCCAGAACTAGCTGAAAACAATAGAAAGATTTCCATTGGTTTAATAAGCAATGAATCAGATTCATAAAAATGAACCAAGCTAGTAACTGTGCTGTTGCTCAGAGTGGCTTCTAAATAAATATATAAAATCACATTTCTCAGTCTCAATCTTCTAATTCTGGAAGGCACATAGCAAAAACAAAAGAAGTTGAAGACTACTTTCAGAAGGAGAAAAAGGCTTCTTGCAGGTCCTTCGTACATAGCTGTCGAGAAAAACAGGGATTTTCAGGTTTGGAAGCTGTAGGAAACTCAGCCACATGCAGTAACAGTGCAGAGTGGATGGTCTGTAACAAGTAAACTTCAGGATGTTCAGTTCAGACACAGACATGGAAGTTCAGTCCAGCCAAGCCCCCAGCAAAGGCTCCCCTAAACCTCCCAGACGGCATTTAAATACTTCCCACTTCCTCATCACAGCTTCAGGGAGACCACCCCTGCCAGCCCCCGGTGTGGGGGTCAGCCCTGTCACCCAGGACATGCTGTCCTTCCCTCCTTGGCACCCTGCGGAGGAAGAGCAGCTCCTGCCCACCAGTGAGCCCCGGCACTGCCCGCAACAGAGACCTCCTTCCTATTCAGGGGGACAAAAAGGCTTCTTACAGGTGCCTGATACACACTGACCCCAAAAAATGGGCGTTTCAGGTTTGTAATTTGAAGGTGCGTTATTCCCGTGCTTTCTGGGGTGTCTAGGGTGCTGCCAGCAGAAAACACGGGGCATCACGGGGAACAGGAGAGAGAAGTGTTACCTCAGCCACATCCGAACTGTAAATGGGAACGGGCAGACTGGGGAGCTTTCTGCTGTTCATTCAATACACCGTGAAGTGTCAAAAATCTCTTTTACATGCTTTTTTCCACCTCCCTTTAGAAAAGGACCAGAATTACAACCAAGAAGCTAATAACTTGCTATGAACAGTGGTATTTGTTGAGGCATGCAGTTTCCAAATGGGAATTTGGGCTTGTTTTTATTCTTCACTTAACACTTCCCCTGCCCAGCGCAGACGTTTACACTGGTGTTGTTCTGACAATGACAACACACAGAAAGCACATGGCCTAATAACTCCGACTTTAACAGACCCGTGGCTTCTAACAATGCAATTGCAGAGGAATTTGCCCTAAACAAAGCCCAAATACAGAAGCGCCCATCGCAGTTAACAGCAATTAATGTCTCCTCAGACTGCTACGTGCCTTAACCACAGCCAGAGGGGACCTCGGGGCGGGGGGAGAGAGGGACACCTGCGTCTGATGGTCACCAGGCTTCCTGGCACGAGCCTCAGCAAGGAAATGACAAGCAACAGCATCACAGCCGTGCAGTGTGAGCGTCTGGTTCCCCACGAAACGAAGCTGGAATCACAGCCTCCCGAAAAAGCTCACACGACGCAGCCCAAGCAGCAGGGGAGAAGCACTGAAAAACCCACAAGAATTGAATCTATTAGAAATATTCTCACTTGTCCTGTTATGACCCACATAGGAAAACTTTGGAAAGAGCACATCTCCCACCCAAGGAAGGGTGGTGGTGTGACTGGTTCAGAGTGGTGCTTCCCTGAGCCTTCCTGATCCATCAGCCGTACACGTCCCCAGGCAGCCCCCCCAGCCCACCCCTCCCACAGCCTGCCAGCCCAGGCCAGCCGAGCCACAAATGCTCTCCCAGCCTTTCCTCTGAGCCTGGGCACCCTCCCCAGCCCTCCTCCTCCTCCAAAGGAGGGCAGGCACCAGTACAACACCCCCTTGCCCCAGTTAGCACCAGTGCAGGTTGCACTGACAGTGCATTGGTTAATAGGTTAATACCAAAATATTAATGAACACAGTGGAATTACATCAAGAGCAGAGGTCTGTGTTAATAATATAAATAAATAATTTTCAACATTTAAAAGTACTAAGGTCCATTTTCACTTTGTGCTTTATGACACCTACAATATCTTGGCCTGAAAATTAAGATTGACATTTAAAAATTACAAAGAATCCTGTCAGGGCAGGTCTAGAGCATCCATCATTGCTGGAGAGCACTGTGTGCTCACACTGAGGGGAGGAGAGGCCCTTAAAGGTTTGAACAGAAATCTGGTCTACAGATAAGCCAGGGAAACATGAGGAGCCATATCCTGTCAAAGTGACAATCACCATTTTTAAAGCCACAGGCCAAGTATATTTGCTAGTTGCATCTGAGCAATTTATAATAATAAGCCATAAGGAGAAAAGAAAAAGTGTAAGAGGAAAACGATGTCTCTTCCGAACTTGGTGTATCATCACAAACCTGTTAACTCTATGTAAGAGGCAACCTAAGGGTATCAAGTTTAAAAAGCACAGAATCAATAAAAAGTCATTAAAAATCAATGTATGAACTGGTTTGCATGCCCTCAGCCATCACTCCTAGGCACTAATGCTCTAATAATTCTCAATTGATATGCACAGAATATGCCAATTTAAATTTATTGGAGTACTTCAAATTTTTAAGTGCTTAACTTTGGAAAAGATTGGCTTTATGGGGCCAAAGCAGTGAAGAATTATCAGGGAATGTTTAGAATGCCTTACATTTTCAGTAATTTCAAAGAGATTAAAGGAGTAGGCATATGAAATTAAGAATGATTTAAAAATCATTGGATCCTCTCAAATTGCTAGAAATGCTTGAATTGCAACTAATATTGGTAGTTAGTACACAGGCAGTGAAGGGGGCTATTCTTACATCAATGTCCAAAGGAAATCTGCCATAGCATGAGCCAGTTCTACCTGGTTACCAAAAAGAAAGGGAACAACTTGCATATGCACAGAATACACAGTAATTTCAAGTGCAAAACAAATCCTTACCACTAAAAATCCCCCAAACCTTCCCAGATTAAAATAATTTCAAAATGTAACAGAATTTGAAATTGACTCTCTGGTTGGAAATTCTGGTTGTTATTAATTTTTTATTTCTGGTTGACAATAAAATGTTTTGCAAAAGACTCCAGTAGAAACATCTGGAAATGCATAAAAATCCACAGTGGAGGGAGGGCAAGCCATGGTCTCTGTGTGTGGGGCAGATGGGAGCAGTGAGGGAGGCTGCAAACGCAGACACTGCAGGAGGATCCTGACCCCTGGGAGACACTGACCTGGCATTCAGGCTCCTACTGAGTCAGGATTTTCACCTTCAGTTTTAGAAATCCTCTGTAAGTACTAGAGATGCCAAGATATTTGCTGAATCCCACAGCCTAGCCCAGGAAGGGTTTTGGGCACAGTGCCTACTGTGTTTCTTAAAAGCAAATGCGTGGCTGCATTTACTTTTTCTTCATATTCACTCCTGGCAAATATACCTAGAGGGGAAAATTTAAGAAGTGATATTAACAGCTCAGTACCACCAAGATAAAAGCTGGAAAAACAAGGCATATAAAAGGGTTAAGGTAAAATAATAAACTGTTATTAAGCCTATTAAGAGTTTTAAAACATCATTGTTTATGGCATGATAGAGCTTGGCTTTTTATGGGTGTTTCATTTGTACATTTTACTTATTCTGCTTCTATTTAATGATGCCATGCATCTCTGCTTTAAAGCCCTCAGTAAAGTACTGGTTTCATCTGCATCTGCTAACCCTACTTTTAAAATAATGGTGCAACAAAACAGAGGTTAACATTTCATAACTTTGAACTGCAAGCAAAAAGGCTAAAATTTTATGAAGGCCCTCAAGAATAATACCCATTTCATAAAGCATAACATATACAGAATTAAACTGGTGTCTTCATTTGATATTTGCTGAGAAGATGGAAGGCGCTTTAAAAGCAGTCTCCACGTTCTTACCTCTGTCTGTGCCCAAATGGCCAGCAGCTGCCATGGCCCTGCTGCTCTGCCCGGGGGACGGCTGTGCCATGTGGTGATGCTGTCAGGGGACACAGCCCCCAAAGTCCACTCTTGAATTCAGCCCATGTGCCACACCCAAGTCACCAAGACATAATAGAGCAATCTTTTATTAATGTTACAAAAATGCTGGCAGGAGTAAACAATCAGCATTTTATGGATTTTGGTTTATAATTTAACTTATTTCACAATACTCTTACTCACTGAGACTTCAATTCTTTTGCTATGTATTATCTTACACTTAGATCTTAGCTGAGGAAAGAAGGGGGGGAAAAAACCCACAACTTTTATCCAGTGAGACACTTTATCAAGAAAATTCCACAAGAAATTGGTTGTTACCTGCAGATAACAACTGGTTTGTTAGTTAATGGCTAGAGGCAAAGCCAAGGCCAGTTAATGCTCCAGCTGTCCAGTCATTAACTGCAGTAAAGACTGATTTTGAGGAGGTTATTGCTGTGATAAAATATCCTCAAAAGATTATAACAGCAATAGTGTACAGGAAAAAAAAAGTATTAGTGGCTATAGTGTGACTGAATGGCTGCATTTGAAAAATTGGTCATTCCCTGGCGGTTCATAACCGATTTTCCACCAGTCAAAAAGCAAGTTGTGCTCTGTTAGGTTTATTGTACAAGGCAATAAAAATATTGGCCAGGTTAAATTGTCAGCGTGTTATGACATTAACCATTCTTTTACTGTGCTTAATTTAAGTGTTACTATGATTCATTATGGAAAGAAACTGTCCTTTGCAAGTAAACAGGCATTTCAGCACTGGGAACAGACAGCAATAATAAATCTGAATGCAAAATTAAATTTCACTTGATGGCTTTCCCCCCTCTTCATAATGATCACCTTTTTTCTTTTTTTCCTTTATAGAAATACTTCAGAATTCTTGGCTATTTAGTTTGCAAGATTGTCTTCCAAAGTTTGCATTATTGATGTGATGCCTGGCAGCAGTACTCTACTTAAGAGTGTGACAGCATTTCCATTAAAAAACCTTTTTGATGGCTCACTTGGCCATCAAAAGTCGCCTTGTGTTTCATTTGGCATGCGGAGCCGCAGACCTCAGTGCAGATCTGAACCATGTGAGCTGCTCCTCTCTCTCGCTCCCTTGCTTAAGGTCAGCAATGCACACACAAAAAATGTGCACACACGATTTCTGTGCACATGGTTCTGTAAATCTGGATCTGTTTGTATTAAATTACAGAAAAATATGCAAAGTTCTGCAGATTTCTGTGTTAATTTGCATGCTTTTATCATAAAGGCTATGTGCTATCGTAGTAATCTTAATATACATTGACAGACTACACCATAACCACTCCAAAAAGCCATTATGGTTTATTTTATAAATGTATAATAAGAATCCTTGGTAGATTTAGCATTACACAACTCCATTTTTTTTATTATTATTATTCACTGACACCTGTAACAGAAGGGGAGCCATTGAACTTTACATGGCTAAAGCATCAGACTAAAGTTTCCCACAGAATCTGGAGCTGTGAGGATGAAATTTTCACTGAAATTTAAGTTACTTAATCCCAAGACATTGCTCTGAAGATTCACATCTAAATGATCAAATAAACAAATTTTAGTGTGATCTACTGGCATCCTGGCTCCACTGAAAACAATACTTAATCACTCCAGGGTTTTGCCATAGTTTCAATTTTATTCTTGCTCCAAGAACACCTGACTGTTCTTGGAGCAAGAAGAACTGACTGTTATGCCTGTAAGCCCTGTCCATTCTGACAGTGAGGGATTTTAGCAGCATAAATGATGGTACAATTCATCCCACTGTATCAAGGCTTCACAGTCCAAGCAGTCACTTACCACACAACCCCTGTACACTGCAACATTAAATCCCAGGGTCTTCCATCGTTAAGGCTGTCTCTAATTTCCTAGTCATTCTTAAGGCACTTCTAAAGCCAAATGCTTTATTTTTAAATATTACTATCCTTAGGCATGAGCAAATTGTCACCTTTTCTGCTACACTGGACAGCTACATCAAATTATTAGGTTCAGACTTTCAAAAGTAGTGTCAGAACAGGCTCCTACCCTGCACACACCTCCATGAGAACCTGCTGCACCAGCACGTGCCAGAAAACATCAGGGAGCACACCAAGATGATCAAGATATGTACAGGTCCAAGCTAACTGATTTCTGAAAGCCAAGACCTGGAATCAGTGGAGCTCACTTCATAACACTGAAACAGTCCTCAGACGCAGTGTCTCAATAAGATTATATTCTTATAACCAGAATTTTCTGCACATGCATTCACACATGTAAATACATATAATAGGTGTGTGTGGTGCATGCATCTATTTTATATACGTATATACATATATAAAGCAGATGCATTATATATATATATATAAGGTAGCCACGTATACACATATCTGCATGTGTTTCCATGAGTCAATAGAGATCCTGAAGTACTCAACTTATGCAAATACCCAGCAGCCCTTCAAGCAGGTGCTGGCAATACCATTTTAATCACAGCACCACTTTTGCACAGAGGGGTTAAGGGACTTGCCCAGTGCCACCCAGCAAACCAAGGCAGAAGCCAGGACAGCTCATCTGAGCTGCAGCTCAGTCTCTGGCCTGGTCACAGACTAAGCCTGTATCGTGTCTCCCCGTGCTGCCAGCCACGTCCTCTCCTTAAAGAGCAGCCAGTAGCCACTCAGCCCTTGTGTAAGCCCTGCCACCATGCATAATCAGACACACAGCCTGTCATTGGAATGTATGTCTTATAATTAGATCCACACAAATGCTGAAACTTCAAAATAGAGTTTAGAAGGGTTTCCAGTACATCTGATGCCACAGGCATCACAGTTCTGCCTCTGGACTTACCAGCTGCTGCTCCAAGGCTCGGGCCAACTGTTGCTGCCAAAGGATACTCAGATGATGCGAAAAACTGGAACATTGAGGAGAGAGTTATTCGTCATCTTTGATGTTGGAACTTCAAGGGAAGTGCAGGCTCCTCTCCCAGCCATCGGCATGCTCAGAGATCAGCCCTACCTTGATGTTTGCTCTGCTGTTGCTACGGCTTAGTTTGATTTTAGGCATCAGTTGGCTGTAAAAGTGATACAAACATGGCACACTAATCACTACCCAAAATGAGAAGTGCAGAAATATCTTTACAAGTCTGTTCTCTATTGGATTCCAACCCTTTCCAGATGAAGTTACAAATGGATTATTCAATTTCATTTTTTTACTCTTAAATACGACCTTTTAAGATAAAGTGATTCCAGAGGGCTTCCAGATGACTTGCCATTATTTCAGTGCTGATGGCGTACAGACACTGCTAGTGTGAAGAGCAGAAGCCTGCAGGGCGAGGACCATCGTGTTCAATATTGCAAGGAACAGAGATTTTACCCAAGGACACCAAGGTCAGTTTTTATGCTATCAAAAAGCTCAAGAGGAATGCTTATATAGGAGATCAAGATTAGCTTGGTTTTAAAACTGAATTTCCAACAGCATTTTAATTTAAATGGCGGATTACAGGAAGGAGGGGAGCACACTCCCTCCCAAACCACTCATAGTCCCATCCTGATGGGTTTTGTTACCACGCCTGTAATAGACGAACTTTTGGCCCTTAAAATGTCACATGAGATTCTCCAGAGTCATCTGAAAAACTGTAAAAGACTCAGGCATTTCTCCTGCAGCCACAGCTCTCTCTACTTTGGATATGCTGCAGGAAACTAGCCCTGGTGGCACCAGTTGCAGCAGTCATTTTTCTTCTGGACTAGGAATCCCCATGTCCCCTGAGAATGAGACACAAAGTGCTCACCATTTACAAACTGAGGACATGCACTGGCACCAGCACCAGTTCTCTTCCCCATATCTTTTCAAGTCAAGCCATTTCTGTACACTGCCCACCAATAATAAAAGGCTTTTTAAAAAATCCTTTGTAAAATCTATATTAGACAAAGTCTTGCAGTTCTTTTATACTTTCAAGAGAAAAGAGGAGTCAAGCTCATAGTGAAAATCACCTTCAGCCAAACCCCTACTGTCAGACAAGTGCATCATCGTGGATTTTGGATTGATGAACTACTGTATTTTAGTTTTTCTGCCAAAGCAACATGGGTCTCATCAGCAGGAAAGAGAATAGAGAGAGACAGAGAAGAGAGGCAGCACAACACACTGCACCTATGCAAGGGCTGCCAACAGAAAAAAGGGCACTCTCTCGGAGGGCAAAGACACAGATGTATTCGAAGGACAGGCAAAGGCGTGGGAGAGAAGGGAGCAGAGGTGGTACTGGGAAAGGCACATTAAAACCTAATGCTTCTGGAGGGCTTGGGGAGAGAAAACACTGACAAGGACTGAGCAAAAATGGTGAGATTATCATGCACCCACCGAGGCAGCAGAGCCATTTTCACCAATTTTCTATCAGGTGATCCATGGCACAGGGACAGCTGAAGTGACACAATACATAGACAGGCCAGGAGAGAGAGCTCGAGGGGGAAACACTCATGTGGCTCTTGCCACATCCATGCATCTTTCTCATTTTTGACAAGAACTTGTATTTTTGAGTTATAACATTTATGATGATGACCTCATGAGAGAGCAGCCTCCATCCTGGGGGTCTCTGACTCTCCCTGACTTCCCTTCTATCCTGCTGGAGCATTAGACAGCAGCATTTCCCACCTCAGGTGGCATTCTCTGTCCCCTTTGGAAATGCCCTTCCCATGCCCTGCACTGTCCCTAGCCTGGCCTCTGCAATGCCCCCACCAGCTACCCCTGCACTGTCCCCTGGGCTTCTGCACAAACACCAGTAAAATAAAAATCTAAAAAAAAAAAAAATACACACCACAGGTGAAGTTCATCCCTATGTTTTCTATACCTGGGCAGTCCTACACATTATATCTTTGCCATTCAGTTCTTCTCGTATGGCAGCCATCACATGTCAGCTTCCAAGGCTCCTGAAACAAGGTTTAGGAGAAGCTAATTTTAGTACACGCTGTTCTGTTCCACACAGACACACACCCATGCAAATATACACATTCAGGGGGAGACAGTTTTAAGATTGAAAACTTATTTTAACTTCAAACTTATTTAATACTTAAAGAGTTTAAGCCAGATTTATTTTGGGTGACAAGTATTTCTTACATCTAAGGGATAAATATTTTCTCCTATTTTAACAACATCTCTTCCCTTTGATTTTCTCACACATGTTGTATTTAACTAATAGAGTACAAATACCAAAACAATGGAATATCCAGGATTAACTCAGCAAATGCCATTAGATTTTGTGCAGGCATAGTGTAGAAATGGCACAAAAACTTTGGATCCTTAAGGATCATTTCCAGTGATTCATTTTCAAAACTAAGGGATTTTTAATACTTGAAAAATTCAATATATTTCATAGAGTCATTACATTTTGAACAGTTCTGAAATAATGCCAATTTTGCAACTTAATTTGTTAAAATGATAATAAACGAGAAGGCTGTCACTTGACAGAGAAAAACTATCTCTTTTTTCTGTTATCTGTTTTGCTGTAAGGTTAATTCTTTATATTTTGTATTTAAATTAATTCGGATTTCTTTCATAATAGGGGGCTTACTATATTATGGAATTAGTAAAGAAATGGGCAAAAAAGACAGGAAGAGAAGGAGGGGGAGAGGAGAGGGTAGGAAGAGATCAATTAAATAATTTTTTTGTCAAAAATCAGATATGCACATATTTTAGTTTGGAGAGCATATGCTGCTCTTGATGTGGATCCAAAACTGAGGCAGTGCATTGAACAAAATAAAACCAGCTCTGTAATTATTAGCAGAGACATATTCGTGAGGGCCATTTCCTGTAGAAAATGCCACTTTTATTTTCTTTCCCATATCTTACTCAAATCCCCTTAGCAGAGAAGAGAAGGAAGAGACCAAGTTACAGCTTGTGTTTAAGTAATAAGCCATGACCAGCGTTGGATTTTTTGCCTATTATCCCACGCCGTGGAATGTTCTGGAGGGCCTGTGGCTGGCCAGACCCATGGGGGGTCTTCTCCCAATGTATTGGCCACATTCACGAGTTTCAAGGAAAGCAGGAAAGCAAGCCAAATTTTCCAGTAGATGCAATCTGTAATCATTTTTGGCCCAGATGACAGAATAATTCAGACTCCATTGGCATATTGCACATAGAGATTGCAGCCTGCAGGAATGGGCAGAACACAAAGAGGAATAAAGTTTGTGGTGTTTTGCCTTAAAGCCATAGAAAATATATGGGAGATGTATCTGAAGAAAGGTGATGGCTCAATCTTGATTTGAGAATTGTTGACCTTCTCACTTTTGGGGATTTTTTTTGCACCAAAGCTAGGCAGAAGTAGACACATCTAGTTTTGCAGGGAATCAAGAGAAAATTAGTTACTAGGGCAAATATTTGTAGGATTGGGAAGAAAGAAAAAGGCAGGAAAAAAGTCACTCATCACTAGAACAACAACAGGGCTGTTTGATAAAGCAGGGACAGATATCTGTTCTTGGTGACTAAAAGGCCAAATTATGTTTTTGGGATTACAGCTGATTGAACAGAGATGCATAAGGTTGCTCCTACCCAGCTAGTAGAGGTTATATTTTTAGGAATATTTTCAGAGTAAATTTAAACATTGTGAAAAGTAGAAACATTCTCCCTAGCTATTATTTTATATTGATGGTTACAATTTGCTTCTCTGATGGTCCTATTTCTCTTTAAGGTGGGAAGTAGGAGGATCAAGACTTCTCCTAAAAAGCCAGATGATCCTTCTTGTTTGTTCCTTCATAGGGGCACATAAACCATAAACCAACCCTGCAAAGAGTTACCAGGAACACTAAGAAATAAAAGTATCAGACACCTGCAGTAACTTATTTGGCACTATCCCTCCCCATCACCCTGCCACCATCATACATCTGTGATACCTGCACTGACCAGATGCCATGGGGGTGTTTGCATGCCATGGGTGGGGCCCTCATCCCCTCAGTAATGTCAAAAATGCAGATAATTGCCAAGGAGAAGATGCAGGGATAGGCCTCCCATAAGACCTCCAGGTTCCTGGTTCCAAACTCCTCACACTGGGGTAAGTGGAAAGAGGCATTCACCTCTTCAGGTACATTTGCTTCATGCACCTTGGCTCCAATGAGAAAAAAATCCAAACACCCACAAGAGCCACAAGCATTTCTGTCTGCATGCTGGTTTGATCCATGGGGCTCCCTGCTAAGTCTGAGATTGTACTTATGTCAGTACAGGAGAACTCTTTCACTGGTGACAACCCTCTAAAGCAATCAAAATGAGAAACCATTTTTTCTGCATTCAAATTGCCCTAAAAATATGGGCACAGCTCTTAAAAAGGTAAAGATTTAAAAATTCCCACTTTCTAAAGTGCAATTTAATATTATTTATATTGTGGAAGAATCCCACGGCCTCAGTAGGCTCAGAGGGACATTGCATTAGTCATGATGCAAATACATACAAAGACGTGACCCCTGCCCAGAGAACTTTTTATCAGACCCTAATTAACCTCTTCATGATCCTTGAAGCCAGAATAATCAATGGGTCTCTATTCTGACTTTCAGTTCATTCAGCTGGAGCAGGAGGAGAATCTATAGAAAAATTATTTTTAAAAATATGATTTCTAAATTACCTCCTGTGTGGGACAGCCCTCTAACAAACAACACTGAGTCTGCTAAATCACTCCTGTTCTAAATAACCAGCTCTCCTTGTACAGCATCTGCTGTCTGAAAGGGCTTCATTTGTTTTTACTATTATGAATAGTCAAGAATTCAGTAGCACATGAATGGGAAGCTTCTAGAAAACTTAAATATGCTCCATTGAGCTTGATGAATGGCTGACTGTTGCATTGTTATAAGATATACTAATATACTAGAAATCTGACTTTACTATGATTAAGTCCCATGCATAGGATTGAACAGGAATATTCTCCACCCTGTCTATTGGCACACCAGCTAAAAAAATTAGGGTGATTTTCAAAAGGTCCATTTGCTCTCAGTGTGAATTCAGCTCTTAGCGAACCTTAGGCACACCTGACCATCAAGATTCCCAGCTCATGTCTGTACAAATATCTCAATCCAAACGGAATGGTTGGAACCCCTCTATGGCAGTGTCACCCATAACACCTTCCTCTACTCCCTGTTATAATACAAGGATTGCTTTTGTTTGAGGAAAGGAGGCAAGAAAACACTCCTTCTGAGCGCTCTCAGCGTTTCTGCAGGAGCACAGAGCTGGCTGCCTGCACTGCTGGATGAGTACTTTGGAAGCTTAGCACAGGAGAAATAGGATGACATTAAGGGCAGTGACTGGGTACGTACAAGAGCAGGTATGAAAAGAGAGAGGTGGTGTAATTAAGGGATGAAGTGAAGTAGTGGTGCCCAATGGGTTTTAGATAATAGATGTCATTAAGGGTGATTCAGAAGATTGAATTGTACAACACAAATCAGTGTGGAAGCTGTGGAACAAACCAAGTAGAGAGAAGCATCTCTTCGCTACTTACAGTAGAGAAGTGTTGGTGTGCTTTGTGCACTGCCATCTCTAAAAGGGACTGAGCTAACAAGAGAGATGATTAGTTTTCTCAGGGCAGAGGTTAAGGATGTTAGCGAGAGGGTTGATATGTTATAGTCAAGAGAACTGGGAATGAATCCTGTATTTGTGCATGTGGAAATTAAACGATAACAGAAAGGCAGCGAGAGATGTTTCAAAAGAGGTTGCAACCTGAAAGGAGAGAAAACTACATTTTTGGTACTGTGCTAGTTCTTCATATAAATTCCTAAGTAAATCTTGGCAAACTTGCCCATGCAAATGACTTTTTGGCTGGCACCATTTGCAAATGCCAGATTAAGACACTGAAATTTACCTGGCTACAGCTTTGACTTAGAGAAGAATATTGCAGAGAAAGCTGGGGGACAGAGGGACAGACAGTACATTACATGATTTTGAGGCCAATCTCATTTTATAGAACACCTTTGTCCTGCAGGCTAAATTAAATGGGTTACAAGGAGTGTGTCAGGCATCAGCAGGGAAGCCAGTGGCAGCCCACGACAGCGATCATGTGCTCAGCAATGTGTGTTATATCATGGACATCAACATAATTTATAAGAGCAAGGTAATTGTTGGCTAGAAAGCTGCAATAATTGCTTCCTTTTCTGAGAAGGTTTTATTGTCTCCAGCATCTGTTGTCTGAGACGGGGGCCAAGGCTTCCACTTGCCTCTCTTCTTGAATCTGCAATGCCTGAGCACGACCACCGAGGTTATTGGGCCTCTGAAGGTGGCGGGCCAGGTACAGATGCTGAAAACCTCCCACTGCATTACGTATGCTGATCTCCCACTGACGTGTCCCTTCAAAGCATGCCATTAGCACCAAATGTGGCCACCAGCTGTGCAGCTGCAGCCCAGGACCAGAGCAGCACTTCCTGGAGCTACAGAGCAGAGCAAGGAACATGGGGGAGAAGCAGAAGTTTCTATGTAGTCTCAGGCATAAGACATGATTCAAATATCTGAAAGAAGCTGTAGGATACCCTATC
>VZTX01014538.1:31617-111617 GCA_013400915.1 Pardalotus punctatus
ATTTGCTTCCCACCCCCTCATATGGAGCAGGATCAGTGATTCTCTCTCCTTTGCAAAGAGCTTGAACAAGGACTGTGGAAGAGGAATAAAGGGGAAAGGAGATTTGAAAATGAAGTCTAGTTATTTTTTAATCTCATACCTGAAATTTATAGCATCATTCTCCCCTCTGAATAAACAATTCTTCTGTCCCCTCCAATTACAACGCACAAAGCTGACTGCTACATGCAATGTCAAATTTACACTGGTGCCTTTTATCAGGATTTCCTTTCATATTGCTCTCTAAGCAATGACTTTGTAAGGAGATTAACTGCATTATATGCCACACATTAAACAAACCCACATGTATACAACACAGCTTTTAAGAGATTTCTCTTTTCCCCAGGATGGCCCTTCCTGTCTTAAAAGGTCTTGGTTTTTAGCACCCTATCTCTCATGCACTGGTCCACCACGACCACCAGCAGAGAGGAGTTCCAGATATACCCAGTATCCATCAACCCTGCCAATAAATCAGGTGGAGACAGCTTTATTTTTCTTATTTCATGGGGAAATTGCTGATCAGCTCTGCTTGTTATCCGAGATAAAGGCAAAAGGAAAAAATGTGGAGACTTACAATAAAGACAAGGCATACATTTTCCAAGAAAGGCATCTTCTAAAGAGAATTCCTTTAAAAAGTTCATTTAGTTTTTCCCTTAATACTTGTTCTTTTTCTAAAAGCTATTCTCTCACTGATTTCTACAGTTTACAAAACCCAAACTAAATAAAACCTGACAAAAGCAAACCGCAATTTTCCCAAGTGTCATGCAACCCACAGCAACATAACTGACAAGCTTTTATTCATTCAGTGACATAAACTGTGGCCACCATAGATGTTTTCCAAGGACTATCTAGCTCCTGTAAGCACCATCTTTCAGGAGACTGCTCAGAGCAGCAATTTGTTTCTGAAATGGATCCCAAATCCTCGGGTGGTTGGAACATGGACTCTTCCTTCCCACAGGCGTACCTGGTACGAGGCAGTGACACCCAGTGAGAGAACCTGGGAGGGTGAAGAGCCATTCTTCACCCTCAGCTTGCAGGCTGCTTTCTTCACTTTCCAAGGACTCAGCTCGTTCTTCGTATCAGATTGTTCCATTTCATGTTTCCTGCTCACACGCATCCAGCACTGTCAACTCCCCAAGCCAGTCCCTCCTGCCCTCCCTTGCCTCCTTGCAAGACTGTGGAATGTCCATCCTCTCCGCTTCTTTTGCTATCTACCACATCTCTTCCATCACCTGCAGTGCTTTTCCTGATTTCTTATTGTTCTTTGCCACATTCTTTTTATTGACATTCTGTCAACATCCCTGGCATCCCTGAAAGTTTCAATTTTTCAATTCTCTACCTATCAGAGCTACTAAAACAAAATATTGCAGAATGACTGACCTTGACATACAGGTCTATGAAAAAAAATATTTTCTTTTAATTACTATTATTATTACCAATAATAATGCTGCGTATTATTACTGAATCAGTTAATGGAAAACAGATCAAATATGCTTCTCTTTTTGTAGAGGCTGAAATAATTAAAATGCATGATGTAATTGTCCATACTTTTTCTGTGAAAATAAGAAACCTACATTCAACAACTCCATGTTCAGCTGTTTTTCCAGCTGGAATGATGGAAAAAAATTAGAATATCCATTCATTCTCTGAAGAGGAAGCAAGCAGTCTTTACACAACACAAATTAGTTTATCTAGAACTAATATTTTATATTTAACATAGAAGCTGATCCAAGATCTTAGCTTCATCCAGATGAAAGGCAAGCTGCTTGTATATTGGTGAGGCAATCCTACTTAACTAAAACTAGAATTGTGTACATGGAAACTACTTCTCTAGGAGCAAAATTATGGGAAATAAAAAACCGAGAAGCCTGAAAGTAGTCATCAGCCAAACCTTTCTTCAAAAGGACATTAACCAGGCACCAAAATGANACATAAACTGTGGCCACCATAGATGTTTTCCAAGGACTATCTAGCTCCTGTAAGCACCATCTTTCAGGAGACTGCTCAGAGCAGCAATTTGTTTCTGAAATGGATCCCAAATCCTCGGGTGGTTGGAACATGGACTCTTCCTTCCCACAGGCGTACCTGGTACGAGGCAGTGACACTCAGTGAGAGAACCTGGGAGGGTGAAGAGCCATTCTTCACCCTCAGCTTGCAGGCTGCTTTCTTCACTTTCCAAGGACTCAGCTCGTTCTTCGTATCAGATTGTTCCATTTCATGTTTCCTGCTCACACGCATCCAGCACTGTCAACTCCCCAAGCAGGCAGATCAGGGACGCTGGAGGGGCTGTGTCCCCTGCCAGTCCCTCCTGCCCTCCCTTGCCTCCTTGCAAGACTGTGGAATGTCCATCCTCTCCGCTTCTTTTGCTATCTACCACATCTCTTCCATCACCTGCAGTGCTTTTCCTGATTTCTTATTGTTCTTTGCCACATTCTTTTTATTGACATTCTGTCAACATCCCTGGCATCCCTGAAAGTTTCAATTTTTCAATTCTCTACCTATCAGAGCTACTAAAACAAAATATTGCAGAATGACTGACCTTGACATACAGGTCTATGAAAAAAAATATTTTCTTTTAATTACTATTATTATTACCAATAATAATGCTGCGTATTATTACTGAATCAGTTAATGGAAAACAGATCAAATATGCTTCTCTTTTTGTAGAGGCTGAAATAATTAAAATGCATGATGTAATTGTCCATACTTTTTCTGTGAAAATAAGAAACCTACATTCAACAACTCCATGTTCAGCTGTTTTTCCAGCTGGAATGATGGAAAAAAATTAGAATATCCATTCATTCTCTGAAGAGGAAGCAAGCAGTCTTTACACAACACAAATTAGTTTATCTAGAACTAATATTTTATATTTAACATAGAAGCTGATCCAAGATCTTAGCTTCATCCAGATGAAAGGCAAGCTGCTTGTATATTGGTGAGGCAATCCTACTTAACTAAAACTAGAATTGTGTACATGGAAACTACTTCTCTAGGAGCAAAATTATGGGAAATAAAAAACCGAGAAGCCTGAAAGTAGTCATCAGCCAAACCTTTCTTCAAAAGGACATTAACCAGGCACCAAAATGATGAAAGAGCATCACCCATACAGCCTAAAAAGTTATTGAGGTGAAGCTGTACAGTGTTCATATAACCAGAAGTTATATCAAGTTTCCTTCCTCTAGTGTACCACTCTGGGCTTTAGGCACACAACTGATGGAATATTTGGACCTGGCAGTTCCCTGGAAGAAAACAATGAAATGAAAATTTCCTGAAGTTACTAGAGTAACACACACACACACACACACACACACACACACAGACCTCGTAAGAGATTGATTTGCCTTCCAACAGGAGCTATCCTACAATCCTGTGATCCACAGACTCTCAGAAACAAAAGGATGCTCACTCCTTACAAAACAGTATTTCAGAGTGTACCACTGGCCCTGTCAGAGGGGCAGGAATGGGATGCTCATCGGGAGCAGTAGCAGAGATCACATATCTGCAGCAAGAAGGAGGGGCACAGCAAAGCCCCTCATCATTCAAACACCCACACGAGGCTGGGGACGCCAGGAGCAAGGAGTCACCTTGGCCAGGACCAGCTGCAGAGGCAGCGATGGAGCCTGTGAGCTCCTGCTGGCCCTTTCCAGCCCCAGGGTGGGATTCTGCCTCTCCCTCAGCAGTCCCACGCACAGAGCAAGCACCACTGCAGGTGACTTCACCACGTGCCTTTGCTTTCCTCACACTCAGGTGTGCCTGCACACGTGCTGACACAGGGGCACATACTTCCAAGCCTTTCATTTGTTGCAACACTGCATCCATGGTAAGTACATCCATCCTGCTGCAGTAAATCACCATTTTACAATGGATATATACCTATATTATTACTGTAATGCTGATGTACTGAACCATTAGTATAAAAAAGCAAGCAGGTGATAAAAATGATGCAAAGACTCCCATAAAGTAAGAAACAAAACCCAAACTACTGTAGCAAACATTAGCACTGAGATAAGTAAATTAGCGATTATTCTGGAGATAAATTAGCGGGTAGATAGGAGTAGGTAAAGTATATGTGGCTGCTTGTATCTTCTCCAGTTGGGAGCTGTGAGCTGCGTCTTCTAAAATCTGTGTAGCATCAGTGCAATAATATGGATGGATATTTAAGACTAGGCTATGACCATGACTCTGAGGCAATTGCCTTCCATAGAAGTCAGCACACCAGCAAATTTCATCCTTATTAACTTCGCTGCTTTTATACATCGCACTAATTAAAAACCCTACCATAAAAGTTGCTCTCAGACACTTTGCATAGAGTAAATATGCTGTGGGAATCCAGTGTAACTGCAAATTTGCCTCTAAGTAGAAAACAAGCAGTGACCCTGAAGAGATCAATTTTTAGGCAGCAATACAAGGTATCCATGGAACAGAAAGATTAACTCTTCTCAGCATATTTCAAGACTCCCAGTGAAACCAAATCTTCAGAGAAAACATATATTCAGAGTGGCTTTGGAATCCAGACCTAATATATGGAGAAACTTTCAAAGCAGGTCATTTATTTGACATAATTGTGCTAACATCCCTTTAAGCTGTGCAAACCAGAAAGATCATTTCAAAATATTAACTTATTTCTTGCTATCAACAACAATGCAATTAATTCCCCTCAATAAAGATTGTTTTTGCAAAAGAGCAATAAGGTGCCTCTGCAGGGGGCATCATTATCATTAAATAATCACACCCCAGGAGACATGAGGCACTGCACTGCACCATGTACATTTTAGCACTCCGGAGTATGATTAGTTTGCGTTAACCACACCCCAGAACAGCTAATTGGGATAAGAGTATAAACGCAGGAGATTTCTGGATTTATTTTATTTTTGGAACTGACAGGGAAAACCAGGAAGTTTTTAACCAGTCCTGTGGAAAAGGTGGCCAGGTGTGACCTAGCAAGGCACCGTCTCTCTCTGGCTGTCGTTGGAGCCCATAATGCCAGCCTGCCGTGATAACGCACATAAATAGCTGCAGCCTCAAATCACTACATGAGCCAAGCCCCACACGTAACAAGGGGTTAGGTGAGGACTTTGGGATGGTGTGTTTTCATATGAAAACCAAGCCAGGCCCAGCTGTCCTGCAGATACAGAATCACGGAATCATTAAAGTTGGAAAAGACCTCCAAGATCATCAAGTCCAACCTTCAACCGAATACCACCGTATCAGGAAATGCCAAGCTTAGTCTCTTTTTGAACTCATCCAGGGATGCCGATTCCATCACTCTCTCTCCATATGCAGGAAAACAGACACACATTATTTAATGGAATGGCTGCTTCTTATCGGCTGGATGTTTTATATCATTTTGGACAGTCTGCTGTGATATACGGCAAACCTTTGGAAATAGATGGGATTTTTAAAAATACATACTTCCAGAACATAAAAAATTGCTTTGCATGGTGCTGGAGTCCTGAGGACTCAGTGGTTGCTTTTTTTTGTCTGTGCAAACCAGTGGTCTTTACCCCAGAACACACCCTGGAAATTAGATACCCCTGCTATGCATGGAAGCTCTGATGATTATACTCCAGATTTGTCAATTTTCCCTTGCTGAAAAGAACACATAAGAAATTGTGAAAGAACCATCTTACAATTTGTTTGTGCATAAAGCAGAAATGCACCAAGTCTTACCAAAGAGCCCTCATTCCTCCTCAGGAGCCAAGAATTTTGCTGGTGTGGGAATGTCATTAAAGCTGAATTAGCAAAGCTTCTCCCATTTATGGGTCAGACCAAGCTGAACAATGGCTGTTCAAGAGAATAAAACAAAAATGAGAAAGGAATTAGAGATACAGTAATTCAAATGAAACAATACCATATGCATGAGCAAGAAATATACTTATTGTTAACACAGGTTATTTTATAATCAATATTTAAAGTATTTTATCAGTAGTGTAACTGATACTTCATGACTATGTATGTGCAGCCAGTAAGGTATAGATATATAAATATGAGGGTTATCATAACTTCAGTGTAGCAAGGCACAGCCATTTTAAAATTGAAATTCTCAGATTTTATCAGTTATCTCTTTCCACAGGATAATGTAACTTTACAATTACTTAGCTCATAAAGAACTAATTTCATTCAGCTTCCAATAAATACTTTCAAAATAGGAGTCTATGGCAAGATTTCTTGAGTGGTCAAATCATGAACAATAATGGTCATACAGATTTTAAAGGAAAGTCTTGATAATGAGATTAATACCTGCAGGCTTCCCTCACAAAGATTTAGTTTTATAAGCAATTAATAATAACCTCCTTTTTCTATTTTTTTGTATTACAAAGAAAATAAGTTATTGATTTCAACTGCAAAAATAACTATTTGCATAACATTGTTGATTGTATGTTCTACTAGCACAATCAGGATTAATTGAAGCAAAATATTTTATTATTTTTAAATGGGTAAAGATTTTATATATATTAGCATTTGAATCTGATTAGAACAGTCTGTTTACCAGCACTATTAGGAGCACAGCTCATATTACCATATTCAATCCACACTATGGCATAAAGCCTTCCTGTTGGCACCTCTGCACAGACTTGTGGGCAGACCTTTGAAAGCATTCCTAAATTCTGAATATGATGAGTACTAGCAACTATCACTCAGCTCTTCTTTCATTCTAGATGTGATGTCCTTAATTAAATATCGTGAGTGAAACAGCAGTCAGTCAGCGATCTATGGGAATTTTGCCACTGATTTCCCTTTTATCCACCTGATAAACCCCATTCTTACCTCCGTGTTTGAACGTGGGAGGAAGCTCACCCTGCAGAAGGGCAGCCAGAGAATCTAAGCGCAGTCTGTGGAAATTGCTGGTGGAGGAAGATCCCCTGCCTTTAGGTGGTGCTTCTGCTCTGGGGAGGGAAGCGTCAGAAGCCACAAATTTGACAGCCTGGATACACCCTTGACCTGCAACAGGACAAAGCCAGAACACTGTAAAGAAATAGCGTAATTCACACCAGACTTCAGCTTTCCCAAGTGAGCATATTCCTAAACAGATCACATTTGCTATGAAACCACATCTAAACTTTATTTTCTATTTAAATTGTATGCATGGTTACCTTAAATTAACTGTTTTGTGAGAACAGCTTTTCTGCAAGAACAATGGCTTCAAATGTAAAACTAAGGCAACCCAGTGATACCACTTTTAAGTTGATGAACTAGTCATGCAATATACTGGCTCATTTAAAAATTCATATTCATACTCAAGTTCTCAGTCTGAGTAAACACCAAATTCTTGCTCGTTCCTAGACTGAAATACTTTTTTCTGTAACTTATTTTTAAAATTAATTCATCATGAACCAAACGACTGACATCACACTGAGCAGGAGCTTTGGTAGCCTCTTTTCTCACCTGATGTTTCTGTCCAGCCACCAGCAGCCAGGCAGCACGTGTGCTTTACTGGGCCAGGTGTCTGCGAGAAATAAAAGGCATCTTCTGCTGGAAACAGCAGCACTGGATTGCTGTAGCTGGGAAAAGGGGGGAATTCTAGCACATTAGAGATAGAAATAGATCACTTCATGTGCTTGGTAAGAATTCACCTTAGGGTCCCCAGCTCAGTCACCATCAAAGCTGGATTTTTGTCTAGCTGGGTCATGCACAAATTTTGGACTGTCACCAGTTCAGGAGAGGGATCTCATCTGATCTGTTTTCTCATGTTTGCTTTCCCAGCTGAGAGAGACGCAATCAGAGACTTAACCAGAGAATTTTCAAATCCTCCCACAGCAATTAACATAAAAAAATTTTTTTAAGACTAGGAAGGAGAACCTTAGTGGGGAACCAAGAGGGGGTGTTGAGATTCATGGGCATTAGGTTTTTAAGATGAGTACTATTTAGGACTATTATATGCCCCAGTATTTGACTGGCTCAACTTGCTAGTGGGAAAAAGAATTTTAAATTCAAAGTATAGCAGGTCCTTGAATTTCAGCTGGTTTGAATTTTTTAAATCTCTGATAGTCTGGCTAGTCATCCAACATGAATAGAAACAAAATAAAATGACATGGGACCAGTCCACAGGCAGATTAACTATGGGCACAGAAAGCACAGAGAAAAATGCAGCAAGAAATAAAAGGAAAATTCTAAATATCTAATAAATCTGAGAACTTCATAAACATTTTACACAGAAGAAAGAAACAAAATATGGCAACTAAATTATGCATTCAGAATCGTATGCTTAACTGGGATACTTCGCACTTGGATTTTGGTGAATGCCGCTTTTAATTCCATTGCAGATGTTCGTATTCATAACACGACTATGCCCAAATTTAGCCAATATCAAACTGCTTTTATATGTATACTACAAATATCAAATGCCTGCAAAAGAGGCAAGAATTAAAAAGTAGAGAATATAAACTGGACTGTGAAAGAGCAAAAGGAGAATAGATGAAAATCATTTTTAGAAACATCACTTCTCGGAAAAATCACTATTAGCAAATTATCAGTTGCTTCTTCAAATAATAAGACTTTTAATCAATATGCAAAAAAATAATCAATTCCATCTCTCATTTTTTTATCCTTCTTTCTTTTGCTCTCATATTTTATGTACAGTAACTCACATTTCTCAGCCCAGTATGTAGCTATGAACTGAAATCAAATATTCAGACAGTAAATGAAGCTGCAGTTTGTATTTATAATGCTCCTATAACTATGTATATATATATTATACAATCTCAATCTCTGTTAAAAAAAGAAGCAGTTCAATAGAAAGAGATCATTTTATTAAAAAATCATGAATGCAACTGCACTCATTCAACCTTAGAAATGTTTTGATGGCTTTTCAGTGCTGCAATATATTTAGATGGGAATATGTCATTAATATAAACAGCAGAATAGAAACTATTAAACTAACACAATTTAAAACTGAGCAAACCTGAGTATTTGATTAAAGTTTTTGTGCATTCTATACACTTGAACAGGTAACATAGAAGCATAATATTTTTGTTGATTTTTAATTTGTTAGAAGAATTACAATTGAAAAGCTAAATTTTCCAGTAGTTTGTATTTAGAAATTAGAAATCTGGTCCTGTAGGAACTTCTTTAGTCTTATTTTCCAGGCTTTACTCTGAATTTCAAGTGAAGTTTAAGACAGACACAAATAATGATGCACATTATAGGAACCATCTTCTTTGTTACAAGGCAACACTAAATGTGCTGAGTTTGAGTCACAGTACATTTGGTAACTTTCGGTGATAAGGACAAAATCCAATTCCATATATACTTAATGCATAAAGAATTTTTTAGAAGATTTGCAAATAAAACACTATGGTTAGAAAGGTCATCCATTAATATGTAGTCAAGCCTTTAATGGATGTGTTTATTTTTCTAGGCTGAATAATTAGCCGAGCATTTTTTTCCCCCAGAATAACATTGCATTGCATAAATGCAGAGAATTGCTTACTAAAAACAATTTAAATTACACCTCGCACGTAGTGTGTGAAACAACTGTGCTCCTCTCTCTAGGATATTAGGGGTAAATTTTTAAAGCAGTGCACAGAACATAATCTTGTTATTTCCTAACTGGATTTGTGTGCTTAAGACTCACACACTGCTTTGAAAAATTACCCCTTCAGAAGATTGACCTGGGCAAGGAACTGGAGTTTTAAACCTGGATTGAAGCAGAAGTTGTAACCCAGCTTGGCAGCAAAGGCTGGCTTAGCAAAACGACTTGCTGTAGTCATACTACTGTTTGAATGGCCAAATTAAAGAAACTAATTCTTATTCTAATCACATCCAGTGGAATTCTGATATGCTGACACCCAAAATTATGGCTCTGTCATAAGAAAGAGAATGAGTGGGAATGTTTTGAAATTTTTTCTGTAAATTATGAAATAGACATGGGCCTAAATGACAAGATATGACACTTTTGTTTTTTGATTATACAGTTAAAAGTTTTTAGTACTCAGCTTCATTTCAAGGGTGAATCACATCAGAGTGGATCTAATCCAAATGAAATACCTTTAAGATTCTTACTTCTTCAACTATTAGAGATCTATCATGTCTCCTGCATGAAGCCTCATTTTCGTGTTAGAACAGATGGGCAAAATTGTCATTAACAGAAACTGACAACTCTAAAACTGAAATATAGATTTAGAAAGAAATCTAATGAATTAAATCAATGTTATTGCAATGAAAGCCAAAGAAATTAATAGTGATTTGTAAAGTTACCCTCTATTTTAACCTCAGTATATTTTAGTCAGTGTGATTTTACATTCACAATACCTTTTCAGACTCATTGTTAATGTCTTACTGTGTAATACACTCTTGTCTTAATATATCATCCACTCTTAGGAGAGTAGGACTCTGGACTCCATTCAACCAGACCAGCCTGCAAGATGCTGAGAAAGATGACAAATCCAAATTTGGTTGCATTTGCCCCTGTCCTGCAGCACAGAGGCAGTGGCACTAGACTTCATGCACTTCTAGAGCAGACTCCTATGTTTACACATTTCTAATCAAAATTATTTACAAGGACAGAGCTCATCAAAACTCACTTCACACCAATACTCAGATTTTTAAAAGCTTCTTTAAAGCATATGTTATTTATTTTCAGCCTTTAGTTCCAAAAAAAAAGATTTTCCAGCTAATGTCGTGCTAGATATGTGGGGGTGTTTTTTTTTCATTTACATAGTAATACAACAAATGAGATTTTTGATATAGCACATATAAAGCCCTGAACAAGTACCTTCACATTATCCAAGGACACTTTGTTGTGAAACTATGGAAGCTAGAAGGCAATATATCAGATGGTTATAAATTAATTATCAGAGTCAAAAAACTCATCCCAAGCTGCAATGGGAGCAGAAGCAACACACCCAAAAGCCCTCCCAGGCTAAACAGCTGCAAACTCTGCTAGTCAGAACTGCTCTTACCCTGCCCATGCTCACAAAGCTGCACAAGCCTTGGTTTAGACAATTTTCTACAAGATGACTGTTTTCCATTTAGCCCTTTTTCCTTCTCAAATACAAGGGTTTCTTTTGGTAATCTGCAGGGAAAGAAAAAGAAAAATTCCATACAACCCTTTAGTTTTGTATGTACAGGTAGGCAGCTGCATGGAGTCCTTTCCTGGGGTCTTCCTCCCTCAAAAGCATCCTGACTAATGGATTTGAGGGGACCCTGCTTCAGCAAGAAGGCTGGACTAGATGACCTCCTGTGGTCCCTGCCAACCTTACCTACTCTGTCATTTAATAGCACCAGTGTTTATTCATCTTGCAAGGCTAGAAGTTAAAAAAAAAAGCAAAACAAACTGCACAGCTGAAATACCAGAAATGGTGCTAAAAGCTCACACCCATCAGCCTGATGGAGAATTCAACGAGAGAAATTAGGCTTGTGCCACTGGTGACACTAAAGCTGATTAAAGAAAAGTACATGTACTTGGTTTCTTTTTCAGTAACAGGAAGGTTTCAGAAAGGGAAGAAATACAGTATTTGAGCTGAATCCTTTAAAGCCAGAGACCTGCCATTTTCAGCTGTATTTCAAACCACAATGTCATAAAACTGTAGCTTTGCATGTCATGTTTCAGCAACTGCTGTTTATAATGTCATGCAAGACCAATAACATATTTGATTGTAAAAAGTATTTATCCAACTGTCTGTTTTACCAAATAAAAGCTTGACTCAATACTTCTTACTAACAGGTTTATATCACCTCCCAGTTCTTACTTTCTTAGCATCTCTTGACTCCCCTGCTTTTGTAAACCCAGCAGTTTTATTTTATCTTGTTTCACCCTCTTTTGTAGCAGGCAAAGACAAGGAGAAGTCCAGAGGGGCGAGCAGATTGCAGCATGCTGGTCAGCCCGGAGATGACAACAGGCAGGGGGAGAACCCTCCTCCCTCACCCTGACTGTGATCATTCAGTCACCAACAGCCAGAATATTTCATCTTCCTTCCTATCGACATCCTTAAAGAATCTCAAATTATATTCATGATACCAGGTCTGGAATTTGCTTACAGACATAGGCTTAGGACCTTGTCCAACATGACTGAAGAGTCATCAGCTGACTGACAACTCACTCACCACGCACACATGCAAAACAGCAAACAAACATCTACTGCTTTGAAAAATAAGGTCTGTGCAAGAGAAAGAATCAGAAAATTATTTCAGAAGCTCAGAGACTTAATAATGAAGGCAGTGTTCAAAAGATACTTAAAGAGCATTACAGACAGAGTAAGGGTTTAAAGCGCTATTTTTAGTAATGTTCAATAAAACATGCATCTGCTATATGTTTTTGATTTTATGAGGAAGCTTTTTCTTCGTGACACTACAGCGGGCTTGTCAAACTTCAGTCTAGAACAAACCATTTGATTGAAAAGTGCAACAGAGACACAAACAACAGGATACTACCTCCAGAAACCTCTTTTTGTTTCCAAAAATTTCCATTTGGATTCAGAGGCTGAGGATCAAGCCAAATAAAAATACAGTGTGCTATTGAAAGAAAGATGTTTTATTAAGAACAATCTCTTGCCGGCAATATCCGTTATTCTCCCCACATGCAGCAAACTTGCCCATACATTTTTTAAATGCAACTAACCTTATTTTATTAAGCAGATCAATCTAGAGTGGAAAGCGTGATTTTAATTGCGGTTTTGCGTGTAGCAACGTGAAATTTGCCTGGGAATTCACCGTGAACTTTTTGGGGGGCTAACCGCTCCAGACCCCACCAGGTTTCCCGAGTTTTCCCGTGCTGCTGCAGCACCACAGCCAGGTTTTAGGTATTCAGCACACCCTGCACCTTGCCTTACTCATGCATTTGCTCCCCCTGTTTACATACATTTCATTCTGCCCTCGGTGCGGTGCCAGCCCTGAGCACCTCCACCACTGCCCAGCCTGGCCCTGCTGGTTTTGGGGGCTCCCACACCCCAAACCCCGCAGCAGGGTGGGAGAGCCAGGAAGGGGCAGCGGATTTTTGCAGCAGGGCTGGTTCAGCGCCGTGTGCCACAGCCGCCGCCTGCCCCAAAACGAACGCGAGGCAGTGATCTATTTTACTCGGTGTGATTAGTGCCAGACTAACTGTTCAAAGGGAAGCCAACGCTACTTCGCTAATTTAGTCACATACAATATTAGACCTTTGAAATATGCCTTATGTACAGCCTGCATTACCTTCTACAGACAAATACAAAAACATGGTCAACATTTGCAGTAAAATTATCATAGAAATGCCATCTGAAACCTTATTTCCTTTTACAATGTGCATTTCACAAATAACTTGTATTAAAATTATGTTTTACAGGGCAGAAATAGAAAACAAATACTCCTAGTAATTTAAACAGGCATTTGCATAACATGACTAAAAACATGTTAGAAAAAGAGTTCTGCAGCTGGAAGAGTGAGGTAAAAATACAGATACAGTGATTTTAACACTGAATGTAAAAATGCCTTTTAGCTGCCATAATTAGTGAATTAAAGTGTACTTTCATCAAAACCATTCTAACTAAGATTACTATTATTGTTCTCACACACTGCTTCCTGCTTGTTCAATAGCACAATATTAGTAACAGGTAAATCACAGATTTCCAGAAAACCTCTTCACTGAAGCATCACCCAAAAATATTACCTTGTTCAAGCCTCCGCCTTGCAAAAGCCACTTCCTCTCATGACAAATCGTTATTTACAAAGCCACACTCTTGCTCAAAGTGTTTTAATATTAATTATGCCTTTTGTTTAAAAACTGGATTACCCTGTGACACTGGGGAGTTTACAGGAGCACACGGAGCAGAGTGATGCCAAACCCAGCAGCTTTGGGGAGTGCTGTGGGTGGGTGGTGCAGGCCAGATGCTGCTCTTGGTGACAAGGAGGAAGGTGTCACTCATGACTGGGGGAAATTATAAGTAATTAGGGAAATATTTCCTACAAGAATAAAAGAGGGAATCGAGGCAGATGCACAGGGGCTGCAAGGGCAATTGGGAGCAAGTCTCGCTGGAGGAGGGAAGGGAAGAGGCAATGGTCACTCCTGGGAGCTGAAATAAGATTATCAGTGGACTTCAGAGAGGCCACATCAGATCCCAGCTTGGGCGAGATTGGATTAGGTATTTTAGCCTTCTGGCACAAAATTCTTCTATGGAGAACGACTCTGATGGTCTATAGGAACTTGTAGTTCTCATTTTAAAAAATTGTGCTATTCTCTACAACACAGAGATTCTTAAATATTTAAAAGCCTCCTCCATTGGTTGTTCATCAGATTGATTACGATGCATATTTCAGCAATTTTTTTCTAAAAATGCTCATCAGAGGATCAAGAAACGAGGTGTTCTGTGTGCTCTACATTGATTCACACTATTTCATTTTAATTCCAAAATACTGAATTCAGAAAACTGCCAAGAAAACAAAGCAGGAAATGTTTGTGTTTTGCTGTATGTTGCATATGCTCTATGGTAACCAAGAACACAAAAGAAATAGATGATGTTGCATTTCTCAGCCTATCATTCACTAGCAAGCAAGCAGAGGAATAAAAAGCAGAAGCACTGTAACTTCCCTCAGAGTACCTGCATGTTTCTTCTTCTAACTTGGTAAAGAACAGAAATCTGCCAAGCTTCATACACCACTTACCTTGTTTGAGCTCTCTCATTCAAATTAAATTTAAGTATAATTTCATCACCAAAAGAATAAAGCCATGCATATGTCCTGAAAATTAGCATCAAACTAGCCCAGAAAGCTTTAAATACCTTTGTGAAGATCTTGGGTTAAAGAGGGTGGTTTTCCTTTGCTTCTACCTTTGTGAGAAAACTTCAGAACCAAACAATCTTGTTTAGTTTGTACTTTCAAGGATACAGGTCAAATGTATCTTATCACCACATAAATCTGACATTCGTATCGCCTTTGAGGCACTGGATTCCTGCTGTGTTACTTTCCCTCCTAAATTACCCTCACAAAACATGGGACCAATAGTTAAATGAGTTTATTAGTGATAGCTTGGTGATTGAGAGGCAAAGAAATCTGTTCTTGACACTGCACATTGTCAAATACAATGTCATCAAAACCAAGCTTTACCCCTCAACCCAGAAACTGGCGTTAAGATATTGAGATCTATTTAGCTGGGATGGAACTCATTACAAAAGGGCTTTCTTATCCTTCCTTTCACCCAAAATAAACCTTTATGCAGGAATAGCCTTCTAGGGATTTTCCACCCACTCCTCCATGTTTGAAAATAGATATTATTGTGCCATGGTGGTTCTAATTTTGGTTTTCTTCTAACTGAAGCAGGAACAAAAGCAGGTTTGTTTAACACCATTAATATCAAAGATGGGCAGGCAATGGTGCTTTCTAGCATTATCAACCGCCTCAACACTAACCAATAATGCTTACGTTTGAGGCTACCCTACAAAAACATTAAAGCTGATTTCTGTTCACTGACACCATTGCAGCTCTATCAATGATGAAAGCTACTATGTGAAGAGCACCTTTTTTGCTACTATGTTAGCTCATTAGCTAAAATGGGCTAAAACAGTAGAAAAAGATTAGAAGGGACAGTACTTTTACTGGGCTCCAGCACAGGTGCTTTGGGAATAAAGACTTTTCTAGCAAACAAAGGTGACCATAGGTATTAACATGTACTACTGAAAAAAAAAACCAAAAAACAAACATTTGGAAAGAATCCGTTCTTAAAGAAGAATAATTTAAACAGAAAACCAAAAGGTGAGCATCCTAGAAAAGATTATTTTTTTGCCTCCCCAGTGGATTTTAAGGACTAAAAAAGGCTATTCTGCAGAAGAAATACTTCAGAAACAAAAAAACAACGCCTCAAAAGTAGCCCCAGGAAGATAAAATTAGCTTTCCAGTGCTGTATGTCAGTTTTATGCCCCTCATCTAAGCAGTTCAAATGAACTTGCACTCAAATGTTATTAGATATTGGTGCCATGGCATTTATATTTCCAAGTATGCAAGGGACACGTGCACACGAGCAGAAGCACCAGGTCTAGAGGGCACCATTATATTCCTGTTTATTTCCCCAGTTGCAGCAGGCTACAAATGTATGCTATTGATTGTTATTTGTCTCTTCGCAGACACTCAACCTTAGAATTTTTATCTTTCCTTTGTAATTTTTATATTTTAATATTCTCTGTCACCGACAGTGCTACCAGTCTGATTATTTCTTAGCTTGCATCCCCTCATTTGAAACAGTTTCCACCCAAACCTGCTTGGTTCAAAATGCTAGTGACCAAAATTTCACCCTTGAGAAATGAAAAGTGGAAAGACCAATGATAGTGAAGAATTTGAAAGTCCCCAAAGTCCATTTCCAAGCAATAACCATTTGCTGTTTCCACCTTCCAGTCCACAAGAAATTCAGTGGGCAAAGTCAAGGCAAAGACCCCATTCATCTTTCCTTTGTGTTTGAAACACCAATTGCAGCTCTGAATTGATAAACTGTTATTGATGTTAGAGATCAATGAGATTAAGCATGTGCTTAACTTTAATCACATAAATAAGTCCATTTCTGAATCTGGGCAGCATTATCCATCACTGGGCAGAACTAAGCTCTTTCTGGATAAATTAACACTTCATTTGCTTTGCCATGGTCAGTGGTCCTCACATATGGTATGAAGAATTATATATATTAAGAGCCTGGTTCAGAATCTACAGTCAAGTATATTCTTATCTGACAAAGTTTATCATATCAGAGAAGAGTCTGAAATTGTTGGCATTGTTCAGCCCTTCCTTGCTATAGTGATGGGATGCCAGCCTGCAGAGTCAAGGAGGAGAATGAAACCTGGGCAGAGGACCTGAATGAATTACTATTTGTGTAATTAACCAAGCTCTATGAATCCCACTGCTGGATTCAGTTTTCCTTCTCATTAACATTCTTTTATGCTTTCTGTATAAAAGTCTTCAATTGAGCAGTGAATAGATTTTATTCCTCTAAAAAAAAATATTATAGTTAGAACTGTTGCATTCCCAGAATTTAAATCAGGTAGAAATATTCTTGTGCAAAAGATCTGATCATTTTATCAGTTTGGTTTGGTTTTGGGAGTTTTTTATCATAAAGTTAAGCATATTTGACACACTAGGAGAATTTAGTTTAAATTTCTAATTATTCAAATATAGACTAAATGCTGCTTTACTACTTAGTATATCTTCATTAATTATCAGTGTTGAGGATGCATTTTAAGAAGTTCAGGAAGTTTTGAAGGCACTTTTTTGGTGGCACAAGAAAACTCTCAAGTTTTTAAGAACATCGTCATGATTAAATAAACATTTCATTTTATGCTTTAATTTTAACTCAGCTGAGTCAACAAGACAGAGTGGTAAAGGAGTCTTCATGGATAAAATTATCCAAGAAGCAAACACAACTGAAAAAAATACAAAACTTGCAAATACTCGTGTTTTCCTCTAATTGCTTAGAAATCAACTGCTACAGGACATAAATATCTGAATTGATTTTCAATGCTAGACACCACAATTCTGAAAGGGAAAAATGATATTTTTTTAAAATTTACAAGCTGCATATAAAATTCGTCACACATTTTGATCCCACTTAAGCAAACATTAATGTTCTCTATTGTGGAATACAACACCCCGTTCACCTCCTGACCCACTGGCCTCTTGGAAAACAGGATTGTGTGATCATTTCAAGAGCTGTGTTTCACTTGTGGATTGAAATAAGAGAAATAAATTGCCATTTACAGGAACAGCCACCTTGGTGCAAGCCCCTTGATCACATACTGTTAGCAACATAGCTCTGGAGGCCTGAAGGAAATGATCAGTGAGCAGACCACATTCTGGAAATATTTCCACACATTCAAATTTGGCTGTATCCATGAAAAAACAGAGCTTGGAGTTCTCCCTCTCTGGTCACAAAGATACCTTCTTTACTAGAAATAAATTAACAAAAATGACTTTGCACTGCTGATGTTGCCAGGAAGCTCTTTCAGAACACAAGAATCAAAGAACAAAAACCCCAGCCCTCAACAGTTCATGCAGGGTTTGGGAGCACAGCCTCGGCCTGGAGTCAATCACAGCTTTAATGGCCCACATTTGCACCGTCTGCAGATGGGAAATAGGAGACTGCACCGAGCTTATTGCACAAGCAGCTGATCTCCAGCCTGGAGATGTCCATGGAGCCAGTGAAACAGGACAGTGAAAATGCACTCCAAGTGCAGGAGGGGAAGTAAAACAGCAAAAAACAGCACCAGCACATGTAGAAAAACGACTAAATGTAGGTGCGTAGGACTTGGTCAACTGCGTGTCCATGCCAACGCGCTCTTGCTACGACACATCCGGAGATGATCCATCATTAAACAGAATGTGCCTCGTGTCCCATGAAGGACAACAGGCAGCAGATAAATCTGGTCTAGTCCATATGGTGAGGAAAAAGCCTTTTTCCCCAGCCTAAAGATTAACGGCAATTGTCAGAAATCTTAACAGGGGCCAATGTAAAGATAATTTTAAACTTACAGAAATTCCTAAGCGGTTCATCATGCCTTGTCATTAAGTAATAACCACATGCAAAATCTGGATGTACTGTTAGACAGTCTATGGGGGAAAGAAAAAAAGGGGAGGGGAATTTTAAAAAAATTAAAAATAAGAATACACTTAAAGCTGAATTGGCTTGCACTTCCCAGTGGTCTTGACAGTCCAACAGAGCAACAGCAATGCCCCTACCCAATGTTAAAAATGATCCACAAAGACCAAAGCACACAGCCCAGAGGAAAAGTCCAGGAAAATGTTTGCATTCCCTCCAAGCTGAAGCATTCCATGGGCAGGCTTCAGCCTCCCAGGAAAGCACACCACAGTGCTCAGCAGCTATTTCTAACCTGTGGTTTTCTTCCAGTCAGAACCTTTCCCCTCTTGCATCTCCTAATGCAGCAGCTTCCTCCCTCTGCAGTCAGTGCCAGCCTCCAAAACACTCTTCTTCTCACTTTTTTCTCTCTTGTCTTCTTTGCCCTCATTTTATTCTTTTTCCTGACTTGCCTATTGCAAGACAAATACCTTCATCCCACAATGATTATAGCTATAAAAATGGTTGCTTAAAAGAGTGTAAATCACTCATGATATTTAAAGGTTGTCCTTTTAGAGTATGGGGAGGGCTTGTTTGGAAGGAAAGAGCTTTGCCTGAGCCACCAGCTGGGGCCACCAGGTAGTCTGGATGGGCTCCTCAGGAGCACTAGGGCTGGACACCAAGAGAGAGCTAGAGAGGACATCACCAGGACTTCCCATGGCCCTGGATCACACCCAGAATGGGCCACAGAACCCATAAGTAGGTGAGTAAGCCCCCAGAAATGCCCCAAGCCACGGCAGCAGTAGCCAAAATGGGGCAGAAGCAGGGCAGGCAGCCAGCTCAGACTCCCTGCACACCTTGGTGGGGCACTGCTGGGCTGAACATGGCCATGATTGCTCCCCAGAACTGCATATACACATGTGATATTTCTGAAAAAGGAAAAAAAAAAAAAACCAAAACAAAAAAAACCAAAAAAAAACCCCACCATACATATAAGAGATATACAGTAAGAAAAGCACAGCCTGCTAGAGAGATTATATGAGCAGAGGAAGCATGCCAAAAGTGGTTGCTGTTTAATTTCAGCATACATACTGCCTCAGGTACAAACAAAATCTCAAGAATCCCATTTAAAGCTCTAATCAGGCTCTTCATTCATTTTCTAATTGGTAGAGCCTGATCCTGCAGCATCCAAATGAGCAAGAATCAGGAAGAGAAGAGGCGCAGGTCCAGGCTGTGGTCCACCTGCAACACGCACTCAACCCAGCACAGACATCTAAGGTAGGACTGCACCCAACCTGCGGCACCACAAAGCACAGAAAGCACTTTCCCAGTGAGGCTGGTGACAGACAGCCACCCCACAGCAGCCCAGACAGCGGGGCTGTGCTGGCCTCTGGTTTCACACAAAAGCCACTTTACTTGCCCTTTTTGTTCCTGCCTTTAACCTTTGCGACTGTCTTTAGTACTCAAATACTTCATTACTTTTCCCTTTTTTTTAAAAAATTCATTGCCAGAAGCTCAGTCCCACCACAGCAGTCAGCCATGAACTCATCCCAGCTACTCTCCAGAGGAGTGAAAAGTTTGAATATCCATGCCCTACACTGGCTGGGAACACTGTGGCTCAGGTAACATCAGAGCATCTACTGGGCCACCAGAGTGGCAAAAGAGCTCCTGAAAACAGGGCAAGTTTGTTTAGAACCATTGTGGTATTCCCATTGCATGGGCTGCCGTTAACCACCTGCCCACCTGGAAACAGGGATTTTGCTTTTCTTACCCCATTGTTTTCCATCAAGATGCTTTTGAAGGGCAGTAATTGCACAAAATCCAACATAGTATCAAAGTGGCCTTCCCTCATAGGTTTCTTATACACCACAAAAAGTAGTCTTTTCAAGAGACCCCCCCCCAACATGTTTCAGCTTGTTGTTTAAAAAATAAAGAATAAATGTTTCTCCCTTTGTTGTTTAAAGAATCATTTCTTACAATCACTACTGAAAAAATAAACAAGAGGTCATTATTTTTCATTCCGTATTTTTAAATGGATTCAGATGAGGAATCAAGAGGAAATCTCATCACTTCTTTGTTCTTATGAAAAATCTCAGACTGAAAACACCCAGTGCCCTCTTGTTATTGTCAAGCCTACAGCCATTAAGAAGGTGGTCTTAAAAGATAAATAGAGCAGTGATGCTTCACCTCCTTGTTCAAATGGGGGTTTCAATACAGCAGTGCTGACTTTTTGCAGAGGAATTATTTTGCTGCCTTAGGGCTTTAGGATACCAGCCATCCAGAGAAATCTTTTGACATCAGGATGAGATCTACTATAGGTAGTATTTAATCCTTTAAGACTAAAGGATTAAGCCAGTTGACCAGGAAGAGAAATTAGATTTAACACCTGGAAAATTCAAAGCATTTCCAACCTTCTCATTCCAGGGTTACTCTCATAGTCCAGACAAGAACACTTACACGGAGTTTAGCTTGTACATTTAACAGAAAAATAAACAAGTTTATATTGATCTAAAGCTGAAGACCTAGTACAGAGATGACACTGAAACACCACAAAACAGACTAACAAACATATAAAATAAAGGTGCAGAAGATGGGGATCTTTATAATTCTAGGATGGAGAAATGCATGCCTAAAACCAAGATCAGCATTCATGAAAAAAAAATGAGAAAGCATGAAATGAGTGTGCTGAACATGGCAGCCAAAAGCAAGACCTGGGAACAGTTTGCCATTCAGCTGTGAAATAGCAGACTATCTCTGATTATTTTGCTGCTAATCTACTTGTGCCCTATGAAATCTCCCTTTCAGATGGCCCATGATTTTTGCTGGCCTTGTCCAGACTCACATCTCAGCCACAAGGAACAATTACAGCATCTACAGAGACACCAAGCCCATGAGATCTAGAATGAATGTCAAAAGCAGCAGTAAAAAATGGATTCTAAGAGAAGGTGAGAAAAATCAAGCATTTTTTATTTAGGGAAGAAAGTAATTTTTAACCCCCAGTATGGGGGTTGCTGAGTTCATGCTGTGAAGGCGTGATTTGCCATTTTTCTGGGCAAATATCGTCACCACTGACATAAAAAACACCTTGGCTTCATGTTTGCTGTTCTGGGCAGTCCTCAGATGTGCAAAGCGAGCCACAGCAAAGCAGCAGCTCTGTGACATAGCAGCATTATTGATTTGACTGGTTTGTTTATGCCTATGTTTAATTGGCTATGTTAATAGCATTTTAATCCGTAATTCACTTGTATGTGGCTGATAGCGCAACACTGGTGTGGCTGTGGTGACATTTTCTCACCACTGCTGTCTGTCATCAAGGACCAGGCCAGCACAGTGAGACTGACAATACCAAATGCTTTGTTTAATTAGGCATACTTTACACTATACTGTATAATTCCACAGCAATGGCTGATTTTTTTTTTAATTAAATAGGCAAAACCATGAAAAATCTTTAATCAAATAGCAAATATTTCAGTCATCTTTTAACGCCAGTATTTAGCATTTCTAAACATTCAAATGAAGATTAATGAGAACTGAGTGAAAAAAACCCCAAACCTGCTGGTAAAGTTGGAAAATCCCCTTTAAGGTTTATGCCAAGCAGCATATCACCAGAAGATCAAGCAACATGATTACCCAAGGTATTCATGCTTAGAAATCTTCTCTTCATCAGAGTTAAGATCACCTCATCTCCCGACAAATATTCTGCGGGTCTGCCACAAACATCGGCCCATGAGAGATTTTTCCAGAGGATCATGGTCAGCCAGAGACAAGGGCACTGTGTGTGCCTTTGGGCCACCCATCTCCCAAACAATCTGACGCCTGAGCAATGAGTAATTCAAACAGAAAATATTAAGACATTAACCAGGACCTCTCCTAAGGGTCTGCTCCTGCCCAGGCAATGAGCTCAGCTCACGGAGCTTATAGGGCTCGGTTGTTTTTGCTCAGTTCCAGATTTTTCCCAAGGAGAGAGGTTTGGCACAAAGCAAATGCCCAGCCTGGCCCTGGGCAGACCCCTCTGAGGATGAACAGCTCTCCTCAGCCTCACAGCCCTGCCATGAGCCAGAGAACTTTTCACTGTCTAAATGCCAGCCACAGTCTACAACTTCTTGGTCCCAATCTTGGTTGCCTTCCAACCTCATGTTTCGGTCTGCCTCACTGCCTCCGCCCTCATTTTCCTCCTGCTAAATAATCCTGCTTTTAACTCCACTCCTTCAGTCTTGCCATCCCTCCTTCATGGTTTCTTTTTTCCTCCCATTTCACCTTGCTCTCAGATTAATAACTTAAAACAGACGTTGAAAAGCAAAAAATACCCTAAATTAATTTGGCATCAGTGCTATTGAACTGAATCAGATGCCCTGTTTAATTACCCCAGTACTATTGTACTATTACTTTGGGAAAAAATGGCACAGGAGTGTGCTACAGCTGCTTCCACAGAATGCACTGTATATTATAACCAGGACCAGAAATATTTTACAAATAGGAAAATCTCTGGCCTCTGTAGGAATTCCAGCTGGCAGTTGAGCCTTGCAGGGCAGGCAGGGTTTTCAGAGGGGAGGTAAAGTGGGGAGACCTGTGCAGAAGACCCACTGTCTTTTTGGGGATCACTGGCAGAAACTAGAAAGAGGGGGAAGATCATGGAGAACATTAAATAGTGAGACTCTTCCAGTTGCCTGTGAAAGGTGAGAAAAGAGATGAAGATTTTTGAGAGCAAATGTAACACACACATCCATGCACATACATACCCACCATCTCTAGATCCCGGGGAGAAGGCAAGCTGCTGCATTGTGTAGAGATTCAAAATGTAGAAAATCAATTGTAAATCACGAGTTCTGGATTCTTTGAGATGAAGTGTAATCTGATTTACAATGTTACAAAAAGAAATTAAAGTTAATTCCAACATGATTGTGGGTATACCGCAATTTAATACAACCATGCTGTGGCCTTTAAATCTCCACATTGCAATATGCCAACAGTCATTACTTTTTTTAAGTTTCATTTTTTATTTTAAACTATAAATTGGAAATATCACACAGCCTGTTATTTACATTTCAGAATTAGGATCTCTGCTTAGAAACATGGTGCTCTATGGTGGAATATGATTCTTGTGCAACTACCATACACTTAGGATAGTTAAAGGCACTCCACTTCACCCCATCATTTTTTTTGCTTAAATATTATGCCACATTCTGATTAATACCAGACCAATAAAATCATCTTAGCAATCTGGTTAGAGTCTTTTGTCTACCCAGATGGCCTGCAATGTTAATGTGTGACAATTTCAACAATGAACTAGGACTGTTTTATGGAACCAACATTTGTTCCACTGCTTTTTCTTCTTAGGCTCAGAATTTTGACACAGATGGTACAAATTACTCAAAAAAACAGAAATGTTCATTTAGAAGGCTTAAATATGTGGTTTTACTCAGGCCATCCGAATCTTTTACATTTACAATTCAGTAAATTTACTAACAACCCTGCTGTAATTAAGGTCTATAAAAATCTTCCCTTCTTTCCCACTTGCTTTTCCCTTTACATATCTACAGCATTTCATTATGCATCCAATTTATTAATATTTATTCCAGTTCTGAAATGTTTTTAATTTTGGCGGATTTATACTGTTCAAGCTTGCATCCGATTCTTCATACCTTTCTAATTACGGGAAAGGGGGGAAAAAATATTTCATCTATAACCACATCTTAATCCCCCTAGAACCTACACTTTTCTAGACCTTAGAGTAGAAAAAGCAAAGAGAGAAGTATGTCAGCAGCTTCTGGCCAAACAGCACAGCATTTTCAGTGAAGCAGAAGATTTTGTAATCCTGATTTTCCATACAGATCCTCAGGAAAGAGCAAACTGTCTCTGAGAAATTAAACAAGAAGAAGAAAACAACAGCATTCTTATAAAGTGTTTTTGAGAGAGAAAGAAAGGGAGTAAGAGAAACCCCGGAGTAGAGACAGATGCACTTACAGTTTGACTGAGCCTAGAAAGGCAAGAGGTTATTGAGCAAAACTGCCAGAAGACAGGAGAGTTAACACAGAGCAACTGCTCTGGAGCCTTTGCTGCTCCCCCAGGGAAAAGGGCGCTGGCCCAGGCTTCTCTCCGCCTGTCCAGGCAGGGTCACATCCCCCAGAGGAGCTTCCTGCCCATACATCCAGGCAAACCACCACGGCGGCTCCCCAACGTGATCTGGCCACACACAGAGGTGTGGAGGAGCATCCCGGACCAGCCCTGGCTCAGCAGAGGCCGTGGTCCACATGAGCCCTCGTGCTTCCAGAAAATTTGGGGTTCGTGGGAGAGACAGGGCTGAAATCACCCGTCGGGGTGCACAGTGAGTCCCCACAGCAGGGTTTGCTTTCAGCACATCTTCCCAAGTGCATCTTGGCACCAGCACAGCCCCAGAAACCCAGTGCCATTTCACAGCACTGCAGTTGTTAACATTTATTTCAGTGCCTTCAGCCAATTTACCTGAGCACAGCCTTCCTTTGACACTTGCTGTATCTGTGTGTGGTTTCAGCATCATTCTGATGTTCTGCTTTCCGTCTGACTATGTCTCTATGATGGCTTGGTTTTATTATTTAAACAAATAATTTAAACAATAAAATCAAATTTAAAAACCAACATAAAACCCCATGACTGTCCTTTTCAGGCCTTACAGAAAGTACACTATACGCCTGATGCTCCAATTCATTACGATATTCTATTAGATCTGCCAACAGAAAGTGCATTTTGAGTTTCTAAATGTTGTTTCCATTAGAATCAATCACTCCATGCAATTAAGCCAATAGGCTCTCACCATTTCTGCTGTTATGAGCTAAACCATCCTAAATATATTGACAGCTGTCTCCTGGAAGATGACACAAATTAGGTGGAGGGGGCATAAGCCTAAATGTCACCAGTGATAGGACAGCAGTTATTCTTTCAGAAATCCACCTAATTTTCATACCCCATAAGGCATGCTGTAGACTTTCTTTGCATTGGCAGCATGCAGTAATCGATGTTTTGCATATTACAATCAATAACATGCTTAAATGTTTAAGTTTTGCATTCTTTTGCGATAAACATTGATATATTACAAACTATGTAAAACTGTTCATTGGACTTTTTGTTTGCAGCATGTACTGTATCATTCAGCAAATAAGTGAGCTAAATATTGTTTGTTACAAAACAGATGTCACATGAAATTATGCCATATGTGCTATTAAACATTTTTCTTCCTTTTTTTTTTACAGTGAAAACCAAGATTTAGTTTCAGAAGTGAGTGTATTTGGCTTTTCAAGGACTTGAAGCATGAAAACAACATCTCTAAAATATTTTTAAAACTGCCATGCATCTTGTAATCCAGTTTCGTAGGTGGAATACAAGTGTTTTAAATGTAGATATGTTAAAAATAGTGAAATATGCTAAATGTAAGGTTGCATTATTACTTCTCCACAGGTTCTACTAATTTATCATAGAGAAAAATGAGAATCTTCTAGTTTTTCCCTACCATTTAAGTCTTAAGACCTTTGTCACATCGATACCTTTAGATACAGGTACTGTAACTTGAAAATTACTACAAAAATGTTCAACCACCAAAAAAAAGTCCAGTTAAAGGATGAACAAAATTTTCTGCAAACATTTTAAATTTGGATCTGAGAACAGCGGGTGTATGAGATTCCCTGAGGTCAAGGATGGTCAATGCAGACTTGCTCCAGGGTGAAACCCAAAACCAGCAACCCTGCACGAGGCAAAGGAACGCGTTCCAAGATTTGACTTTAATTGTTTTGACAGAACCATATAAGTGAAAGCAGAGCAATCTATATCTCTAGACTCTCAAAGTGTGAACTCCACAACAGAGCGAACAGAATGCAGGAAACATGTTGCTAAGAGCCATACAGTAAAACAAAATCTGGTTGCCACAAGAAGAGTGACATTGGCATCAGAGGCAAAGACACTTACACCCACAAATGGAAACACGGCGCGCTGGGAAAGCAAGGAGGAGAGGAGCAGATGCAGCAGCACGAGGAAGAAACTCAAAGTAAAGATCTTCAGACTCCATATGTAGTTTTCTTTCTCTTATTCATCAAAAGGAGGAAGACAGGGTAAACAAAAAGGGAGATAAAGACAAGAAGGTGAGGAAAATTTTTTTTTCTTCTTTTTCCCCCCTGAAGGCAAATACTTGCTTACATTTCTAAACATACTATCTTTGTGAGGCTTCTCTGTAATACAAATAACTAATTGCTTGCCAGCGAGCAGTAAAACTGAGAAGAAGAGTCCTTGATCTCCCAGCTTGGTGGAGATTCCTGAGGCTTCTAGGCAGTAAAAAAAAAAAAACCCTGTAAATAAACTTTAACACTTCAGTGGATGGAGTCTCTCCTCTAACACTACGAGCTTCCCTGTGAAGCCAGACAAACTCATCTTAGACCCCAGGACACTGTGCCAGGCCTGATGAAGCTGCCTTGCACAGGTCACAGCACCTGCTGTGCTGGACCAACCCCCCTTCCTGCTTTCTCCTATTTTCTGAAGGGTAGTGCCACTTTTTTCACATCCTATCCGTCATTCTGCAGCTTCCCTCGGATTATTTGAGAGGAATGGCAGATGGGGCCACCACGAAGGATGACTGCTGTGACTCGTTCACACCACCACACACGTGGGAGACAGATAAATTCCAGTTTATTGGCTCACTGAATTTTCCCACGAGGAGAAGCTTTTCCAGCACAGTGATGCAGCAAAACTCCAATGCCTCCAACCAACCAGCCCCACCAGCTCTGCCTTTGATACCCAGGAGGATGAGCCCTTGTTTTGGCGCCCACCCTGCAGGCCAGCACAGAGTGGGGAGAGGGTCCCAGAAGTTCCCTGTCACCCCAGGGATGGGGAGAGGGTCCCAGAGATCCCCTGTCACCCCAGGGATGCCACACCTGGTACCAACATGTGCCCCTCAGATCTCGTGCAGCGATGCCAAGCACCAACCTGAAACTGCTTTTTTCTCAAATTTCCTGATCTAACATGCCTTGTCTGAGTCTAAACAGGGCTTTTGTCTATAGTGCAAGACAATGTAGAAGCAGATCAAGAATTTCCCTGAGAAAAAGCACAACCATGGAGCAGCAGTCAGGAGCAGCTATTCTGCAGTAACTTCCTTTGTGGCAAATCCTCAGTTCATGCAAGATGTTCAGCACAGAAAACATACACAACTTCTAAAAAAATATCAAACCCAGCTAGCTTTCTTTTCTGAAAATACACTGTTTTTCACCCAAGATTATTTTTAAATTATATAGCTAGGTGCCAGTATTTGGGGTGATAGATTCTTTACAAGTGCCAAAGATCTGAGAGTGGGAAAGATTACAGGTAACCCTGCAACCCTGATTGAATGCAAATAGAGTTGTAAAAGCTTCCTCTTCTCCCTGCCTCCATATTGCACCTTATGCAGCAAAGTGCTTAGTACATGATAAAAATAGCTAAATCTTTCAAAATCTTAGAAGAAAGGTACTTGAATGTTTTTCTTTAAACGTTGTATTTTCTTAAAGGCAACATAATGAGGTCAACCAAAGCTGGATTCAAGCCGATAAACTGTGTTTAGGAGAAACCAGAGGTTGAGCGAGGGGGTTTTAGCAGACGAAAACAAAGAGAATGATTGCAAAAGTCAGATCTCAAAATGTTAATCAGATTCAGAAACATAAAACATGACAATTTAATGGTGTTTGGTTAAAACCAGAAAATTTTAAAGTTCTAAGCATCTTACATTGAATTCTAATACTTTTTTAATCATTAGATATAAAATGCTTACAATTTTCACTGAAAATTAGACTTGGTAATTTATATTTCTTGTTTATACAGTACAATTTGCTGATGAAAAAAATGTGCTAAACTTATTGATTCATGACCATAATTGTTTAATTATTTATCATTGCAGAATTATATTAGCATTTATAATAATGCAGATGTGCACAAAGGCTAAGAAGTCATATACAGCTTTTGTTTTGTGTTTGCTGTGCCGAAATTAGGCTGATCCAGGTTGTGTGTGCACACTGCATATTGCAAGTGTTGCAACTCGGTGTCTCTTGGTTTTACTGGAGTTAGAGGGGGTCTAACCAATAGCCGCGATAATGAAAACGCTCCAATAGCTAATAAAGAATATAAACCCAAAGCCAACAGCATCGCAAAAGAAGTCTCCTGTCAGACAGATTCCTCTGTTACCATGATGCACATTAAATTCAGTGCAACACACGCACAGCTGTTTGCTTCATACCACCCACAGCAAAGGAAGAGCTCGTGTGTGTTTGGTACAGGGGAAGCCAACGAGAGCTGCACGCCACAAAAATTAGAGCTGGCTAAGCCAGCCAGAATCTTCTGCGTGAGGCCAGTTAAAGAAGAACATAAGACCTCTTGATATGAGAGAAACACATTCCTTTAATTTTCATCTTTATTTTAAGGGATCACAAACAGCGGAAGAAAATGACAGATGCCGCACTTCAGCCTCTCCTCCCCTCTGTGCGCTAAATCTATTCCCTCAAGGAACTCCAATAAGACTGACATACATCCCTTTCTGGAGAGCTGCTAAAATAGCTTTGCCATGGGCTTCACAAGAAATTTGTAACACTGAGTGTGTCTTTCTGGACTCATCCTTTTGACATATTGATAGCCACGGCTCCCATTGCCTCTCCCCTCCGCGCTCTTTTCACCTAACACTATTTACTGGTGCTACCTTTTCATAATTAAGAGCCCGTATCAAAGCAGTTGTAACACCATTTAAGCAGCTTTTCTAAGGAATCAAATCTAAATGAAAAGGCAAAGTATAAAAATGGCCCATCTTCCGCTGTGCCTAACTGATTTGCTCTGCATTTTATCCTCAGGGAGGTGCTGATTCCAAAAGCCAGGGAAGAAGGACCATTCACAAAAGCAGCATCACACAGCCAGCAAGGACAGCTGGTTTTGCAGTGTACACCCACATGTGTTGAGGGTCTCTAAAGGCAGCCCCCCAGTCATGCTCTGGCCATGGTGGCTGCATTGTTTACCACAATTCAGGGTGAGCATTTAACCTCCCGACTCCTGCATCACAGCACAGGCCAGGTATTTGTTTCTTTTGTTAGATTAATATTGGTAACAGAATAACACACTCATTAGTGGAGATAATGATTATACAGCGAGGTAGAATAGCAATTCTTCCAATGTACCGCACAGAGGAGTCAGTTTCATTAATTAATGAAATTTATTAAAGAACACAAGACAATCAAAGAAAACACACTTTGGTTAGGCACCTTCTCAGAGGCTGATCATTGGCTCAGTAACTTTAAACCTTTCCACCTGCTACGAAAATGCTACATGTGCCACACAGAAGGAAGAGGGGACAGGAGAGCACGCCCAGGCTCAGAGACAGGCAAGCATCCTTTCCACTTTGGCTAGCAGGAACAGAATCCCCCAGAGAGGTTACAAGGGACTCCAGAGCAGGAAAAACCCAGAGGAAATAGCAGGATGAACTGTCCTACACTGGATAATACATGCTCACTGCAGGAACAGACCCTGAACAGCAGAGCCACCACCCATTTATCCATACTCTGGATGGATCCCTCCACCTCCCAGCTTGCTCTATCGCTGTGTAATGCAAGAGACAAATTCCTCTGAGAGAATTCCTCTGAGAAATTCCTCTGCAAGACCCTAGCCACACCTTCAAGAAGTTTGGGTGAGGACTTCTGAGGAGTGTTATCTCAAACACTTTGCAGTTATCAAAACCTGAATCCTCAAAAACATCTGTGAGGGACAGTAATTTAACAAATGATTTGCCAGAACTGCAGAAAAACATGCATGTTTTGGTTTTCCCTAATGTAAAAAAAAACCAAACAGCTATGGCAGAGTAGAGACTTGAATCCAAGTTCCCAGTCTCCGAGCTATCTTAGGCAGCAGTGCCTGCATTTCTTTAAGTGATCACATTCCTACATGACAGTCACGTCAGATTTTGATTCTGGCTACCAACACACTGCCTTTGCCAAGCAAGGAAATACTGAAGTGTTCAACTGTGCATTTACTGCTCAAACAGTTTTATAGGGAAGAATAGGTGGTGAGGAGGAGTAGAGGGGCTGCAAGACAGTTTCCTGAATTTCCACCAGAAAATAGTTACATTGCATAGTATTTCTGATCTTCCAATTTGACCTTTGATTTTTAGTTCCACCACCATGCGACAGCAATGGCTCAGTGTTGTGCAGACAGATCCTTAAGAGATCAGGAAATGCTTAAATGCAATAGACACCACAACAGGGGACCCAAAATATGCCACGGCAGCAAACCAAAGAAGGTATATCTCACCTTACTTTGCTTACTCTGTTCTAATATAAACGCCTTTTAGGAAATGATGATAAATTGTGATCTATTTTTTTATTATGATCTTTCCAGGTAGTGTCATATCTACATTAAACCAAAAGTGTCTACTAAGACCAAAGTGCCAAGAGCCAGCCCCCATTTCAGTTTAAAGGGTTTTTTTAGAACAAGACCTATCCATAAACCAGACAGACACCTCTAACAGCAAAGAACAACTTTTTTAAGTGATGGTTTCTGGTTTGACAGTTCTTGCTACAAAATTTTAGACATCTGGGAAAAAAAGTAACAGATCTAATTCTCTTCCTTCAAGAAAATAAAACATTTTGAAACCAAAGTCAACACTCAGGAAGAGGATTTGAAGGTTGTTTTGGTTCCTGTTCAGGACTTGGTGCAAGTTATTTCCAAGTGTCAGAGTTCATTGTTTTTCTTGGATCTCCAAATGGCAACCAAGCTCATTCAAAATCCACCTCATAAAGTGCTTACAACTCCTAAACCATGACCCAGAGCTCAGTATTTCAGGTCACTTATTTGCAAGAGAGCAAACACTCACCTGCTGCAGCTCTTACTAAATGATGTGTGAAGTCCCTGCCTTTATACAAGTCTGATGTAACTCAGTAGCCTGAAATCTTCTCTCTTCCATCAGCACCACTGGAGCAACTGCACTTGCAGTGAAGGAGCACAACTTGATGCCAATTGTCCCATATCCTTAAAACCACTGCCCCTGACGTCAGCTGAGAGTGCTGCAGAAGCTAACTCAGGAAAGAACTGCTTTAACACGCTTAATGAAGAAATGAGGTGGAATTGAAATGAATTTTCACAGCAATCAATGCAATATTTCAATGTTTCCTTGAAAAGCCTGGCTCCTCTCCTCACAGGTTGCCCCTTCCCTCTTTCCCATTGTATTTCCATCAATTTAGGACTTAAATCAGCAAAACAATTGTGTGACTTTCAAAAATGCTTGAAATCTATAAGCATGAAAATGTATTTTTTGTGGCTGTGTGCAACCATGAAACATTTTTTTAATGAAGAGATTGAAGTTGTATCTGCTCTGTTACTTGCCTGGGTTTGCTGTCAGCATTGCTGCAGCCCCACAGCTTTATAATGGTTAATATGAAAGCATGTCTGGACTACAATGGATGGGATTTGTCCTTCATTAGAATCATTGTTTTTCATCACACTTTATTTTCAGTAATTTTCCTTTAAAATAACTCTTTGAACCAAAGCCTACATTCCTCTCTTGTTCCAACACTAATCTCCTATTTGCCAGTCCTCAGGATTCACACATATTGCTATATTTGGTGTTATTCCTAAAGCTCTTCATAATTACACCACAATTAATTCCTTAAATTTAAAAGTGTTTTGAGCTCTCCTAATTGTAGAGACAACTTCAAGAATATTGCCAAAATAATCTAATGGTCTCCGAGTGACAAGGCAATGAACAAAAATCACTTTAAAATAAAAAACCCTCTTCATAAGCCAACATCATATTTGTGGGGAGCCTGACTCACAGTTGCGAGTGCTGGTGTTTAGTAACATAAACGGCTCTTGTCACAAAGATCCTGGAAACTTTATACAACATCTTAAGCTCAGGGAGGTTATGCAGGAAAAGTGCTAAACCCCCAGATCTTCCAGTTCCCAGATGGATGCCTTGTTCACAGACATGCAGATCCTAGGCTGGCTTCTTTCCTCTTCAACATCCCAACTGTCTGCTGGTCCTGCAGCTGGAACCCACCATCAGCTGCTGTCTCCTCCTGCTCCTTCAGACCCCAAACAGGAGCCAAGGCCACATTCGCCCGGCCCAACAGCTTCCATGCCCCAGCACTGCCCTCTCAAACAGCCACAGTTCAGCACAGCAGGGGTACAATCCCCTTCTGCCTCTGTGTTAAGAAGGATCCCTCTCTGGTGGCAGCAGAACAAAATGCTGTGCCCAGGCAGAGGTACCAACAGCAGAGGGAATCACCACCTGCATGGCACAAAGCACGTGCGGCACACAAAGGAACACCTCGAAATGAACAGGAGGTAGAAAATCTCCAGAGCACAGAGGAAACCTCGATTTTCAGTCGGTACACAAGTGCCTCCTGAACCTAGAGTTCGGAAAGACCCGTGGCTTAACGGAGTCAAATTTCATTCACCAGGTAAAAATAAAACGAGGTAAACAAAGTAAAGTGTGAATCTTCCCCTTCCCCCTGACAGCACTGAACTCTCAGAAAGCCTCTCCAGAACTGAGCAAGCAGAGCCTGAGCCACTTTCTCAGGACTGGTAATGCAGAAAGTCCCACCTGGGGAGTCCTGTCCTGTAACCCACTGCAAGGTCACCTCCCAGCAAGCTGATTTCAGAGCCTGCACAACACTGAACAGACTGGCTGGCTGTTCCCCTGATCCCAGAGGGCACGACTCCCACTGCAACATGAGAGTTAGCCCAGGATTCTAATCATCACCCAGACCCCAAAGAGCGTTCAAGCTGAAGAGGTGGGGAAAAAAGAACCTTTTAGGAGATAAGCGCAGTTTTGTCTGTGCATAATGAGAGTAAAACATGAGATATCTAAATCTTTATCCCATATTCATACATTTATAGCCAAAAAAGCAAGGAACAATATCAGAAATGTTCCAAGAATACTATGCCAGCACTTATCTGGTGACACTTGAGATGAAGAAGATAATTGAAAGGATGATTGCACTGGGCTTGTTGTACTCCATTGATAAGAAAGGTTTTAGAGAGCCCATTCAGTATGCTTAGCCATGATACAAGATGCCAGGAGAAAACACAGCACTGCGGCAGTGACAGCACCTCGGATCTAGGGAACGTTGAAATGAAAGATAAAGCAGGCTCTGAAAGAAGCAATATTGGGCACAGTTTGCTCGATGACAAACATTTGGACAAATATCTAGATGTCAGAATACCTCTAAATCGCTGCCCTCTGACTGTCACCCTGCATTCCCATGCAAAAATCTGCCTGTCAAATAGAAGCCTTTGCTGTCCTTCCCCATGGGAAAGGCCAGTAAGAAAAACACCAACAGCCCAAATCTTGTGTGGCTGTGCTCTCAGGATCTGCCAGCAGGGCTGATGTGAGGTCCAAACCCAGGAAAAACACGAGGTGATCACTTGTTTTCCAGTTCTATTTATTAAACAGTTCTTCCTTGATTATAACTAAGCACTAAGTTTTTGCAATACTAGCAAAATCTGTAACGGTTTCTATAACTCTCATGATATTCTAAGCTAACTTCAGAGGCAGAGCAATTTACCAGAACTGCAGCTTAAACAAGTTTGAATTTCATTTGCTATATATATGAAGAGAATGCTCTTACTGAAAAAAGAAATGCATGAGCGCACATTAAAGCAGAGCTTTGATTCTGAACTCTTTATCCTGAACTCTGAACAATGGATACTTATGAATCATTTGTGCTGCATACTGAAGCCTTTTGAACTGGTAACAAGAGAAATCAGTTCTGCTAATGCATCTCTCATCCCAGATCTCTCACTCATCCAGATTTTAAATCTGAAACTTAGAAGAATAAAACCGTCTTTTTGGAAGGACCAAGAGTATTTTGGAAAACAGACTGGTCAGAAGGGAGGGGAATTTCAGGATGGGGCAATAAGGAAATTGTGTGCAGGTTCTGATTTTCAGGACCAGATGTTTGAAATAAATGTCTGACAAAGGTGGGCAAGAGGCATTACAAAAAGGTTTGTACTGCTTGCATTTGGGGTCTGTCTGGGCAATATTGTCACTCTGTGGTATGGAGCAAAACTAGATCATGGAGGTCCTAATGACTGGGATGATATTAAGTAAAGTTTTGGATGTGGACAAAACACTGGATTACAGTTTAGGAACCCATCCTATACATTGACATAAATTTGGTCCTAGTAATGAAACAAAAAAGTACCACAAAGGTAGGAATTCTCTCTTAAGGAAAACCAGTCTTAATAGTATTGTAAAGACTTTCTATATAAGCCATCTTTAGTCCTTCCCTGCTTCTTACAGTTAACAGAAAATGATCCTAGTTATGAAGGAAAAGGCTCCTGCTTATGAATTTTATACAAGCCAGATGTAGCAAGTTCCACGTTTGAGGATACGTTTCACAGAAGAGATCAAACTCAGATTAAAAGAAGTGGAAGTGCAGTCTGCATTGATGCATGGACAGACATGTGCCTCCAACTCCAGGCTTTTGAGAATTCCTTTTAAACAGGAAAGTGTGCAAAAAAAGCTACTGAAATTTTATAAGAGATAAATTGCACAATACCAACCTGATTAAATTTCAAATGCTATCAACTTTTGCTTAGAGTCTACGAGAGAGAACAGCCCTGAATTGAGAGTGCAGCCATTGAAAATGCTTTCCAGGCAGGTCCAGACATGTGACAAAGGAATGTCCACATTAAATGACAATGTCACTAACGACAGAAGCACTGAAAGATCAAATGAAGTGCACAATCAGAACTGTGCATTTCAGTGCAAAATTCACCTTAATATTTTGCAGCGATGACCCGTGGGTGACAAAATGCCTGCAGCGTGCCAGGTGCCCATAGCTGACACCAGCACGCTGCTCAGTCACAGCTGCAGCAGTTGGATACCTGTGCAGGATGCCCAGAGATAAAACCAGTCCCACAAGAATAACCCAGTTTCCTGTCCTTGCCACGCAGCCACAGCTCCCCAGGAAAGCCCATTTCCCCAGGTAGGTGATGCTCCAGGGCTCAGCTGCTAAAAGGCACTTGGCAGCTCACAAAGGGAAGGTGGTGGGACGAAGCAGAGAAAGCCCAAGGCGGCCCCAGGGGAGGCTCAGCAGTGTCCGAGGGCACTGTCCAAGGGGCTGTGGCAGTGGGACACTGGGGAACAGCAGGGTCTTGCTGCCCCATCACCCCATATGTCCCTTTTCAGCAGTGACCACTGTCAGGTGTCACCACTTCCCACACCAAAGTGCAGATGAGCTTCTTTCAAAGCCCTCTTTCCTACAGGGATGGTTTGTGGGCAGGGTGCAGTTAATAAATTACCTAAATCTCAACTTCTGGACGCACCTGTAACCCCCTGTGCTTCATCAAACATTTTTCTTACCCTTTTTATAATTATAAACATACTTAAGATTGAACAGTGGTAGAATTTCCTAAGTACATGCCATAAATACTTTCATATGCCAAACTGAAAGCTTCCTCTCTCATGTTTAGTGACCCTCAAATCACACTTCTTTCAGATCACCCAACTGTTACAGTAATAGCAAAAGCAACAGGATGGAAATAGCAAAATTCCACACACATGCACATTTTAGGCTATATTCACAAAAAGGAACAACCTCCCCCCTGAAATGCTGCCAGCTCTGGGCTAAAATTAATTTTGATTTAAGAAGCAAAACAACTCCCCAACAATTCTGGAGCAAAGACAAGTTTTGCACAGGGCAGCTCTGCTCATCTAAAGCAAGCAGCAGAGTAATAGGAATGTCTTCCTGCAGAAAGAGCAAGTCTGGAAGCCATCCTCCTTGCTAAACAGCACAGCACACTGATTGCTGCCTGTAAAAGTGGCCAAAAGAAACTGAAAAACGTGAATCTGCATTTTCCAGGAAGCTATGAGTAAGATTTGGATAAGCAAGGAGTTTCCCTGTAGATGGGACAAGAGTAAAGGAAGCGGAGAACGAGTCCCCAACGCAGTGGTGCAAGTTCACATTTGCAATGCTAGAGCTGCTTTATATGCTGAGCTCCCATCCTTCAAGAGCAGGTCAATGTTTTAATGTGGATTGGGCACATAAATGCAGATCAATTTATGCATTAAAAAAAATCATCTACATGTGCATTTATTTCAATTTCATTTTAGTGAATCAGGTCCTGATTCAATGCTAACTGAAAACCCTTGAAATAACTGCGAGCTTGCTCATAGCCAATTCTGTGTCACCACTATGAAATTAGTAGTGAAATTAAATGGCTCAACAGTGCTAAGACATTCCCCAACTACTCCAGCAAGCAGTCGCTCACCTCTAAGGTTAACAGGATAAAGGCTGGATAAAGAAACTACTCATTATACCAGCTCTACAAAGAAGCAATTATGAGACTTTATAAAGTGGTTTCAAATATATTTTGCAAACTAGGACTCAGACAAATATTAGTGGCAGCAAATTACAGTACTTAGCAGAATTATCACCAGAAAAGAGACTCTTTTAATCTATAAAAAATATCAACAAAAGATGTAAATATGGACTCCTCGATGGGTGGTATATCTTGAAGAAAATATACATCTAATCTCACAGTGTGTTACCTCCAGTACCTGGAGAGAAGGTTAACAATTCAGAGCTGTTTCCTACAGCTATAGAATATATTTTGATGTAGATTTGTAGATATCACAGACTTAAAATCTATTGTATAATCACAGGGCAAGTGCAAGGAACCTGGGGACATACTTCTCCACAGTAAAGTGCTGGAACGCTGGCTTTCATTTTAATCAATGTTATTCCCTGTTTTTAACAAATTATATTTCATTCTGTGGCCTTTAGGTTCTATTTTTCTGCACATAAACAGCAACAGCGTTTCCCCCACCCCATGTACAATTTGCAGCTGTATCCTGGCATTACACACGTGTTTATCTCCATGTGTGACGGGCAGCTGGGAGAGCACACTCACCCTCACAGAGCTTCAAGTACCAGATAATGGTCCCCAGAGCAGCCCTGCTTGGGTACCAACAGATCTGCTGCTGCTCTGGGTTAAACTGCACATGCCAGCAGGAAAACTGGTGGTGAGATCCAGGGATTCCCAACCCAAGATCCCCATTCCACTCCTCGCCTTCCTGTTCAAGTCGATGCGAGTGATGGGAACCAGCACCTTGAGATGTTAAGCAATTATTGCAGGTTAACTCCAGGATAACACAGAAAAATTTCCCTATCCTGTCACACACAACTCGTGTTCAAATACCCTGAATGCCAAGCTGCAGTTCAAGAAGCCAAATATTCCTCCAGCTTTGGCCTCTCCTTTGTCAAAGCACAAAGCGCCCCAGTGAAGGCCAGTGCTTGTCCCACATGGCCAGCTACTGTCACAGGCAGAAAACACTCCTGTGGTTCCCTGACATTTCTTTCTCTGCAGTTTTCAGTCCCTCTTTCCTTGAAGGAAGAATATGCATGGTTTTAAACACCTTCCATTACAACCACATACAAAATGTTTTGGACAGTACTCCAGCAGATCTGGGAAGTGACCCTGATCACACGCTCCGGCAAAGGGGACAATTTCCAGGGCAGTGGCAATCACTGCCTCTCCCCTCCTCCCATGAGGGACCTCACTCCTACCCCAACTCCACTCCCAACCACATTTACCTGCAAACTGCGGTAGCTGCCAGCAGCAAGCATCTGAAACACTCTGCATTAACTGAACACATCTGGGAAGCAATTTTCCATGGGCTCTTTAACCCTTCCTTGCTTCACTCATGTGAATCTGTGTTTGGCAAGCTCCAAAACATCCAGAGGTCAGGTTTTAGCTTAATTAAGAGACCACAAAAATCCAGACAGACATCCAAACCCTCTGAGTGTGGGAAAGTAAAGTAAGAAAATCACACACCAGCAATTTCTCTGAAGATTTCTCATGTTTGCTGTTTTGAACAAGGCCTGAAAATACCAGAACCTTTTCTCCCTCTCACACTGAACTTGAGCTCAACAGAGACCTCACCAAAAAGGCAATTTAAAACACCTGAGCTCTGGTGCATTACCACTTTCAGCTGCTTAATTTTCCAGTTTCACACAGTTACTTTTTAGAGTCAGGAAAACTGCTGGGGATATCTCTTCTACCTGTGTTCTGTGACATACCACCTCTTTAGTTTCTTCCAGCAGTTCCTTCATTTTTAAAATCCACCTTCCTAAATTTGGAACAAAAATCCTCCCCTTTGCTCCCCAGGTGGGTATAATTCACCCCTTACTTCTCCACATTTGCTATCTGACTCCTGGATGAAACAGCAGAGAGCTGCAGTGTCAGCACTTCCTAAAGAGACCATCCCTTTCCCTTACTGTTTGGATAATGGTTGCTCCATGAGATCAATTAAAAGAAGAAAATGAAAACAGGAATTGATACCCAAGCCTAAGCCCTTGCCCAAGCTGAGGGCACCAACAATTGCAGAGATAATTTAGTAGTGCTCTTCTGCCCTCATTTTGTCCATGTTTATTTATGCATCTTTCCGTTATAAGCATCGTACATTAAAGTCAATAGCCTACCACTGCTTATCAGAAAACAAGTGGAGCCAGACCTGGACTTCTATAAATAAGATTTACTCTATTGGCTAAATAATGACATCTAAACTGGTCTGATTTAACTGACTATGGCAGTTCTTAGAGCAAAATTTAATTACACTTTGTACTTATTACAGTTCCTTTGTGTGCCTCTTGCTTCCCAGCAATTTTGAAATATAGACTTAAGTCTGCTGTACAATACATCTCCATACCTATAGTGACATGTGCTAACAGATGGCACCACGAGCGCAGAGCAGCAGATCAGCGTGAGTTGTCAGTTTTGGTGGCCACATTTTCCCTTAAGTTATCTCAGCCCAACAAAAAATGGCATGAAATAATCACTGCCCGTTTCCCGCGGGCTGGGGAGAGCATGACTCAGCAGCAGCGCTTTTTATAACATCCAGACACTTGACTTTCTAGAAATGCTTTTATATTTATGGAGTGCATTCGTTATGGAAGTCTGCTAAGTAACGGACGCTCTGGGATGATGCTGCTCAACCATAAATGCAGCAAGAGCTCTGACATCTCAGGGCCTTGGGTGGGCTGGGCAGCGAGCAGGAGGAGGTGAATGACGCGTGTTTGTGTTTGTCGGGTAATATTGCTCTATAAAATTATATTAGATGTGCATTAGGGGCTGTAACAGAAGACAGGAAGAGTAAAGGATACACAAAAGCAGGAAGGAAAAGCACAGGCAGGGCACTGGAGAATGCTCATGTGGTTTTGCCTCCCCACTGCTCTGCGCCATGGGGAGCTGCCAGCACCCTCCCCACCTGCTTGCACCACCGGCCGTGGGGCACAAAACTGGGAAGGAGCCATGAGGTTTGGTGTTAAACCTCACATTCATGTTTCACATGCACTTTATCCCATCCAGAGGAAATTCAGGACTAACCCAAAGTGGGGTTCAGCACCAATGTTAAAAAACCCCACACCATAGTGAAGATACCAGCACATACTCCTAACACGACTTAAAAATGGGAGGCCCTAAACGTCATCTTCCCTCCAAACTCCCACGTTTCAGAGCCCTTTAGGATCTATCCTACATGTGCTATCATCCTCTGATTACATTTCCTGACTTCACACTCCAAACACATTCATGGCACAGCTTTACGATACCTGTGAGCAGCCTCGGAGCTGGGAGCAATGGAGCTGCTGTCACTTCACCAGAGCCAGGTGTAATTCCCCAACACCTGCCCAATTTCCAGTCTGAGTTGATCGGAGAGCATCATGGGAAAGGTAGTCCTTGACTCCTCCTCCTCTTCCTCCTTTTCTTCTTCCCTCTCCCTGTTCCCAGAGCACACATTTTTCTGGGATCCTTGGACCAGGGATGTCAGGTTGAGAGTCCAGGCTCAGTTGGTGCATCCCCAGGAAGAAACTTCTTTCTTCACAGCCTTCAAGGACACAACTGTCTCCTGCCATTTTGGACTACCATCTGGGGGAAACCCACAGAGGCTGATGTTAGCTACAATTTAATGTCAGTTTAATTAATGTAGGTTTTCCTGGTGCCTTCTGTTTTAGCTTTTATGACTGCCCAACCACCATTGATTATTTATATTTTTTTAAAGGATTCATTGTTCTTCCATTGATGCCCGAAATCAAGGTCTTAAAGCAACATCCTCCAAATCCTTTATGGAGAAGAATATGTATTTTTTTAAATGATTGGTGGAACACTCTTAGTTTGTGTTCTTGCATATAGAGAACCACTTATGTGCAGCTCTAAATACGACTAAGTGGACTACAGACATTTCAGAGGATGGGATGTTACTAGGCAGATAAGAATTTCAGATGCAAACTTGAAAGTATAATTGGCATGTGAGCAGGTAGCAGGAAACCGTGTAGAATATATTTTCTGAAGATCCACACTTCCACCATTTCTCTGCAGTGGAAATGCATCAACACACGATTTTTACCATCAAAGCCCGCGATGTTGTAACCTACTGCAGAATTGTGGCCTTAGGGTTCAGTAAATTACTGTAAAATAATTTTAAATGTTTGCTGTTTTCTTTCAAAATGAAAAATACAGAACGAAAACCTCAAAAAAAAAACATCACACAGAAATAACTGGTTTGGTTCTATTACTGCATGAGTGTGGAAATGCTTTTAAAGCTTCTCTGCTGCAGGGTGGGTGCCCAGGGTGCTTTGGGATGCTGGTCCTGCCATCAGAGCAGCTGTGGCAGAGCTTGGGGGTCCCTGCTGGCTCCCAGCTCCAGCACACTGCCCTGGCCACCTCATGGCTGGAGGGTCTATGCCTCAGGCACTCTTAATATATGTGAATTAGGTGCTGCATCCAACAGCAAAATTTTTCAATCAAGGCCAAGAAGGAGAAAAATTTTACAGGAAGATGGGTCTAGTTTTAATTACAGCAGCACAAATACAACGCTGGCAAACCCCTGCAGAATAGACACCTCTTAGCATTTCCCTCTCAGAACCACAGCAAAAAACACATGAAAGGTCATATACAAGATAGGATTTGACACAATAAGATTTCGCTCCCATGTTAATGCACCTCAGATCAAGCCTGCAAAAGTGAAATAATAAATTTAGGAAAACAAGCAAAATGACCCTACTGGTTGGTTGGTTTTCTAGATACCATCTACATATTTTAGAAACGTACAACCTTCTAATAGAAATGAATAAACTACTCAACCATAAAGTTGCTATAGAAGATATGCTTGTTCTGATTGGAAAGGGCATCTGCTATCTGCAATATTGATAATACTTTTCAAATTTCATCTGCTTTTGTTTGCATTCTGTGTCGTCTGTTTAAACACACTGGGAATAATAATGAATCCCAGCATTATCTCCACTTTTTCAAGGCCGAACATATAACTTTATCACAAAAATAATTAAAATTCTTTGGCACTCTTGTATCTTTTCCATTAAACGTTATCAAGCAGTGACAATAAACTAACATCAGTCCAAGGCTGCCCATATGCTGCTTTTAAAAAGAATGTATTTGTCCCAGGGTGAGAGACATGAATTTTGTGTTTACAGGGTCAAACAATTCCAAAGTTTTCTACAGTGTAAGGACTAAAAAATCTGTGCATGCACACACACATGCAAATGCACAAACACAGAGCTGAGGATATTGGGTTCAGAGGGAACACCTACAAACTGTTTTGTTAAAACTTCTGTTCACAGGCAAATCTTAGCGGCTTAATAATTTTGAGAACTAAAGATATAAATATTTTGCATACTTGTCCAACACAGTCAATCCAATAAATGATGTTCTGAAACATTCTTGGATGTCATATGCAGTTAATCTCAGATGTAGCAGTGATTTTTTTTCCTGAACTGAATTTCATATATAGAGCTATATATTATCTCTTACACATAGGAATAATGTTGCAACTTTATTTTGAAAATTAATAATATTTTGAAATTAATAATATTAGTTTTGTTTTACCATCCTTTTTAAATCCCATTTCCTTTGTTATCCAAGATGAAGAAAAATAAAACATATTCTCTGATAATCTTTGCTTGATATTGATTAATACTCATTAGTTATTTAGGAAAGAAGCCACCTACATGTCATTATTCACACACCTCTAATTATTTGCCAGTAAAAACCAGTGTAGGTTTTAGAATACATTGCTACAATATCTAACTCCAAAGTCTTTATGATTTTTATAATCTGTGCTAACTTCTGCTTAAAATGTAGTAAAGCAATGATGTTGATCTCATTTCAATACCACATACACAGTATTGCATAGTAATGCACTGGCTTTTATAAGCCAGGAAACAGTACCAACTCACTAAACAGATCCATCAGGATAATTGAAGAACTCATTTCAGGAGAACTCCCATATGAAGGCAGAAATGTTAGAAGATGTTAAATTTTCTTTTTGTGTATTGTTGGCTCGCTTGATAAGCAGAAGCAAGTTTATACAGCTCTGCAGCCAGTGTAGAATGCTTAAGCAAGAAATCCATAACTTTTAATATGATGAGATTGTCCTGCTAGGAGAGATGGATTTTTTCCAATATCACTGCTAACAAACAAGTAGAGTTTCCTGTATCAGCACATTTCTGTTTCTACTCTGCAGCACACATGTGCTTCATTTAGAAACAATACATGGCTCAACATTTTTGGCATATTAAAAACGAGACGAGTACGTTGGACTAGCTGATGGACAGGTATCCTAACAGGTTTCTTTGGAGAATGAGTACAAAATCTTATACAGATAGACACACTGACAAGGTTGAGAAAATAGGGAGGGGGGAAGTGTGAAGTTATTTGTGTTAACTTTCCTTCCAAGATTTAGTGGCAGTGTTACTTACTGGAGTGACTGCTGGGTGGACAGATAATGTCACGCAGTGTCTTATTACATGATTTCAAACCCCTGTGCACAATCTCACTTGCTGCATGAAACTTAAATATGTTTCAGGTAGGAGCTAAATAAAAGACATTACTTTTCATCTGCTTTTTCACTTAATGCTAATATAGTCACTTGTCAGTGAATGTAAAAGTAAAGGAGACAAGGGTTTATTTTTATACCTCACAGAACAGCAACTGGTGAGTTCCCTTAGATCATTGCTTTTGTGTGTGCAGGCACTAAGCTTTTTTCTTTTAATATTTTAGACATACTTTATTTTTTATTCAAAACAGTTTTATCCCAACTCTGACATGCCGATATTGTCAGGAAAGGAGGTGTGATGTTTAAATGTTACTGGGTACTTTTTCTCATTATACCTTATGAATGTAGGTGGTGCATCTCATTAATCCTAGAGCTAATCACCAGGCTCACGGTATTCATTCCTTGCAAGGTTTGGCTGAAGACACGACTCTCTGGTTCACTTCAGAGGATTTATAGCACAGATGTCTCGATGAGCAGTCAGTGGGGACATGGAGCTGAGCTGCTGCTCAGATGGGATTGCTCAGCAGCAGCTCAGCTCTGCCGGGCTGCAGGGCCCTTCCAGGGGCCAGCCACACCCCAAACACCACACAAGATGTCCCACACACAGTGGATGAAAAGGTGCTTTCTCTCTCGGCACTGTGTGCTCTGCGTTCAGGAAAAGCAGCATGGACACCCATCAAATCTCCGTGAGAGATGATGGGAAGGTGAGGCCGACTCCAGGCTCCTCCTGCACCACAGCACTGACCCATGGGCAGGAGAGGGGACTGTCCCCTTCTTCTGATGGCCGTCTGAGGGATGCTGTGCAGAGTTACTGCTTGGGCTGTGATGAGCAGGCAGCAGCCACCAGAGCATCCCAGCAAGCCATCAGCATGGCAAGGGGCACGTGGCACGCGTCCCAGCACCAGAGCTGGCCATGGGATGGGCAGGATCCAGAGGTGCCATGAGAGCAGCACGGAGCCTGTGCTGTGCAGGCTTTGGAGAACACGGCTCCTGCAACAAGAGCGTGATTGAGGGAGCCCTGCCTTGCCTGGTGCTCAGCAGAAGATGAGAACAAGCTGCAGGCTGTGGCGTTGGTGGCCACAGGAGCAGCAGGGCAAGAGCAATGTCCCCTGTCCCTTTGCTCTCAGCCAGCACACAGCATGGTCTGGCAGGACAGACCAGGAGGCTTCGCTCCCGTTAATTATTAGAATGTTGCAGCTTCAGTTCTTTGCTTTCTTTTTCACCTTCTTCACTTTTTCTACCTAACCTCCCTTTGGTTTTCTCAAGTACTCACGCCTACTCAATTCAATTAGCCTTGGATACAGCACCGAGGCCTCAGATACCTGTAGTCATTATCCCAAGCACTTTTCATAAGAGTATGGATATTAGTCCCAAAGTCCTGGCAAAATTCCAGCTAAGCTAATATATTTACAGCCTAACCTCCCCAAATGTATCTCTTAGTTTTAAATAGGTGAGTTATTCTTCATTTTCCCTCCTTACTTTGCTGCATATAGTTTCTCATAGAGTTAAACTTATTCCCCATGGCAGAATAATGCAGGATTTTTCAGTCTTACCGCCTTGCAACATTTGGTATTTTTCTTTAAGCTGCTGCTTCTGGACTCCTGAGACTGCAAGAATCCCGGTTCCCAACCCCTCCCTTTTTTTAAAAGCAAGCCGCTAATCCTTGTGTAAAAAAGCTTAAAGCACAAAGCTCCAAAACAACTAAAAGATGCAACTCGACATCTATTATTATCTTTAAAATATCCCGTGAATTTAAATTAATTCTCATGTTGTCTGAGCCCTGCCCCAGACACATTCCTGCAGCTGGCGATGCCAGTGGTGCCGCAGAGCTGGGGCTGAGAGCAGCTGGGTCCATCTCTGCCCTGAGCCAACCTGCCCCCTCTTTCACAACTCAATTCTGCTCCCAGTTACACCAGCAACATCTCTGGGGCTGCCTGACTGCAGATGTGTTGTTGGAGGGCAGGCCTGGGGCCAGACTGTGCCCTCCTGCGTCATGCCAAAATTTCTCAGTGCGTTCAGGTACCGAGACAGTCAATACCTCCACCTCTGTAAAAGGGATGGTCGTTTTAAGATGTTTTCTCGAGATTTGGGCTTCCTCTGGAAGGATGAGGGATTTGTTGCCTCTGTCACATGCTGAGAGATGCAGCAGATCCCATCTGAAGGGAGGTGCCCAGCTCCCTTAGGGGCACGAAGCTGCTCAGCCCACCAGTCCCATGGGGACATTCCAGATTTCCACAGCTGGCTACAAGGAAGGAAACGTGCGCATTCACACTCGGGGGGAGTCGCACATTTAACTCCTCCACGCCAAGTTTGATAGGTTTTCTTGACAGGGAGATAATGGGGCATTTTGGGCCTCATCCTTTTCTTCAGTTCCTTGGATCTGGAGATTAAACCAGGCAAGTTTAAATAGCATTTCGTTTCATCTGTGACTTGCTTTCCTGGGGTCCTCTCGTGACAGACTCACAAACATTATTCATTAGTTTGCTCACCTATCCATACCCCTACCCAGCTACCCAATACTCGAAGACAATCAGCAAATTAATGATTTCACATTTTCAGCCCATTAAATTATTTATTGCTGGTGTCAATAGCAAGTTTTTAAAAGGTAAAATATATTTGTATATTGACTGCCAATTCTACATGGATGTAATGGCACCAGGCAGTGTACCACATCATGAAATAAAAATTAAATTGTAGTTGGGCTTTTAAATCAACTCAATTAAAATAAAGAGATTCTTGGCTTGATATAGGGAAATATTTGTATTTCCAATTCTATTTGTTAATACATTGACATATGTGCTATTTTTTAAATGTAGCACTAAGTGCACTTTCTGTCAATGCCATAGATTTTTTAATAGACTGAGAAAATGCATTTCATTTCTTCTTATTTTCCTTCAATACATCATTTGGTTCTGCTTTTTTGCCTGCATGAAATTCATTTTCTAATGGAAATATTTGTTTTGTAAATCAAATATGTATTATGCACAAAATGCAAAGCACAAATTAAATTATGTTAATGAAATGAAAGAGATATGAAATGCATATTTCATGGACAAAACATAACCTCAGCAAACAACCATTTCTTGATAAAATCTTTAAACACAATCTCATTCTGTGACAGACATATTGTTAAAGCAGATAGCACCTCATTTAAATGGTTTCCTTTAATATTAGTGCTTAGTATATAATTGTAAATAACTTTTGGGATGAAAAACCAATAATGAAATACTGTCTTTAATAGTTTGCTATTGATGTCAGCATAAAATTTGTAGTAGTTGAATATTGGAAATTGGGAGTGTGCACACATATAGTCAAAAGCTGTAAATGATTGCATATTTAAATAGAGCTGACTAAGGCAAAGATGTTATAGATATTAGTAATAGGCAGAAAATTATGCTGACCTAACATTATTTGACAAAACCCACTGTTTTAAATTATATATTGGTTACACTTAATGAATAATAGATTCTGTAGGTGTTGTTTCTCAGATCACAATGCTGATGACACTGTATGTTGGAGACTTCTTAGTCTTCCTTCTGACAATAGAGCAGGTAAAGCACACAAAGGCCTCCAAAACACAAAATTGTATCCATGGGTCTCCAACCTAGCCTAGTCTTCTGCAGGACAAACATTCCCAAAGACAGGAGCAAAGGACATTTTCCAGGTTATTCCTGAACAAATGCAATGCAAGAAAAAGCACTTGACGTGCAGGAGGGGATTTCAGGCAGCTCTTGGGTTGCTGTGCCCTCCTAAGTAGCAGAGTCATTACAGAGATTCCACCCATTTGTTGGGTTTCATCACTGTTTTGCCATCAATCAGATTTAATGGGTTGGCCCACATCTGTGGCAAACATTTCTCTGTCCTCCTCTCTGCTTGAGCACACATGAAATCCAGAACAGAGAGAGCTCTTGATATGTAAGCCAATGCTTTCAGACATTTTAGGGCAGCAAAGAATGTATTAAATCACCAAAGGGACATCTGTCTCTGCTCTACTATATTATTTTTATCAAAAATGCTAAGAAAGAGAAAGAACATGATGCAGAGTAAAAAGAAACAACCAGCCCCAAAACTCAGATGATCATTAGAGAGCTGGGAGATGCCTGTAATCTAACAGGTGATAAGAAGACCAAAGCGCTTATTTGAATGTTGCTATTCTTTGTGTGAAAGCAGGAGAGCTATACATAATTAATTGGAATCTGCTTCATTTTCTGAAGGAGAACATATTTGTTTTTATATTAAGTATTACAGAAGACACTTAAGATTCAGGCACTGATACCTGATAATTGTTTATCATCCTTTTTTGCAGGACGGAAGCAAGATTGATGGACAAACCAGGACAGTGTTTTCTGGAGGCCTTTGGCTTTTAAGTCACTGTGGTTTTAGTTCTTAGCCCAGTCTCATAACTGGCCCGAGGCTGGTTGGCAACTTATTCCATCTTTGCAGTGGATGATGCTGCACGTCAGCATCTGCACTGGTTTGTTTAGAGCTGTTGCCTTTGAGAGCAGTGACAGCAGTGCAACAATGCTAGAAGTCCTCTCAGCCTTTTTGGGGAAGCTCAGAGATGCCTGCCCTGTGCTCTGGTGTGGCACAGGGTGCTCAGTGAAGCCATGGTTGGGATCACATCCCAGCGATGGAACACCCACACCACTGTGACACCCAGCTCTGCCCATGGGAGCCTGGGCATGGTCAGGCATGGACCAGAAGAGAGTCAGATCAGAACAGACAGCAATGGAAGGGACCAAAAAGTCCATTAAAACCACAAGCCTGCCTCCCAGCTAACAAAATATATTACTCCAACGTTCAAACTTCCCCCAGGGCTGCTTTCCCCACTGCCCCTGCACACCCCACAGCTGTTGAACTGTGCTGCACCACTGCCCTGGCTAAACTTTCCCATTCCCAAACAGTGTCTCCAGGCAGGAAAGTTCCCCCAAAATGACAAACTGCCCCAGACTGTGCCTCTCTCCACCGCCTGTGCTGCTCCAGCATTCCCCTGTGCCAGCAGCTCAATCCCTGCTGCTGCTGAGGACGTCTCTCCAGGAAGGGAGGCTTTGTGCCATCCTCTGTGTGCTGTCAGCCATCGCGGTCGAGATAACTTTCCACTTTGCTCTGAGGCACAGACAGGTGCCTTTAGTAATGTTCACGACAGCCTTGATATCAAATCCATAACTCTGAGATAAGCTTGGCAATAAATACATATAACAAACACAGTGCAGCAACATGACAGCAGAGAGCTGTGGAACTAAAGAGGGGCTCTCCCCATCCCTACATTAAACTATTTATTAATCATACCTGCCCTATTTCCCTCCATCACAGGCACCTCAGCACTGTGGTGGATTAATGGGGACACAGGAATGCAGCACCCCTTCAGTGAGTAAAACAGGTGACCAAATTCTGCACACCCTTCATAGCAGGACGGCCACAAAACCTGCTTAGGGCTCCCAGAAATGGGTGGGCTTTGATCAGTGGCATGGTGGGATCTTGTACAGGAACCGGGTACAAATGCTGTGGAGATTTAAAAAGAAGAGGACAGCAAAATGTCTGAATGAGATTAACTGTACAGCCTGCCTTTGCTTCTGCCATAACAAAAAAATGCAACCAAAATAAACAGTGCAGCTGTGTGAATCTGAGCTCCTTTTGAACCAGGCCATCAAACTGTCTCTCTGCCGTAAAGTAAAAACCTTCCAAACACTTCCAGAATCTCCAGACTTGGCAATTTCCCCAGGATAACCCAGTAAATTGCTGGGGAAGAAAAAAAAAAGTATCCCATGTATCATAAAATACTGGAATTTTAGCCCAAGCAAAGGCCAAAAACTTCTCCATCGGGAGAATCCAAATCCTGATCTCCGGATATTCAGAGCTGGAGGAAGAGTTTCCTCCCAGTGCATCGAGGAATTCTCTCTGGCTCTTCACAAAGCCATTTGACTGAAGCACAGTAACACAGAGAAGGCGTGCTAGGGAAGAAAATGTCTCCAAGGAGTGGCAGGATTTGGGAGCATGGCTGTGATGGATCTTGAGGGTCATGGAGTGAAGTCTCCAGCTCCTGAAGGCGACTGCAGAGTTGCTGATGTGGCGTTAGTAGCCATCCCCATTGGGGCAAACCAGGCTGGGCACCTTCCTGTGCCATAAAACCAATTCCAGACTTCCTGTATGTTACTCGAGTAGAAGCCATGAGACAGATACTATTCTGAGTCAATGGAATTATGGATATATAAATCAGAGTAAAACCTGGTCCCTAACATATCCATTGTGTATATACCACCTATAGAAGAATAATGGATGCTAAATCTAAGTTGTGCTTCTTACACTTATTTCATAGGAAATACAATTTTTTATCCATTTTATCAATTTTCTAAAATGAATCTTTCCCTTTTTCATTATCAAATTTCAATCTTATATCATTTCCAGCACCACCCCAAGCCATTCTGGAGTTCTCGTTTACATCACTAGAGATTAATATTAGGTGTTTGTAAAAGGAGGATATTAGCTTCTCCCTTATATCTGTCAAAATTAATAACTTCTCTATCACAGATAACTCCAGGTCAATATTAGATTCATAGATGTGGCCAGAAATAAAATGTATGGAAATATAATATCTCATTTATAAGTATCCAAAAAGGGGGGAAAACGAAAAAAAAAAAAGAAAACAGAAGTGTTTTCATTATTGAAATTTAGACTGTAACTGTTCTAAAGATCAAAAGACTTTGAGGGCTGAACATATCTGCCATATGGCCTTAGCCTTTCAAATAGAAAACAAATTGGAGGTCAGGCCAGGGGAGAAGAGAGAAGTGAATTTTCTATAAGCAGGGCAAAGGAAGGCATCAGGATCCTCTCCCCACTGCGTTTGTGTTTCTGTCTAAATGTATATTGTGGCCAGAAGAAAGGCTCCAGACATAAATGTTTGTTCAATGATTGATGTAAATACTTGGGTGATGATTGATAACGGCTGTGTCTGGCAGATGTCCACCTCCTGCACGGCTGATCCACTGTGGTACCTCCTGATGTTGAGCTGATTTAAAGGGAATAACATGTTCAAAGTGACCAGATTGCAGCAAGAATATCCTGTGCTCTTGGTCCAGCAGAGACGATGTTGATTATATTTGTTAATGGACCATACTGCTGCCTCCTAAAATCTACTGATTTAAGGGCATTAGCAGACACAAACCTCAGCTGTGTCCTGGTAGAGGCAGAGCAGACCTTGGCCATGTCCCGTGGAGTGCTCCTGACTTGCAGGACTCTCTCAAACTCCCGGCATTTTTAGGAGTTGTATCAGAGACACAGTCAGTGCTGAAGCGTGCTCTGTGCACTGGAGTTCAGCTGTTCTGTCGGAGTCCTTAAACACAGGCCGGGCCAGGTAACTTTCACACTTCTGAGGTGAAAATAATTCTAATTTTGACTGGCTTTCCTGGCTTCCCAGCTGGCTGTCCCCGTCTCAGCGCCACGACCGTGCCACAGAGGCAGAGCTCAAAGCTTTGCACGCAGAGCGTGGGCTCAGGAGAGGAAGATGAAAAGAGCATTGCCAATGCGAAATCTATTTTTTACATAAGTTTCAAGGGAGAAGGTGAGATAAATACATACTGTGGGAATACAACAGAGGAGAAGCTGTATGAGTTATGCTTTCAGAAGTAAATAACACTGGAGCCAGTGATTTAAAGGTTGTTAAATGAATTTTCCCAACTATTTTATTCCCTGTGATCAAAATTATATCAGTGATGTTCTTACTAATATATCCCATTTGGCTCAATAATCTTTTATTTGTAATTACAGGTGAAAAGGTCCTTTTAAGAAAGCCTGCAATGGGCTTTAAAGAATTATGCTGCTTTCATTTTGTTTTTATAAGCAATTGAGGATAGACGGCAAAATTAACTAATGTTGCTTTCTGTGAGAAAAATATTAAAACATCCTCAGTTCATATCCTCATTTGCCCAAAGGAGTTTTTCCTATTGCTCTTCTTCAACCCCTGGCTTTGTGCACCGAGTGCTCCCTGTCGGGAGCGTGGCACCAACCACCAAGCTGCCCGTGGGGAAGCAGCATCTCTCCCCCTTTTCTTCCCCAGCTCCTCAAACTCTGGATGACCCACAGTAAAATCATTTTAACAAGCTTCGTTCCTTGCCAACCCAGTTAAAACTCTGCAAAAATAAACACTGGTGGCTCTTTGTTTTTCCTGTGGCTTTGGGATCCGTTTCAAGCATGGAAAGAAGCGGCCCTACCTGGGTACAAGGCACGGCGAAGGGAGAGCAAAACAGCCAGATGGGAGAAGAGTTGTCTTTAACAAGAAAACTCCCAGGAAGGGACGTTTATATCTATATTCTTCTTGGGTGTCTGACGCTGCACGGAGATCACAGTGATCACATGCTTGACCCCAAGCAAAGCTCCGGGCACACAGAGGCACCGGCGGCAGAATAAACACGGAGTGTAAACACCACTCTGCTCCTCGAGCTCCCATTTGTCCCATTGTCTTCTTGATGCTGAGATACCATTGCCACAAAGGACAAATTCAAAATAAGTGAAACCCTCTTCACCAGCCAGTGAATGCTGAAGGGTTAAGAGAAATCAGGGCACGGTGCCCAGGACCCTGGGGACAGGTACCCACCAGGCGCTGCTGGTGCGGAGCCGGCGGCACCGCTCGCTCCAGAGGTCCCTTTTGAACCGGCACATTCTTCCCTCTAAGCATCACAGAGATAAAAAGATGTGTCTGTGCGAAGGAAGGCATTCCCTGACCCAGCTCACCACATTTGGGTTTGAAGAGCTGCTTGTCACCACTAAGCACTGCTCTCCCCACCGCGGAGCGGTGTTTCTCCCTGGAGTTGCTCTCTGCTTTAATAGGGTGTGAATGCCTGAAACAGCTACGGCGCAGGAATAATTGTTATTCATGTTTGTCTCCTAGTGTGGAAACACAAAAGCTGACACATGAACTTTTCTACTTGAAGATGATACCAATATGTATATTACTTCAAAAGATGGGGAATTATGTCTTTGTGACCTAACCCAGCTGAACTCACAAAAACAATGGCGTCTCCTTCATTGGGAAGAGTAAAGTATTGAAACAGGACTCAGAGGAGATCTGTTAATCCACCCATTCCCTCATGTGCAAACACAACTCTTAGACCTCAGTTCTGAAAGGTTTACACACACCTCTGTAAAAACATTCCCCACTTTAGCTGTTTTTCTTAACACTGGAAATTAGAAAAAGAAAAAACATGTTGTTGCTTCAGTATCAATCAGCTTCAAATACTGGGTTAGGGTTGAGGGCCTACAAGTTTAACCTCTAGGCTCAGAGGACTGAAAAAGAAAAGAGGAGAAAGAGGAGGAGGAAGGCTGCATGTCTGATTTTGCACTGAGGTGAGGGCAAGGAGCTCCATCTGAGCAGGGCAGTGATGGAGAAAGAGGAACCTACAAAGAAGGTGAGAACTGCAACAAATTGCAGATGGCTTTTAACAGAGGTTTTGGGGAAAAAAAAAGCAATTGCAACCAACTCTGCTTCCTGGGCAGCCTGGAGAGCCCCATCCCTCCCTCAGGGCTGTTTACAGGACAGGTGGAGTGGGGCTCTGCAACAAGCGATTATAACCTGCCCATAAGTACCTGGGAGATTTACAAGAGAAAAATGCTTCTGGTCATTAGAACAGGGGGATTTTGAAATATCCTTCCAAGATAATCAGTTTTAAGATGCCACCTGTGCAGTTGATCATTGAGTTTAGTCTGATATTCTTGCAATACCAAGACCAGAGATTCTTTCTCATTCTGTCTTCTTCTAAAGGAGAAAAGAAAAAAAAAACAACCAAATAATCTTCAACAGGTGAAATGGTTTTTTGGTGCGCTTGATGGACATTGTTGTGCAGGGCTAGGTGGGAGCTTTTTAAAAAAAAAAAAAAAGTCTGCAAATATTCATTCACATTTTTAAATGAATTTACTGCAGCCACATTGATTTCCCCCTGGGATTTGCTTTCTGCACACTTTTGAGCAATCAAGTTTTACTGGACAAATGTTTGCACAAGACAAATTTCAAAATTGCAGGCAGAGACAGAATTTTTTGTCTTTTCATGCCAGACATGCTTGTAGGCTTCTCCAATGAGCAGGCAGAAACAATATCATGTGATTTATCTGACCCATCTTAACCAACGCACATACCTCGACTAACGAAGATCAGACACCCACAGTTGTTTGTGATCAAGACACAGAGTTGTTTTTTTTAATTACAAAGCTATCCATCAGTAATTTCAAATAATAAGTAAATTGGAGGGAATTGTGATCTGTCTCCAGATAGTCTGTGAGCAGAGAAAGCAGCTAAATTTGTTGAATAAATTATTCATTATGGATTATTCGCTCAGCTCTACTGCAATAGCAGTGACATTGTTTAATTTAATAGCACATTAAGGGATCTTTTTCCTTACACAAATGAGTGCATTGCTCCCAGCAAGTTGACTCTTGAAGATGCAATACTGGAAACCTGTAAGAGCAGCTACCCCTGTGCAAGGCTTCAATTAGGTTTTGAGCAGAGAAGACCCTCGTAACACACCAGTGACTGTGCTTGGCTGCAGCTCTGGTGCGGGGATACAAACGTGCTCGACAGACTACAGGGCTATGTGAGTCCTGGAAAGAGAACTTGAAACCAACCACTTCACTTTGAAATTGACTGTGCTTTGAGATGTATCTGAAAATACCAAAGCCAAAAAGCCAGCTTTTATTCAGATCTCATCTGACCCTAGAGAAGCAAGTGCATTTTATCTGAGCCCTGTTTAAGTCTGGCAGCTCTTTTTCCCATCCCCAGCCATGCTGGAGCTGAAAATCCACAGCCAAACTCAAGAATAGTGAAACTCTGCCAACTAAACTAGTGAAAATCTGCCTTCCTGAACAGACACTGCAAGAGTACCAGTCCTGTTGATTTTGTTGATTGTCCTGATTCTCCCTGGAGACAACATAAAGGATGGTGAATATTTGTATCCCTCGTTTACAACTAACTACCTGCAGAGGAAACTTCCCCAGTGACATTTTTCCTCTGAGAAATTAACATCTTCAAAGTCCCAAGCACCTACTATACAAACAGCTGCAAAACATTGTGACATGCTGGCTCTGGCCCTGTTTCTTGATCACTTTTGCAGATGTGACTCACCCAGACTCTTTGTTTTGCCCAGGGCTGGCTGGGTGCAGAGAGCATCCGCTGACACACACCCTGCAGCTCTGCCTCACCCCCTCTAACACAGGCACCGCTGCTGCCTTCCACTGGACACCCAGCAAGCACCAAGATCGTTCTTTGGAGTCTAATGGGACCCGTGGAAGTGAGGGTGGAGGACTGGCGAGCCACAGGCCGGTGGCAGAGGCTGAGCCCATAGAATCCTTCATGCCAAAAATGTGGTGTTTGTGGGACCCTGGCTGTGAGTGCCACACACAGACACAGAAGGGCTCATGTAGGTGGGGATGGATTAAATTTCTGCCACTGATGAGAGCAGGAAAGAAAATAAATACTGTATACCTTTCATTTGGGTTAAGAACAGCTGAAAAAAGCCCTAATGAGTGACTACATCAACGGAACTGCATTGCCCATTCATGGATGAGAAACCCTGAAATACCCTGAATCTGCCCCTAATACAAACACGCAGAGAAACACAGATGCATCAGAGATCCCCGACCTGCTCTGATTTATCTCCCTGGCATTTTTGATGCTGTGTGTTGTTTAAAGCTGGACCCCCTGAGCAATGACCTGTGGGCAGCAGGTACGGGGCTGCCTCCCAGGCAATCGTGTTACAGCAGACAAGAAACAGATTTCTCAGCCCTGTCAGAGTCCTCTCCAGCACAGAGCATTTCCTGGTGGCTGTGCCCGTGGTGCCACGGGGCAAGCAGTGCCTGGGTGTCACTGCACTGTGCCAAAAGCAAGAGGGGCAGCAGTCCCGGCGTGCTGGACACAGTGCAAGGACGGGCACTCAAACACGTGGTTAAGGAAGGCCATGGCCATTCATGCTGTGGCAGATCCCCAGGGAATATTCCCAATATTCCCCTTCTCTTGTAATTTTTTTTCAGCTGGAAAACCTTTAGTGGCCAGTTCAGGGCTCAAATCCCTGTTGCTTATGTATATGCCCATACTATATATATATATATATGTATATATATGTGTGTGTGTGTGTCTGTATATATGTAATGTGTGTGTATATATATATATATAGATAGATAGATATATAGATATATACACACAAGTATAGATTTCTGGTCATTCACTTCCTGCACCACATTACAGCTATAAAACAGAAAGGTGAGTGCGGTCAGGGAGTGAAATTAAAGAAAAGCCATAAGGCACACACCAATACCAAAATGTTAGAGAAAAGAGCAATGCCACACAAATCTCTGAGTCCCACCAGAGCCAGCAGCCTGTTCAAAGAGAATCCATCCATCCAGGCAGGTGCAGTCCTTTCGCCTTCCCTCCTTTGGTACAACTATTTATATCCCTTTCTTCAGGTATTATATTTAGTATCTAATATATATTATATTTTTATCCATTAAGCTACAATGTTGCATCCAGTTTAGCCTATCCATAGGCAAGTTGCCCCGTTATGCCTCCAAGCATCTATACCATATCATTCCGCCTATAACCTTAAAATTGAAATGCCATGTCATATTTTCTACCATCAGTAGCAAGCATTATCTTACCTTACATTCTATTATATCATTGTACTTTCCTCCCTGCTTGATAAGCTGTCAATATTGTTTTGGCATGAGAAATTTCCATCTCACGCATCAGATGATCTCCATGACCTTTAAGCGAGTTGCCAGTAAGATAATTTACTCACATTGTTGTGACAAAATAATATCTCTCCTGCCCCAGTCACATGACATGATCATTACATGATTTTCCAAAAATGATTAAATTTTGCACATTTTGGGGGTGGAGGACCTCTGTGGAAAATAGAAATTACTAGATTGCTTATCATTTCAATTAGCTACAAAGAGTTAAAAAGGCTGCTTGGCTCTGCTTCACCCAAGGAGCACATCCCTAATTCCCACACTGCACATAACTCTCTCTCTCTCTAACTTCGCTCACTCTTTTCACTTTTTTTTCTTTAACTGCTCATCCTTTTGCAAGGAATGTTTTAATACAATCGTCTTCGCAGTGTCTTGTATTAGCAGGAGGACGTGATCACAAATATCACATCCTTTTGGCATCTTTTTGGCTCTCTGTGCATAACAAAAATGTCAAACAGATTTTAATGAAAGGCTGCATGCTTGTGGGTATTGACAGTTTGACATAGAATCCTAATTTTCAGATGTCTTGTTCTTACTGTTTTTAACACAAATACTTGCAGGATAAGAGCAAGGCACCACAACTGTGGAGAGCTGGTATTTATATCATGTCCTCTATTCTCACCAGGTTCTGCTCAGCAACTCGCCCAATTTCTGAGGGGTTTGACCCGAGAGTTTTTGTGGCTCGGCTATGGTCATATCCAATCCCAAGTTAGAAACCAAATTATTTCTTTTCTGGGCTGCTGCACCCTCGTGGGGCTGTGCATCATGCAGGCAGGGATGGGGCACAGCAGGCAGGGAAGAGGTGATGAGGGGGCCCGTGGATGTCCCCGTAGGAAACGCACCCTGTCTGCTCACACGCTGAGTGCCACCTTCATGGGCTGCAGAGACCATCCCAAGGAGGACAGCAGGGACCAGGAGAGCGCTGGGCTCCCTCGAGGTGCCCATGCATAGGGAATGCACATGAATATATATTTGTATTTATTTATTTAACTGCAGTTGGGCTTCCTCCTCCTACTCTCTGTGTGCTGGAGTGAGTGACAGCTCTTTGTTTCGCTGTTGAGAAAACATCAAGGCTTCGGGAAGGGGCGTGAGGAGGCTCCCTCCATCATTTCATGTGAGTCCTTCCCGTCTCAAGCACCCCACACCGCTACCATCGCCTACTTCTGCGCACCACCGGGAGGAGATCAGAGCAACTGTCTATTCAATGAGATATTAGAGAAAATAAAACTGAAAATTGGAGCTGAAGAGCATCAGGAAACGCCGGTGGGTAAGATATTCTCCAAAGCTTTTCACAGGCAGAATTTTAAGGTTGCCATTTTCTCTACCAGCCATGGCCATGGACTCCACCACCCTTGCACCACTAAAAACTCAGTTCCAGGACTGCCCTCCCCCCCATCCCACAGTGGTGGGACAGAAAGGCTCTTTCCTAGGAGGTGCCCTGCTCCTCCCGTGCACCATGCTGATTATCTATTAGTGATGCCTCCCAGCTTTGCCTGATGGGCAAGTTTTTCCACCAAAAAAGTTCCCTTGTCCTCAAGATCAGGTTGGAGGCCAGTCCTGAGAGGCATCTGTTGGCTTCTGCCTAGACCTGTGCTTTGTCCTTCAGCATGGCCAGCCCCATCTGTTCAGGCACTTATCTTGCCTTCATAATTTCCCATGTGGCACTTTATCAAATACTCTTCTGTGAGAGATGAGATCTATTTCATTTCTTTTATCTAGAAAATCAATGATCTTATCAATGCAAGGTACCAGTTTTTTTTCTGGCATAATCTATGCTTCGTAAAGCTATGCAGCATTTTAGACCATTTTTGAAAATATTTCTTTGGTTATTATTTCTTCCAAACCACGTCCCAAGCCTTGCACCCAGCGGATCAGCTCAGCAGCCTCAGTGCTGTGGCTGCAGCTCTGCATTGCTGCCCACATGGCGTCAAACCACTCCTGTGAGGGTCACCTTCCTCATACATTTTCATGTACTTGGACCAAAAAAAAAGTTACTTTTTTTTTATTAGTTATTTTTAAATTATTATTTATTTACTAATTACATTCTTTGATGGGGTCTCATTAATCTCTGGTTGTCCTCTACCTCATGCCTTCATCACCTTCTCTGCCAATCTCAACTGTACATGCAAGTTATATCTATATCTATATCTATATCTATATCTATATCTATATCTATATCTATATCTATATCTATATCTATATCTATATCTATATCTATATATCTATATGTCTCATCTATATCTACTCTAAGATAGCCTTGGGACATGATGTCTGTACTGTTTCCATGAACCTTGTGCAGAGTCACGCTCCAAAGAACAGGACACAAGCCCAGCTGGGTTTCAGCAAGCCAAACCAACACTATGATTTATTTTTTTAAGGCAATTTAACAAAGTTTGTGTGGCTGGTGAAACACTTAGTGCAGCTCTGCAAATAACACCAAAGAGAGCGGATCAATGTAATGCCCTATTGACAAAGTCTGAACTATAATGCATATATTTTGTACATTTTTATTGTGTTCATGTATGTTGATTCATAGCTGCTTTATCAATAAAAAACTGCACAAAGTTTTATACCATAACTGTCACCAAAATTATTTATTACCAGGATAATAACAAATTTTATGCGGACTGAGATCCCTTTGTGGTAAGATGTTGAACTATAAAAAGACAGAATTTCCTGCTCTGTACAGCACTGGCCCAAGGAAAGCTGCTAATTTCTCTCCACTGTATGGAGTCCACAGGTGTTCACACAGATATCTATAGATACAGATATCTATATCTATATGCACATTCAAGGTCACATAGGCACTCACATCAAACATTTGTAAAACCATTTCCTCCTTAAAAAAAAAGCATTAGAAGGCCTATAACATGCTTAAAACAAGACAGATTCAAGACCCATGAATTTAAACACTTATCAAACTTGGAAGCCATTAATAGCCTCTCATCAATTATACCTCAGAAACAATTACAGAGGACCAAATACTGCAGCCCTTCACTGAGCAGATCTTCCCTCGAGGTCACCAAGAGGGTTGCACAATTAAGAGCTGCAGAATTTGGTGCAAATTTAGTGATTTCCGTGTTGTGGTGCCCATTTTCCCAGCAGACACGTTGGTGCTGGAGGTCCCCAGAGCAATCCCGTGCCCCAGCACCTTGGCTGCCAGCCCTGGGGAGCTTCCCCTCTCTGCCTCTCCATCCCTGCACAAAAAAAAAAAACAACCAAGCAGAACTTTTTTGTTGCCCATGCAGAATAGTCGAGGTTAAGGTATGAACTGTGCAAAATTAAACCTCGCAGACTATTTATTAAAATCTGCTTGCTAATTTTACCAAAATGTACCACAAACTTCCAAAGGGAAAAAGCCTCAACTTCTGAATGTAAAAAAGATGTAAATATATTCCTGGTAAACCTGACCTCTGTGTGCTATACAAAATGACTATAGTCTTGTGTTTCAAAGATATTCTTCCTTGAAAAATATCCATTGTTATGGCATTTCCTTGACTAAGTAGAAATAACAGAGGTTATGCTTCAGCTGTACACAACAATATTATTTCTTTTAATATATAAATGTGCCAAAAGGGATGTATATAAAGAACACTGATAGAGTTCCTAGAGCTGTTCTCTGCTTCCTATTGTTACAAACAATAATTTGAGGAGAGGAGAAAAAAAATCCCACAAAGAAGGATTTCAGCTTAACACGAGCAATACTCCTCCTGCACATCTTTCCTTTTATGCAGTTTTGTTTCAGTGATTTGAGCATGTTCTAATTTTGTCATTCAAGCCATCTGACTTTCACTGCTCTATACAAACAAAACCTAATTTAGTCTGAGATGTTTTAAGTCATAACAATGACGGATGGCCAAGGTTCAGGTGTGCTAGAATATTTAAATACCTAGTCTATATTTTCCTGATATAAAGACAGGCAGCTTTTTGTACTCTGATTAATTATGATTTTGTGTCTGAAAAAAATAGCTCTTTCTATTCTACATTATTAATTGGTTATTTAATTAGGGATTCTGGTAGCTTCAGATGTTGGGTAGCTAAAATTGTGCCGTGGTTAAAAAAAAAATAAAATAAAAAAAAATACTAGCTCCATACTGTTGCCTTTTTGTATCTTATGAAGGTCACAATAAGATGTGATTGTTTGGCACAGCAGCAGTGAATTATGCCACCCAGACAAGCTTTTAACCTATGTGCCTTCACTCTGAGTGAGACACACAGGGATGTGCTCTCTTTAAACAGTTCTCTATTGAAGAGGATTCAATCACCATAATGAATCTGAGGCCAGGCAGCAATCTTCTTCACTGAAAGAATTTCTAAAAGATTGTAGAATTTGTAAAACGAACAGCTCACAGACTAAATGGCTGTGTGGGTGAATCAATTATTGCAGGGCTCGCAGTAGTCATAATATTTAGTACATATCATAGAGTGTTTCAGGTACAATAAGATATGCTAGTTTTTTCCCATTCCTGCTTGAAAGTGGTATGTGCTCCACCAACTTAGTCAATCTTCAGGATCTAGTTAGAACTAGTATTAAGTCAATAAAAAAATCCATCTGCAGCCATGGTGCATGTACCAGGATCCGAAGGGCTCACATTGCAAAACAGTAATTGTATTAAAATGTGCACCACCGAGCTGCTCGCCGGGAAAACACATGATGTATCGTGAAACACAAAACACATCAAGGGCTGAAATATTTTTAGAGGTAGAGTAGGGCCAATGCTGAACAGCTTCCTTATTAATACAATAATTATTTTATTTTGACAGCACCATTTATAACCATATAGTCTGTGTCCAGCTACCCATATTTCCATTAATCAATGGATTTGAAGACAACTGTCATAATTTCATTTTATTATGACTTATAGGTTCATTGCAGTTCACTTAGAAGTTACTGTGAGCAAGACACTGGTGGGCAAGAACCAAACCTTCGTGGGCTGCCAGGAGCTCGTGCCTGGCCCCGGTCCGGCTCCGAGCAGCTGTGGCCTGAGCAGGGCCTGGGGGCACTGGGGGCACTGGGACCAGCTGGGATGCCCAGGGGGCACCAGGCTGGCTGCTGGAGAGGGGCCAGGGCTGCGCTGGTGGATTAAAAACCTGGACGGGCACTTCAGCTCACACGTAGGACATGCAAGCCCCCAGCTCTCAGTGGGATGGTGCTGGGATGCTATGGGGGAAAATGGGAAGGACACAATTTGGCCTTGAGAAAGAAAGCATTTCTGCCATGCTAAAAAGCCTCCAGAGTACAGATCCAAAGAACCTGAGGTCACTTCTCAACCCTCCAGCCTGGCCACGAGTTTGCAGCACCGAGGCTGCACCCAGCCACCTGCGAGCAAGAGCAAAAACCACCCCAGCTCTGCAGTGCGACCATGCCACAGCCGAGTCACAGTGTCACAAAGCCGTGTCAGATCCTGCCAAACACACTCACACGTCGTGTACAACCTCCCCTAAAACACACAGGGCTAGATGGCAAGCAGGGTGTCCCTTTAATGAAACTACAACATATTAAAAATTATTACAGCTTCGTCTTTTCAGGTTTTAGACAATGTAATGTGATTTATTCAAAGAAATGCTGATGATTAGACATTAAATGGCACTAAATATTCCACTTCCTCTGCGCTGCCTGATAAACTGGTTTCATTAACATTATAAGTAACAAAAGTTTCCATTTCAGTCGGCCCATTTTGTTTTCCTCACGATCTAAGTTGCAGCTGCACAGCACTATATTACAGGGACCTCGCCGAGCGGCAGCCTGGGGCTCTCCATCACTCCCCACCGTTAAAGGGACCGAGCCCGGCCGGGGCAGTCCCGGCTCGGCTCCAGCCCTGCCGCAGGTCCCAGGGCCACCAGCAGCGCCATCCCCAGCCCTGCCAAGCCTGCACCTCCCCACCTCATCCCCAGCCCACGGGGGACACTCCCACAGAAGGCTCGGGGCATCCGTCTGGCACCGTCACCTCAACCCCACTGACATCGCCATCCAGGTTTTTTCCTTCAAGAGATTTTTCTTTAGCCGCCAAGTCTGTCCCTATTAAATCATGTGCCTCAGCCTTAAGTGCAGGTTAACACTGTGCCCTGAGTGGAAGCTACTGTATTTGTCAAGGATACCTCCGTGATTTATCTCTGCCAGCCCCATAGAAGAACTCACATCTGGATATACGGTGCTGCTACATAATTTCCAAATCCAGCCATTCTGCCTGCTCCCTGGGAGACCACGCTCGGGGTCTAAAACTGCTGGAATTACAGCTAATTCCCAATTCAGGCCCTTATTCCAGGCCCTGCCCGGGGTGTCACCGCCCTGCAGCACCAGGCAGGGATGCTGTCGGATGGTGTCCTCCTGATGTGCCGAGGCTCACCCGCCCTGGCCCCAGACTTCGGTCACGTCTGACTGCCTTCAAGGAAAACCTCCCTTTGCCAGAAGCTACAGGGACACTTTCTGAAAGACCTTTTGAAAGTAGGATGGTGATTTAAGTGCTCACCAGCCAATGCTCTGGTATTTAATAAAACCTCACTCCTGCCCTCAGGCAGCGCTGCCCACTCAGGGCAGTCCTGGCTGGATTTTGGGTGGGGGGCAGGGGTTGGTCCAGCCATCTCCCGTCTCTCCCCACGCAGGAGAAAACCAATCTCCCACATCCAGAAAACACTGATCCAACGGGGCAAAGCAGCCACACTTGCTTGGTGTAAATCTGGACCAACTCCAAGGGGCTCACTCCGGATTTACTGCCGTGCTTCCATGGGGATTTGGCTCCCCATCCCAGGGGATGAGCTCTCCCCCTTCCCCCCAGAAAACCCCGATGTGAGCACAGCAGAGACCCAGCAGCACCAAGCTCAGGCACCGCATCCCTTCCTCCTCCCACAGCTCAGGTGGCATCTCCACACACACAGAGATATTTAGATAGCTATATATTATTGTTTATGTAAAGCCATAGCTTTCCCTTGATTGCAAGGCATGGTGGGGCTGCTGATGAGGTTTGCTGTTGACATTTCTGCATTAGCTGGCTTTTGTCAATCCTGGCAGGCTGAGAAATTCTATCTTAAGGGCTGTTCTTTATTAAATTTGCAAGATACAAAATTGTGACTGACTCTTTTCTTTGGTGAATGTATAAATAATAAATCCAGATCGCTAAAAATAACAATTAAAATATTGCTCAAATTTAAAAGCAAAGAAAATTCAGTAATATTGAGAGCTCCGTGCGGCCTGCAGGAACAGGCAGGGGTGAGGGGCAGTGTCCCTCCTCAGGGCTTTTGACAGCTGTCAATATTCAAAGTGCTTGAGGAGGGGGACGGCGCTGGGGAGAAACCAGAGTGCCTGAGCCGAGCCACAGTGTGTCTTACCAAACTTTGTCACAGAGTCTTTTATACAACTCCTTTATGCAGGATCTCTGACATAATTCCTATTTTTTTCCACCAGCCATTATATATGATAAATAAAACAATGCACTGAAAACACTGAAATCTCTCATCAATGTCTTTGTGAAAAGAGCCCAGATAAATGAGTCTTGGAATCAAAGGCAGATTACATGACTGACCATGTATCATCCTCTATGTATTGAACATAGTCTTTGTAAAGATAGAGCGGTAATAAAAAGTGGTATTGTGTGCTGTGAAAGGCTGTGTGGGTCTGTGCATGACTAATCTGTCTTTCTGCATTATTTTATTCAATCTTCTCTGACTTTATGCCTTTGACATTTTTGCTACACTCAGTAAATTTGAGTGAATAGGCAATTTTAAAGAATTTTTATAGGGCTTCAGAGAAGTCATACGCAGACTGTATCTTTGTTCAGATTTAACAGTTTAAATATTTCCTTTGTCTAGGATGCAGAGTAATCTTTAGGCAGAGGAGAAGAGGGGGATGGGGTAGGAAATGCCTAAACCACCCTTAATATTTTGGCACCCTTTTGGCAAGGGCGGGAGCAGCGCAGCAGGGCCCAGCCTGGGGGTCGTGGGGTGCCCCTGGGGATGGGGGTGATGGGCTGGATCGGGCTCTGGCAGGACAGGACGGGCTGTGCTCAACTTTGCCGCGCCGGCCGAAGGGCTGCGGGAATAGCTGCTCCCTCCCGCAACTCAAGTGGGAAGCAGATGAAATGTTTAAAGGGCTATTGTGAATATAGGCTTAAATATGATCCTCTTGCATCAGCCAATTTCTCTGACAAGATATTGCAAGGGTTGCTGTTTCTTAGTAAATAATGATTTTATTGCATCTCTTTAATGAACTGATAACGTGATACACAGTAAATTATCTGCATCTATAACATTACTGAGGATAAGCAGCGTGGTTTTAGTAATTTATACCACAGAGAGACATGCATTATAAAAATAGGAAAATTATTTCCTTTGTTAAATTGTGCAGAAGTCTTTACCTGAGGAACACCAGACAGATTAATCTCCAGAGATCCACTCGCTTGTATTTAAGCTGTTGAACTGTTCGCTGTTTTTTCCTCAGAACAGTTGAAAAAAACATTTTGCGAGCCAGAATTGACACTGTGGGTATTGTTCCTGCTCACACAAGTTATTAAAATAATTACTAAGCTATTTTGAGGTAACTTGAAGCTTTCTTTAAAACTTAAATCCAAATCTGAAGGAATTAGTGTAAATGATTTGCATTGATGACAACCCAAGTATGGCAGCCAGCTCGCCCGGGCATCTCCAGCAGCACCACAGCTCCTGTCGCTCCCTGTACCCCCAGGAGCTCAGCCAGCCCCAGCAGGGAGCGAGGGGGATTGCTGGGTGGGATTGCGGGGTGGGATGGGGTTTGGTGCAGGAATCTGGGGGATGCCCTGTGGCACACAGGGGCTGCAGAGGGACTTGTGCCAGACCCTGCACAGCCCCAGAGCGGCACTGGTGGGACCCACAGTGTCACCCTGCACTGCTCGGCCCTGCTGCCCCTCCAGGGGAAAAGGCAACCCCTGCTGTGAGCCCTCACAAGCCCCCCAGTCCCTTTGGGACCAGCTGCTGGCTGCAGGCACCCGCAGTGTCACTGCCAGGGGCTGCCCGGAGCTGGGTGCTGTGGGACATTCATCTCCCATTTCAACCCGAGCAGAGCCCAACACAGACTTTCCTCACCAGCTGCCAGTGGCCCTGTGTGGCCTGAAAGCTGGGATTTACCACCGAAGCCAGGGCAGCAGTGGGTGCACAGTCCCCGCAGGGATCCATCTCCACAACCACACAGGTGGGAGAGGAGCTGGGGAATCTTTCCGAGCTGGCTGTAAGCACAGGGCAGCTGGGAAGAGAGGGAGCGTGTACCCGGGGCTGGTTTTCAGTTGTACTTTAGTATCATCATTAACCTTTCCAAGAGATAACTTCATGGACAAGTCGGGATCCCCGAGCACCGGGCTGCCCCATTAATCCGCAGCCCACCCTTCCGAGAGGAGCACACCGCTGGCAGATTACAATCCTTCCAGATGTAATCATGTTTTAGCATCTTACTTCGAAATTTTAACGGGTGAAAATTCCCCATCTCGGTGCGAGATTGCATCATGAATTCCCTCTGCCTCGTGCAGCAGGGATGGAAAAATACTACTTTTCATCCTTGCACAGTGCTTGATGTAAGTTTCTGAAAATGAGCGCTCTAGTAAGCCTAAAAATGTAGGATAATATGATTCATTTATAGATCTCTGATAATAGATGTGGTTTCTGTTACTCCGTTACCACACCAAGGATTACTCCTGCTCCTTCAGGAAGGACACAGGCACCCTCCTCCTCCCGAACCATTACCATAAAGCAGGATAAACAACAAATACCACCTTATCATTAGCCGCATGGAGCAGTTCCCATTGATTTATGACGCCAAACACCGCAAGGCTGGATCAAGCTGCAAGTCCCTTTTTTTTGCAAACATTATTACCACAAGACCGACGTAAAATACAAGGAGCCGCCTCACCTGGGCTTGGTTTTGTTTACCAAAAAAAACAAACAAAAAAAAAATTTACAACTTGCAGGAATTCTTCCCAATATTAGTTATTAACAACCCCAAGATGGCATTTGCATTTTTATAACCTTGTTACTTAAAAGTGAGACAGCAGAAGGCAAGACTTGGCGCTAGCGTTCCCTGTGTGCTTTAATCCCAGCCTGAGCTTTTTATGCTCGAGAGCACCTTGTGATGCTGTAACTAACCTCAAACCCAGAGCAGCGGGAGGGCAACAAACCCCCGAATACAGCAATGTCATGCTTTACAGGCGTACTCTCCGCAACAGCATGAATGGAGAAAAAAACCCCGGTTGCCAAGGAAACGCTCCAGTCCGGGTAATTATTACAGTAACTGTCTGCACACCCCACCTATAACACAAATGAATAATAAATCAGGGGCTGACTGGCAGCTCTCCGCGGCCGCGCCCGCCGCCGCCCCCTCCCGGCCGCCGCGCGCACCTGCAGCCCGCCCGCGCCGGGAGCGCGCATCCGCGCAAAGTGCGCGCACCCGCGCCACCACGAGCGCGCACCCGCGCACGGGGAGCGCTCGCAGCGCACCCGGGAACGATTCGCTGGGTTTGATTTAAAGGACGCAGCGGGAGTTGGCAAAATTCGCGTATCATGGGGTTAATGTGGGTTAGAGAGGAGCTATTTGTAACGCAGAAACGCTGCATTCCAAACGCGCACATCTGATTTCTTTTAATCCCAGCTCGTTTTTTGCGGCATAAATCACTTAGTTAAAATGAACAGCCAAAACAGCTGGTTTAGACATTCGTGAAACATCCAAAAATCTGCTGCTTTAGATGCCCTAAGTGAGCAGTGGAAAGCGCGAAGTGCAGCTCGTCTTACCGGGGAGAGGAAAATGGATCAGGTACCGCCGAACCAGCTCCCAGCTCCATCGGCCCAGGACGGGCTCTGCTCCCAGCACAGAGCACACAGCATCCTCTCCTTTTCCTTCCGGCTCCTCCCAGCCAGACCACCCCAGTGCCACAGCGAGGGCTTCCCCCACAAGCCCCTTCTCTGGGCACAGGCAGGTGCCCAGCACACCTGAGGACAACTAAGATTAAAGAGTGGGTGTTTCCTGCCAGTGGGGAATGGAAGAGGAGCAGGTCATTCGCAGTGCCTAATTGAAGCAATCGGGGGGCGATGGGGCACAGCTGGGGCACATGGCCTTGTCCCCGTGGCCTGCAGTGCTCACCTGTCCCCACGCCACTGTGCTGGGCTGCACCCACCTGGCGCTGCTCACCTGAGCCCGGGCAGGCTGGCACGGGCATGGGGCTCCTTCCAGCTTGTGCATTCCCGTGCCGCTCCAGTGACCAGCTGCCCGACAGCATTCCTGCTGAGGACATGCACAAAGCCTTTGGGAAGCACTGGGAGAACCAACAGCCCTTCCTCAGCCCTGTGTCCAGAGCCCTCAGCAGCACGCCCTGGCAGACATGGAGCCTTCCAGCAGCAGGAAGTCACCAAAAGAATTTCAGAATTAAAATGTACCCTTATTAGTATTTAAGTGAATAAAATCTCTAGCAGCAGCACTGGGGGCAAAAAGACAGGGATATCAAGATTAATTTACCCCAAGGAGCCCTACACGCCTGCAGTTTGGGGATCTCTTGCTCCATCCCATGTTTACTTCACCCATGCATTGGTGGTCATCTGCAGTATTTCTTGGCTTCAGTGTTGCACAGAAAGCAAATTTTAGGTCCTCACAGAGACAGGCCTTCACATGATTGCTTTTTACTGCTTAGATTTTTATCTGCTTTGATAGATTTAATTTTTTTTTTGTTGTTGTGCAGTGTTTGTAAACATTCTATAAAACGCCTACAGCCATCTCTCTTCCTCTAGGCACTGCAAGTGAGTCTGCTGCTAAAGCCCAAGTGAAGAAAGACGAAGGCTCATTCCAGCCTGCAAGCCCTCTGACAATTAAATATACTGCAGAAAGGCACAGACACACACAGGCTCCCTATTAGGGAAAACACTCATGTGCTTAGTTTTAAGCATGTGGTTAAATCCATTCTTCTTTACAAAATCTTTGAGACATAAGCACATGCCAAAGTGCATTCCTGAGTAAGGATGCTTCCCTGAACCGAGGCCATAATTCATTAAAACCCAAGGTGCATTTATCCTACTTTTTCCCGTGAGCAGAGATGTGAAAAAAGGGGAGGGGAGAAAAAAAGAAAACAAGCGAAGAATTAATTTTGATTTGAAACTGATCTATGGTGACAAGGGGCATTTGGTTTTGTTGAAGTAACTAGAAGTGGGAAGTATTTCAGAAGATATCTAAATAAATCTTTTTAAAGGGGTTTCTCTCTCTCTCTCTCTCTCTCCCCCTTTCTTTCTTTCTCTCAGTTTTCCTCTAATTACCCATGTCTGGTAGTCTTGGATCTCAACCCCTTGTTATTTAAAATACATATTCATGGAACTATATTTTACAGTTGCACTGTTCTGGTTACAAAATAGCTTCTACTTTTCTAGGACATAATTTCATTTTGTTTAGCCAAGAATTCATTAAAGAAGCTATAAATAACCTCCTTTAAATATTTAGCCGTGAATAGAGGGTGGACTGGCATTGATGGCTTATTTTAGTACTAATGCAATATGCTTTAAAAAAAAAAAAAAAAATCCGCATTTGAGCATGAATCAAGTTAATCATTAACACTTTCAACGTGACTCTCAGGATGTGCTGGGAGCCGTGTTGGCCCCTCGCAGCCGGCGCAGCAGGGCTGCACAACTTTCCCTGCAGCTCTTCCTTCAGCCAAACACAGTTTGCTCCATCCCGAGGGGGAAACGTGGCCCCGCAGTTGTGGAAGGCTGCTCCCCCAGCAGCCACCCCAGCTGCCGGCCCCTCTTGCCCTCCTGCTGCCACACTTGGCCAGCAGTTTCTGCCATGGAACCACAGTGGCTCCCCAAACTCCTAGCAGGGAACAGCAGCGTTCATGCGAGTGCTGCCACTCACTTTAAAAGTCACCTTAGAAAAAGGAGTCCCGGTGCCTCCACCTCCCTTTCAAACTCAGAGAGAAGAATGTTGAAACAAAGGGGAGCTGGTGATTCTGTTCCAATGCACAAAACTGCACCATGAGCTTACCTGCTGTGATCTGAGAACAAGGACCTGGGTGCAAGGGGCAGTTACTTCAGGGGAAGGTGAGGAAACGGCATTAGCTGAGGCCCTGCTTGCCAAGATTAGGAAAATCAGATGCTGATGGCTCTCAGGCTGCCCATTTACAAAGGTCACAGTCCCTCCCTACCCCTCTCCCAAGTCTTTCTGCCTCACTTTTTAGGCTGTGGTTTGATGGTGTCAGCTGGAGAGCACCATCAGTTGAAGGTACTCCAGCTCCCCATGTCCTCTGCCATCATTTTCCCTTGTCCTTGCTCAACATACAACCCCTCTAATTGTGCTGATACAGACACACTGAGAGTTTAGGAAACTCATGAGGTTCAAAAAAACACACACTATTGGAAAGAAAAATAAAACCAAACCCAGTAGCTTGTTTTTCAAGTCCATCTGTGCCACCTACTATCATTCAAGGGGTGGCCCCAACAACAAAAGCTGTGTCAGCAAAACGAGAGGATGGCAAGAAGACTGAAGGAGGTGCTGGGCAGCGAATCCTGAAGCCAGGACTGCTCTCAGTCACGAGAAGGATACACCAAACTGTACCCTGAGTGCTGCAGTGCTGTTGCATTTTGAAATAAAGCTGAAGCATTAAGACATTTTTCCTTAGTGCTGACTCCCTCTGGGCATTCCCAAGACAATTACAATGTTTTCTGAGTATACAAAAGAACTAGGAGATTTTGTAATCAAGAGTCTGAGTTTATGCTTCTCTCCTTAAGAGCATTCAATTTCCATGGACATTCATTAGCAGGAGGTTAAAACACAATGGCAAAAGAGAATGGACTGCTTTTATGTCCATGTGGTAGTAAACACTTCAAGCTAGAAATGCAAGTTCAAAATAAAAACCTCTCTGGGGTGCTTCCAAATTAGTAGTAAAGCAACAAAAAACACACAAGTTTCACAGCTTTTTTACTGAAAATTTAATTTTACAAAATACCCTTTTCCATCAAAGAAACTTCCCTGCAATGTACATGAACCCAGCATTTTATAGACCTGTACAGTGAGATATCAGAGAGGTTTGAAAGAAGGAAAAAAACTTTTAGCAGACACCTAGTTGCAAAACCTACAGCAATGTGAATACAAGTGTGTCTTAAAATGCTAAAGCAAGTAATGCAATATAATTGGTGAATCTATTTGAAATGTGTAAAGTTTCCTTAAAATGGTCCATATGGTATGTAGAACATCACAGCTGGCACGAAACTGCCTGTATTTAGGTTTAAACACAAAAACAATGTATGTAAGGAACAGTTTTTGAAAAAGAACCCAAGTGCTGCTATCATAAGGCAAACATATACAAAGGTGCTGACAGCACACAGGGAAACCGACAAAATAAGATGAATACTCAAGTGTTCAAACACTGAACTGTTTGTTTTCCTAATGTTGCCAGTAAACGTTGAAGAGATAACCGGTGCCAAATTACCACAGGGCACCCTGGTAACTGGGTGGGTGCTATGGAGATGGTTTTATATAATCTCCAGAAAGGTGAAACCAGGCAAGAGTGCTCGAGCTTGGGCTGAGCAGAACCTACTGAGTCTGCTGCATCCTGGCAGCTTTGAATTTGGAAATCCTCTTGATAGGTTCTTCTGGGGCGTCGGACAAAAGTTCCTCTGATTTCCGCTCCAGAATGGTTGGCAGGACTGGGTGAGCAAGGATTGGGTGTGGTATTAAGGAGGGAGACAAAGGCTCCTTTTCTATGACAGTTCCAGAAAATGCCTACGACAGAAGAGAATACTCAGAATGAGCTAATAAAATGCAAATGTGAAGCTATGCCCATAAGGTCATTACCCTATATTAGCCTGATTAGAATTGTTATTTCTTCTAATCAAAAGTAAAGAAATACCCTTAAATCAATGATTGTTGCCTGCATAAGTAACCACATTGTAATTAACCTCAAAATATAGCTTGTTCGAAGATGACTGAGTGAAAGACAGTGTCTTAAAAGTACTACTTAATCTCTTTCCTACTGCATAAATGATGTAAAAATTTGCTTTCTCACTGACACACGCTCAAGAAATAAAACAGCTGATGTAAGACAGTTTTCTTTTGGATAAGAAATGGAGAGAGAGACTTTGCAAAGTTGATGCCAGCATTTCCATCATACGTCATTTCATGACTTAATATCTTCTAATTGCATCAAGCTGAAACACTGCATACAAACTGACAAGCACATATTTTGTTTGTTCTTTTCTCCTTACCAAATATGATCAAATAATGGTGAAAGCAATTTATATTTAAGAGAACAGCAAACTTGCTTCCAACTAGTTCTCTCTATAAAAGGCCTAATAAAAATATTTAATGTTTAAAAATTATAATTTATATGCAGCTGATATGTGACAATCCTTTTCAACTTTGCAAAGCAATGACCATGATTCTTGGATAACACTGAGAAAAAAGCAGCTCAGAACTACTTTTCATACACACATTTACGAACAAATCACTCCACTATGTATTGAAAACAGAGAATTCAGAATGCCCAAGGAAAAGGGGAAGCAGTTCACATCCAAGGTCTGATGCTCACGCTGGGCACAAAGGAATGCACACCAGATTTAGTCACTATGCTTAGTTCTGCTTTTTCATAACTCAGTTATCAAGAAAAACAAAGCAAAACAAACCAGCCATTCTCTTCTTGCAGGACCTGCAAAAAAGCAGTGTTTTTTTGTTTTCTGCTCCAATAGCCCAAGTGTGCCTAAAGCTGTGCCTGTACAACTGTATTATTTTAACAAGAAGCTCATTTTCAAAAACAGGTAAGCAGAACACAAACTAAGTGATGGTGGTAAAATTAGAAATTAAAAAAAAGTTAGTGTGTTGCAAATGGCAATGCAGAAATAATGTATTTCAAACACCCACAAAAACAATCAAAAGCAAAACAACAGCATTTAGGGAGGCATGTATGACTGGACTGTTTTGCTCAATCTCCTTCAGTTACTTAGAAAATGCATTAATTGTATAGAATAATAATGCCAGAGTCAGTAATAGACTGATGGGTAACATCTAAAGTGCATGTAGATGTTTTATAAAAATATAGCAAATACATTGCAGTATACAATGTGGAGTGCTAACTCCACAGATAAATCTTCCATCATGCATCTTCACATCTTGCCTGGATTCGTCTGTAGCTGTTTGTATGAAAAATGGTGATAAACAACAGCTTTTATAAGGAATTCATTTCTTGTCAAAAATAATTTTTGTAAAAACAGTGTTTTTATTGAACTTGCCCACTGCACTGGGAACTACTTAAGACTCAAGTTTTATCTAGTTTGAAAAAATTAGTGCTAAGTTCTTACAAAACAAAAATGAATACGCTATGCCATGAATTTCTACATTTAATTCTTGTATTCACCCAGTCACTAAGCAACTGTACATTTTCCCTTATGTCAAACAGTCTTTCTTTTATGATGAAGCCCTGAACTTTCCAAACATGTGTAAACAGATTTGTTTGGGATCACTAATGGCCTAGTCTGGAATAGGATGAGTAAGGGTGCAATGCTTCCTTCTACCAGGCAATTTATCTTCTATTGGCATGTCAAAATAGTAATTCAGCTGGTATCTGTGTGTTTTAAAAGCTGAAACACTCCCCCGAAATTAGCTGTCTAGTAGTGCAACACAGGTTAGAGAATTAACTCTTCCCTTTCATCAGTTCCAAAGTACATATTTTCTTTTTTGTCTAAAATCCTGCTGTGTGTCCTGCAGTGAAATGGTCAGGATGATCCAGCACACAGGACAGTGGTGTCAGTAACACCAGCAAGTGACAACTTTGTCAGATCTTCATGGAAAAGCTTCAGGTTTTGGGGAAGCCACATGAGCAGCTCCCCCCTTCTGCCCCTAGGATGTGTGTGGCAGAAGCCTCTCACCTGGTATGTCCTTCTGAAGCAAACTAGGTAGGAGTTAGAAAATTATTTTAAAGAAATCAAACTGATGGTATAGGCAACTACAGTCATTAGATTTCTCATTTTTATCCCTGCCAACAATCAATAATTAATTAAAAACTGTACCTCTGTTGTCCCTGAAGAGGGAGAAAGCTTTTTCGGTAGCTGCTGCTGCCCCTCCTCCTCCTCTTCCTCCAGGATGCCTTCACTGTTGTCACTCTGAGTGGCTTCATCACAGCTAATGCTCCTCTGAACTCCTCGTCTGTCATCAAACTCAGCAGCACTGTTCTCACTGGTATCGCTACAAACACTGTTCTCTCTGCTTCGAGACTTCAAAATTGATTTACGAGGGACATATTCTCCATTCACAACATCAACAAAGACTCTATAAAGGAAAATGTTAGCTTTAATAAACCATTTCAGGATCAGATGACAAATTTACAGTGATCTTGCTTTGTCTTTTGTACAAATTAATTACGATGTGCTTTTCCAACTTTTTTGCTGCAGAATCACAATACTGTACCTTCAGAGGCACTTTATTTACCAATGCACAGGAATCAATTCTGCAGAGTGAATGCTGCTATGCCCTTTATTCAAGTATTAAGTTTGTACATTCTTTCAGCAGAAAATATATAGCTCTTTGAAAAATGTTAGAAAACAGAAAAGTGTGAGTTAGAAGAAGTTAGAAAAAAGGTAAACTAAATGATGACCAGGGTTGTTTCTGTAAAGAGAATCAGAAGATCACAATGTTGGAATGTTTTCTAGAATTAAGTCTTTGTCAAATGTAGAATACAGAAACAAATACTTGAAACATTCATTGCACATGGAAAGGATGGAGCTTTTTCCTGACAAGTGTCATAATCTGCTTTCAATTAGAAACAAACTTTAAAAACTCAGCTTTTAAGATCAGATCAACAGGGAGACACTTTTCAAGTATTAACGGACTGTGAACTGACAAAGATGGCTCTTGTGCTCCCTCTCCATGACTTGAGCAAGTCAAGGGTGGGTGGAGGAGAGAGAAGACAATACCAATTTTATCAAACTCATAAAGGAGGAGCCCAATGACTGGATGAGTTTTAAGGGTGTTACTTGTTTCTAACAGCTTATTCATCAGGCACTTATGGAAATACATCTCTACAGAAGATGGAGTTCCTTTGCAGAGCTCAGGGAGAGCAGCACAAAAGAATCTTTTGCTCATCTTCAGCCCCAGCAACTGCAATTACAGGACGTGGTTTTACTTTTCACTGTGTGACACATTTAGGTACCCAAATACACAGACATACCGCAGGAATTTGCAAGCACTTTATCAACCAATCCAATAAGTACCTGTGTTTATCTTTACAGACATGAATACCTGTTTTAACTCTCCTGTCACCTTAGTTTAGTGTTTTGTACAATCCCCTAAGCCCAGCACTGTTCAAGCTCTCTGTGTGTGGGTGTCCTACAGGTGAGCAGTACTTTTTATGGAGAATAGAGACAGTGACAGACTGAAGCCAGGGAGAGGGAATGCAAGAGAAACTACACAAAGAAAGAGCTGAGTATGTTCTGAAGACACAAAAAGGAAGAGACAGAATGCAGCAAATCAATAACCAGGAAAAGTAGGAGTATTACAAGTGGTAGCTCTGGTCAGTTCTGTTTGAAAACAAACACAGAAGAAGATGCCAGGGAATTTAATCAGAATACGTAATATAACTTCTGCATTCCTTTCTGGGGATGGTACGTACTAGTAAATTTACCTCAATTTCAGAAGCTCTCAAAAAGCAGGTAAATGACAGATTGTTATTTGGAAAGGGAACCGTTAAGCTCAGAAATATTTTACGGATATGAAAGCATGGCAACCACATAGAAGGCACAAACTTTCATTTTAAGTAGTGAATTCAGTTCCAGCTGTTTCTTTCAGGAAGCTGTAAGGCTGGGTTTCACACTCTAGGTGAACAGAAATGAAAGGAGAAGGTCTGCTCAGGGGAAAGCGGCCGCGCCAACACCATAAATTACCCACCGGTAAATGTCTGCAGGGGTTTTGATGTTGGGCAGCTCTGGAGTTGCATGGCCATTGCCACTGCTGTTCTTCCTTTTACGCTTGGCCTCTTCTTTCTTTTCACTGAATTTCAAAGTAGTATTTTTTCCTGTGTTTATTCTCACCTGAAAATTGAACACAAATGATGGTCTAGACCATAAAATCAACGATCACCAGGCTGCAGAGGAACTGACTCCTGACATTCTCTTACCCAAGCAGCTGGAGACTAGGAAGCATAGATAAGTTAAACAAATGTATGAACGGTAACATTCATAGTGTGAACTGTTTATTCTCTACCACTTGCACTAGGCTGGGGCATTTCTTTGCACTAATGTGGACGTATTTTGCATATAATACATGACAGTCTGCTTATTCAAGCTCTGCTCAACAGCTGAGCTGTTCAAAGGTCAGGTTCACAGCAAGTAAGAAGTCATTTAAAAAACTCCTAGACAGGATACCACCTTTTACAACAGCCAGAAGCCAGAACAGCAAGGTAGACGTTTGAAGATCATTTTTTTAATACCATATGTAGGACTGAAGGATTTAAACAGTGGGTTTTAATAATTTGAAAAAAAACCCAAATGTCACCTCCAGCTAGCATTCTGCTGCATCTACAGATCTAAAATTTTCAGGTTTAGATATGGCATATATATTTTATGTAATCTCTCGAGCAAAAGATAAAAAATAAAGTACAAACCCTTTTAGGTTCAACAGTGTGAGAGAAAAAAATAGTTGGAATAGAGTTATCTCCAACATCTCTATCATCTTCATCATCACTGTGATAATAAGTAGAGCCATTAACTTGGCCCACGAACAAGTCTGAATTTGCTACTTCGTTATGGAAATTGCCCTGAGTAATACAGTCTTCTGCCCCACATATCCCGTTCACATCTGTCCTCTTATCTTCTTTCTCCTCTTCAGAAGAGGTTGCATCTTCTCCATTTGTCTCAACTGTATCAGGCATCCTATGGAATGAAAAATATTTGAAGTGAACAGAGGGAATTCATGGTCCTGAGAGATACAAACATACAAAATAATGAGCTAGCCTGCATGTAACTTTCTTCACCCAGATATTCTATTTTTAGACAGATGGTGGAACTTCTTTGTGCCCTGTAACACTGATTGTATCCTTTCCCCATCAACTGGAAATACCAACTGTGATGCCACAGCTAACAACCTATACATCGCTTGAGGATCGGAACAGATCTAAGGATGTCATTAAGCATTAAATGCGTAACTCCCACATGGAAAACCATGCATTTTCATAGCCTGTGGGAAATGAATTTCACTTCCCCCTTCATCTTAAAGAAATAATACCAGAATGCTGGACTGCAGTGGTTACACGGAGGCAGATTTTAGGAGCTCTGGCATTGCAGTGTATGCTTTGCTCATGTTCCTGCAATTTTAACTCCGTCTGTCTGGTCAGCTACTTGCCCTAATCTGTTCACCAACAGCCTCACACACCTACAGCTTTCTGAACCCCAGCCCTGCTGTGGCACAGCAGCACTGTACCTGTCAAGTTCACCAAGGAGCTCTTCTTGTCTCTCGAGCTCTTCTAAGCGGGCCCACAGTTCCTCCTCTGACTGAAAACGGCCCATTGATTTTGTATCACTTCCATTTGCTGGAAAATCTACCTCAAAAACATTTGATACTTTTGGCTTTGAATGAGGTCTGTGAGCAGTTCGGTATTTTCCTGTGTAACAAAAAATAAGATGCAATTACTACGGCAACTGACCAAAAAAATCCAACCAAAAAAAAAATCCAACAAAAAACATTCGAGGGGTGGGAAAAAAAAACCCACAAAGGAACTAAGGAAGATGGGCAGAACATTTTCCATTTCAAATTACTGTTTAACTGTTTAAGTGAAACTGTCAATGAACCAGAGCACCAGCACAGGATAATAGTCTCCGGATGTTACAGAAATACCAAGGCAAAGCAGAGATGTTTATTTACAAAGCAGGAGACACTGATACTGTGACAGTTTTATTACAATGGGGGTTTTTTTACCTCTTGTGCCAAACAGTAGATTTTGATTTGATCTGATAGATATCAACATGTGAATGTGACATTTGCTCACTGTCCCATTAACAGCACATTTTATTAACTGGGAAAACAAACCTAGTTTGTATTTTAGCTCATTTTTGACAGTCACTTATATTTAAAGAGTAGAGTCTTATTGTTTTGGATTTTATTTTTTTTCAAATTTACAATGAAGACCATTAAAAATTATCTCCAGAGTCACCTGGAAAATCTGATCAAAATCCAGTCGTTATCTATCAGTTATTTAGTGAAAAAGACCCACCCTGAGAATCATACAAAAACCTGCCTTTCAGAAATAATGAATATAAACCCCATTTAAAGCTTCAGAGGTGACCCGAGATGCACACTTGTGAGCAAATGGTAGTCAGTGACAAGTTCTTGCTGGCATTTAAAAGCCTTGCTCCCGAGTAAAACAGCGCATCCATGGAGGATGGGGAATACCTTTTGCTGTTTGAGTGCTGTCTGGCACATAGGGAATACATCCTAATGCTTTAGCCCTGTCTGGGTGAAGGGCAGGACATGTTCAAGCCCCTTCTCCCCGAGACCAGCAGCTCCCAGGGGCACTGTCTGCTCCTGAGAGGTCCCAGGCAGGCTCCCAAGGGAAGTTCCTTGCTCTCTACCATCACCACCCCACACAGCTCCTGCACCTCTTCACAGGAAAGAGGACCCAGCCCCTTCCACCACTGCCCAAATAAAGTGGGACTCCAGCATCTCTGTGTAAAGTGTGAGTCTTTATGACACTGCTTTGTGATTCCAATCAACAGTAATACCATGTATTCATTACTCAGCATCCTTCATGTTTTAAAATCTCTATTAACCAACTGTGTGGCCATCTTTTTGTAAATTTTAAGAACTCATGGCTTAAAGATATCCTTATTCAAATACGTCAGCTTATACTTTAATCCTGAGTTAAATACAAATTCAACAGCAACATTAAAAGCAAACAGGTGACTGCAAGTAACGTTGGGATGTGCGTCCCCTACTCTTCCATGGGATAGCACTTTTCATCATCTCGTTAAGAAAAGGCTGAAATGTGTTTTATTGAGATTTGAATATAAATTGAGGTAAGCTGAGCAATCAGAGTAGCTTGTGAGGATTTCATTTGGTATAATTCCAAAATTAATAAATAAAATTGGAAGGATTAGTTAACAATCTATTTCAATTTGATTTTCAAACTGTGCCCTCGCAATTTCTGTTGCCCTTCAGTATTAACCACTGACTTGACTACCAAGATAAGCACATGGCTTCCTGAACACCAGCAAGTGCTTCAACATGCCAGTTGTTCTCCCTCCTAATTCTAACACTTTTGTCAGTTAGGAAACCAGGTCAGATCAAAAAGACAAAGGGTAACCACCTTCTGCTCCAACATCCACTGTGCTCACTCACTGTCACTTCAAAGCACCACCATTAACTTCATAAACTAACCAAAAAAGTGAAGCAGTAAAATACACAAAATGGAGAGTAAGCAAGAAACTAAGGAGATGCTCAGGATACTTTTCTTCCTCTGAGATACAGCCCATTTCCACATGAACAAAACCCAATTCTTAGGCTGATGAAGCCCAGCCTGCCTCAAAATAAGTTGATCTTTTAGCTACTTCTCTCTCAGTCGCAGTACAGATTGGTGCTGAGAGAAAACACTAGTAATTTCCACTTAACAGATCTTCAGCAAAAATTAAGAGGGTTTCAGAGGACAACAGTGATGAAGGAAGTTTAGGATACAAAAAAAGCTGCACAAATGCTGACCTGGCATGCACAGCATGCTGCTGCATTAACACTGTTATTGTGGGATGCATTTCCCAGAATGTTACTCCTCCTACTTTGCAATGACATCTACCCATAGCAAAGACACCCCCTCAGTCAGCCCTGGCATGTAAAGATTATTGTGATTTATTCTAGGAAAATGTAACAGTGAACTGCCCAGCTTAGCCCTCTGCAAATCACAAACCACTGCTCCTAAAAATGTCCAAGTGACGCTATTTTCAGACTGTAAAATTACTTCTGCCCCCAACTTTTCCTGAGTTCTAGCAAGCACTCTTCAGATAGCTCAGAATTTATCCAATTCCTTAGCACATCTACCTTTGCTTCCCAGTGTCCTCTCCAGCAATCTTTGGGCAGTATCCCACAGTCCATGTGCAGGAGCTGCATGCCAGGATTGTTGTGGTGTTTGCTCCCTGGCACTCGTTAGCACCCCCGGGAATGAGACACTGACTTGTCCCTTGATGTCTCATCACTGTTCCTGCTTCATCCCTGCCCTGCTGACACTGATCACATGCTTTCCCCCGAACTGGCAGAGTCTGAGCTTCTCTACTTTCCTTCTCTTGTAAAACTCACACTTTAATACAAAAAAAAAAAATGTCTTCTCCAGTTCTCTCTCCTAGAGCCATCCTAATTTATTTTGTGCCTCTCTTCTTCCAGAAAACTTCAAACTTCCAGTGTAGACTCTTCAAAGGAAAAAAATCACCCAAATGTCTAGCTGATGGCTACCAAGGGATAGCAGAGAATCCACATGAAATTGAGGGACAGAATCCATCCTACCTTAAGATTAGTATTTTTTTTAATTTGAATAAAGCAATTCTTTTAATGTAAAAGTCACAGTGAAATGAAGTAATTTATTCAATCTCACATAAGGAGTATTTTGCTCACTGATATTGCATGACATATGTTTGTTTTAAATCAGTTACCTTTTGTTTCAATGCTATCATCTTCAATTTCTTCTCTTATGTCAACATATTCACCTGCAGCCTTATGAGAAGGAAGGAAAGTTAGGATTAAGAAGTATAAAGCAGTGTATTTAATAACAGTCTCAAATAAGACACAGAAACAAATACAGTGATATGCAAGACAGGAACATCTACATTATTTACACCCTTTTATCAACCTGAATATCTGTAATTTTTCAGATTTTTAAAACTATTACAAAATTAGGTTGAAACAAAACAAGACACTTACATCACTCATTCTCTGCAAATCTTCTGTGAATTCAGCTCGTGATTCAAAATTCTTCATGACTTTTTGCAAATCATCCAGTGCTTTCC
>VZTX01014538.1:116617-142009 GCA_013400915.1 Pardalotus punctatus
TGCAATAAATAGTTTAGAAATAAATTTATGCCTTTTTGGAAAAAGGCTACTCAAGCAAAGTCCATCCTTTCCCACAAGGAGCACAAAGACAAAGCTCAGACTTTTAGGGCATTTCAAAAGCATTAGCCTTTTAACCACACAGCAAGCTATGTGTCAAATGCGCAGTCATTCTCCATTCCTCAGGCTGTTTCTAAGAAATAGCTTAAGACTGTTCTCTGAAAAAAGCTCTGCATTGCCTCCTGGATGAAATACCACTTCCAAAAAAGTATTTGATGTCTCGAGCAGCGCCAACACAGACCCCATCAAGACGACACAGCTCCTTCCACATATAGTCAGGATCCTGCTCCACTTACATGACTCCTTCATGCTCCATCAGACAGAGCAGCTTTTATTATCAGTTAATTCCTATCAACATCATCCACAGCTTTTTTTTGGTGTCTAACACACCCTCCAAAGTCCAAATAAAAGAGAGGTGGTGATAGTTTTTCTACAAAATGCTCCCATCTGTGCCTTCAGCTCTTGAATGTATTCTCAATATACATAAGCATCTAGCTGGGACCAATTTGCCTCTAGTTTTTATTTTACATTCATAGCAAACGTGATGCTCAGCTGTTTCTCCAACACCACGAGTGCCTCACTCCTTGCCTGCATATCTAAATATTGTTCAGCAGCCATCTAGGTTACGCTGCTGCTGCAGCACCAGACTGTGATGCTGCTTCCCAGACAGGAGCACACTGGCTTGCTCCGTTAGGACACTGAGCAGTTACACATGGGGTTTTATTTTAAAATGTTGTACAAGCATTAACTAATCTGCCCAGTGCCCTGCAAGGGAGGTGAGTATAACTCTCTCCTATTTTACAGATGAAGAAACAGACAGTTTAAGTGATTTGCCCCAGGCCACACCGCACGGCAGCGGACAGCTGGGATTACCGTGACGCTCCGGCCCCACGTCCCCAGCCAGCCTTGTTGGGCTGTTCACACCAGCCCTGGCACTGGAAAACCAAGATTCCTGCCTGGCCAAAGGAGACATCTTCCCTTGGTCAGGCCCCTCGGCAAAGAAGGGGTCTCCTGGAAAAAGGCTCATGCACCCAACTGCAGGGCAAGCTCAGGGTCTCGTGTTTTGAACTTGCCACTGCGCACTCTGAAAGCCTCCAACGTAATTCACTGGATTTTAAAACATACAGAAACTAGTGAGAAACAAGTCACTACAAACTACAGGGGTTTTTATTAATTAAGACCCCCATAAAAATATTGGTAGAATAAGAGAGGCTCCACAGTCTCCTCCTCTTACTACCCCGTGGTTTAAGCTTCTTAGAGCCTTTTAAGACGGATTGAACCAGAGGCTGTTGTCCAACTTTGTCACATCCAATAATCTGAGCAAAGTCTGACATGGCTTTCAGGTGAACCCATGTAGTTCCTATTTACATGTCTCAGCTAAACCACTTGGAAAGATAGTTCAGCATCAGAGCCTCTATGACTGTTCTCCAGGACCACCAAAAGGAAAAGGTATTTGAACCAGAAATCAGGATCTGTAGATTTCCTCTGCACCACAGCCCTTCAGTATTCACAGGCAGCAAGATTTCTTTGCATTTAGCTCATTCTTTCCCAGCTCCCTTTTTAGTCTGAAAGGACTTGACTGGATTTCCTTATACCATGATTAGTCATTTTTAAGAAGCAGCCCTCTGCTTGCTACAAATGCACTGGCAAAGGAAAAAAATAATTGGGGAACACATTTCATATTGCTGAAATGAAGTCCACCGAAGCCAGATTTTACACGACATGACAACGTACTAATGCCAAACTGACACAAATTCTCATCTATGCGTTTTGGCTTTAATGGGTTAATTAGCTTGGCTGGATACAAATTTTAATTATCTGAGTTTGACATTAATGTCCTTGGAGTGTTGTCTATAAGGATTTGGGGAATCATAGACATTATTTTAGTTACTTCTGGAAACTGTGTGTTACACTGGGATTTAAATAGTAAGAACAGATAAGAATAGTGAGAACAGGTTGATCTATTTTGAAAAGTCAGACTTTGTGAAACAGGACAAACTGAAACAAAGCTGAAGCCTAGTGTACCTGGTCTTCAGGGGAGTTTCATGGATATAACACAGGAAATAATCTCCTTCGAGGATAAGTGACAGGACAGAAATTTCAGATTAACTGTAACAAAGAATTCTGTATGCAATTGAGATTTAGAGTTAAGATCTTCTTGCTGCCTAACACAGTTTCTCACGTAGAAGATAACCAGTTTGAACACTGTTATATATACACAGATAGAGGCCAGGAACAGCCACCTACCTCAGTTACTGGCAGCGGCTCGGTTCCTCAGAGCAAGAACCAGGAGGCACAACCTGAAGGCAGAACCTCAGTAGCTCACACTCTCACCATGGAAATTGTGGCTATTTTAAGTGCATTATTTATTTTCGCTCTCTTTTTGGTCTGCATAAGTAGATCAACCATCTGAGGATTCTTAAACTATTTCAATATATATTTAGTCAGCAAAAGAATTTTTTGTAGCCAATACTCTTCCAACAAACTATCACAGGTTACTTGAAACAAGTAAGATCTGCAGTTCTGCAGAAAGCAGTATCTACTAGAAGCTTTTCATAGCACCCTTCTCTGTTCTTCTATTCATTTCTGTTCCTTTTTCTAGAAATGGATTTAAGAGTGAAAAGAGAATCCTGATGACTTCGTGTATATGGATTTAAGCTCTCTTTTTGCTTGCAACAAGACATGTAAATTCATTCTCTGTAACAGCAATTGCACTAGCTCTTTAAAATGCAACACAAACCTTTGGACAGTAGCTTTTCACCTTTTAAAGACAATCTTCATTCTGTTTTCCATGTTCCCTAGGTACCAAAACCAAAGCCATCTGGATTTTCTTCTGTAAAAATTTGTACAGCCAATTTGGCTTTAGGAACACTAAGTAAATGCAATGCATTTCTCTTTTAGGTTCACACATCTATGTAATTGCTAGAATTACCTGAATACATTGAATTTCCTCCTAAACTAAGGAGGGTGGCATTCAGACAACTCCTCTGCTGCCCAGTAAGAATTCTAAAGAGGAAGGGGCTTGTTTGAAGCACAGTATATAACTTAGAGAAAGGAGTCTATTCTCCTTACTTTGTTCCAGTGTGTTCTGGTTAAAATACCCAGACTGTGGTCCTGTGAGAAGCGAAACTCCTCCTGGGAGCTGCGGAGCAAATTTAGAGCACTTAGCACTCCATCGAATCAGCTCCTAACTTAACAAGGGTAAGGAAGCAACTCAGGGAGGTTATCAAACTAAAAAGTGATAATTGCAAAAAATTATATTAAAAATTTCAAAAGCACAGCAGAACAGAATTCTCTGACACGCAGAAAAAAATATTTTTTTTTTAATAAAGAAAAGCAAAAGCTGTATTTTTTTATAACATTGCCAGCACTTTTTGTTCTTAACCCCAAAAACTGTGAGTAGACAAGTCTGTGTTATTCTTTAGAATATAAGGGAAGATATTTTTACCCTTGGATAAAACATTAAAACCTCTAAAGGCCTCACTCATTCACAGATGGGAAATGGAAAGCCTTCCTATCGTGTATTTTGGAGACAAAACCTTTTTTTCTGGAAATGCTGATAAGGAACAAATTCAAACTGGTCCTCATCCACCCGAATCATCTCATTAAAACAATGGTATCTTTTAAACCCTGTATCCAGAGCTATCGGTCAATTTTGATTGACACAAATATTTGTATTAGGGGTTACACACTGCAATTTACAATTGGGGACTATCACAATACTGTATGTTAATGTAATCAGTATTTTCATTTCATGAATTCATTTGCAGCATGACACTGCAAGGGTATTCTTACATATACTGAAGACACAATTGCTAAGTAGTTCAACAATTCTCCTTTAAGTGGGATTTTTTTTTTATCTGATAAATTTTTAACACAATAAAACCACTCCTAGTTCTGTGTGCATGTTTTAATTTCCCACCTTTTAAAATGTTTAGACACTTGGAATACCTAGCATATGGAATTAATCCACAAATATTTACAAGAAAAATCTATTTAATTTCTTTGTATAGTAACTACCACAGGGACTATTGTAATGAAAAATTTCCCATCTTAAAGAATTAATGCGATTACTGATATAGAGAAGAAATGTAATTTATATCATCACAAACACGTAAAAGATATAATCCCATATTCACAAAAAGAATCTTTATTCCCTCTTTGAATTCTGAGACAATACAGTCTTGCCTTGAGGAGAACAGAAATATTATGAAGTACCTTAAGCAAGATAATTGTAGGAGAAAAAACTACAATTGCATTATTGTTGTGCTAAACTGTGACATACTTAAAAAGCTAATTTCTTTTATTTTAATGGAATTTGGTGAGCATATCCTTTAATCTACTTCACTATTTCTTCACATTTTTACACACAAACACATGTGTGAAGTGTTTGCCATTATCTGTATTACCTGGTTTAACAAACTGCAATAAATTTAAAACAATTAAAAATATACTTGGCAATTCCATGAACTTCACTATATTTATTAACTATTTTGGAACTAAATATCTAGAATGTCACAAAAATGCACAGCAAATTAAAGATCTACTGCAACTCAAATATTATTCAAGACACGATCAATATTTGATGAAAAAGTAACATTTGACATGAGTGACTGTCCCAAATTTTACTAAATAGATTTCAACCAATCACAGTGCTGAACAACTTGCATCTAAATCAAAAGCTAAGCAAACAAAAATGTATCCCCAAAATAGGGCTTTCTACAGCTATGTCAGTTAAAGTGCATTTAAAATTCAGTACAGTCACCCTTCAATTATTCCTTTCAATTAAATAAATTTTAACCAAGAAATTAATCTACTGTGGCTGGGCATTTCTCTATTCCACAGAAGCAAACATTTTTTCACTCATTCTCCTTTAAAAAGCAAATTTAACGAAACTACTAAGACAAAAAGGATGACCTAATTAGTACTAAGTAATATTTAAAGCTTTTATATATAGTACACTCTTATTGCTACCCCTAACTTCCAAGGCTTTATACTCACTGATATTGTTTGATTTATCTGGCACTACTGCTGCTTAAGCATGCAAATTCATATTCTCCATTCTTGTATGCATCCAATATACCCAGAAGGAGTCAAACTGCACAGAAAATGTCCTGTGAGCCTTGGTTAAATTACCTGTTAGGCACTGGTGTGCCCAAAGGCCAGCGGGGCCAGCCCTGGTGACCAGAGGTCTCTGACTCACAGACCCACACATTAGTCAAAGGCAAGAAGAAAAATTCCCCAAAACCAGCATGGAAGGACATTCAAAACTGTTAGAAATCTCTTACCCTTTTCTACCTGACAGAGAGTCCCCTTAAAAAACTTAAACCCTGAACAGAGGCTCTCCCACTCCCCACCATTCAGCAGACTGACACACGAGAAATGACATGCAATTAAAATATGTCTTGTATTTATTTCCTTATAGTCCTAACTCCTGTTAAAGCACTGAATTATTAGTGCTGTACTAATTAAGTTTGTTTCAGTTATCTGAACAGATCTGACCAGCTAGTTTCTAAAAAACACCCATCTAAATTAAACAAGAGTAATATTGGATAAAAAAAATGTAGGTCACTGAAGAAACAAACCATCAACAAACATTGCCAGGTTTATTTCAGCATGAGCCTTTCTTTGCTCTGTTCAGGCCCCAATTCCTATATATCAAAGCCTTTAAGCACATGCTTAAAAAAGCTTTGCCCCGTTAGGACCTTCCGCCTGGCACGCAGGACATTGGGGACTGCTGGCAGTGTAATCTCCTGCAGTGAGCCTGCCCTCTTTTCCAGTGTGTGTGACCTACTCTCGGAATTTATGTCCAAAACAAAAAGATTATGTACAAAAAATCAAATCACGTTGTGTCAATGTGATGATAATGCCCAATACACATCACCCTGTAAGCTACGCTCACAAAATGCCACTGAAAGCAGGAGTCACACCTATGAAAGTAACTACAGTGCAATAAACACACAAAAGAGACTTTAAACTAATACCTGCCAAACATCAGGCTTGCAAATTTGTGCCACAAGCAGCCAATTCATATTACATAGAAATGGCCTACAGGTCTTTCACATACATAACTTTTTTCCTAATTAGAACAAGCTAATAAGCTCTCCAATATTCTTTTCTAAGTTGCATTCATTTAGCATAAAAATGGTTTAAAGAGTTTAAGTCAGTTGTATTTTTTATGGGAGAAAAGTATATCTAGGAAAGAAGTATCCTTTTTTCAGAATCATATATTCTAACATGTTTTTTATCAACTAGAACTGAAAACAGTCCTTAAAAAAAAGTTTTTAGTTAATATCAGTGTTTTGGAGCCTCCCACTGGCAGCCATCACACAGCTGAAGTGAACCATCAGCTGAATGGAGGGTTTATATCCAGCATCAATGACTATTTTGCTTTGAAAGAAATTACTATTTCTGAGTTCGTACTTTAAATGCAATTTAAAAGATCATAAAGGAAAGAATCCAGCATTTATTGTGTGTCTCCCAGTAGACTACTTAATGTTCAAACATCTACTATGCAAAGGTCAAATGATTTCACTGAATGTAACAGTGACAAAAGTATTCTGCAGCACTGAAAAAAATATCAGATGATCAAGGAAAAATATCTGGACCTGAGATCTCACAAGAGTCACAATAAATAATGTAGATTCAGTTCAGTAAGAAGGAAAATTGCAAAGTTGTGTCAGGAGGACCAGATTAAGAAAGATAATAGGTAAAATACAAATTACATACTTTTGGCAATGCTCTTCATAAAGGTGTATTTTAAAGAAATACAGCAAATTAATTTTTATAAAACAACCCCTCGATTTTTCTTACACAAATATTGCTTGCACAGAAGTGGGGAAAAAAGCTTATTCAGATGGGGAACCTCAAGGGTATTCTGCTGCAGGCAGCAACATGGAGAGCTGCAGTCAAACAAAATCCAGTGTAAATAGTTGTGGTAGTTGTAATATAACAGGGAGCAAGGCTGCAGTGAGCACCCACTGAGGAATGAGACAGATTACAGATAAAACCAGTATGAAAAAAATCAACTCAAATGCTTCTCTGAAGCAAACAACAAAGGCTAATAGGCATCAATTTATTTTCCATTTTGTTGCGCTTTTCATTCCTTGACATCTACATCAAATATTTTAGGCACTCATTTTTTCGAGCATAAAGAAGTTCCAAAGTGCACCATGCACAGTTCTTGCTGGTGGTTCTGGCTCTTCAAAGCCAAGATCTCACCACCAGCTACAGAGAGCTGGAAACCAACCCAGGAATTGCCTATCTGCCCCTGTGATGTGTTTCTATGTAAGATGAATTTGGTGGTGGTCAACTCACTGGATCTGGGGAGATCCAGGAGATCACGCCAGTGGAACATCAAAGGCAGGAGGCAGAAATGCAGCTGAGCAGAAAGTGAGGAAAAAAAAAAACAACAAGCAGGAGCAAAATATGTGTAGAGAGAGGGGAAAAAAATGGAAAACTACATGGACAGGAAAAAAAAAACCCAACCAGAACAGAGGACAAAACAGCAAAGAAGAAATGAGAAAGGAGAAAAGAATACAGGGAATAAGGTAACTAAGAGCAAAAGCACAAGGCAGTGTCTATTTGTCCACTTTCTGGAAGAGAATACAGCATTTGTCACATTAAAGAAAAGTGAAAGGGGGGTTTAGTTTGGCTTGTTTTTTCTAATTGGACATATCCAATCAGTTGTCAAGTAAGGATGGAAAATAGGGTGCAAAACTGGTATTACACCTGAACGGGACTTCGGTTTGTGAGCTCACAAAAATAAAAAGAGGTAACAGTGTAGATATCACTAATTTTATGTATTAATTCAAAGGTACATAATTTTAACTATTAGATTATGTTCAAAAACATACATACGTTTTTTTCTGTGCTCAACCAGCTCAATAGCCTGCTTTGCTGAGCATTTTGAAAACCAGTTGTCCCCAAGCAGAACAGTCACCTCATTGGTGTGGACCAGCTTTCCTGGCATGAAGGCAAGAGGACCAAAAGGTACCTGTCAAAGACAAAGACATCATTAATGAAAATAAAACTTTAGACAGTCATACAGTCTTAGTTTTTTCAAAAAGTAAAACACAGATTTAAAAAAAAAATTCTACAGCAGCTATTTAGTGACTAACCCTTCATAAATATTAAAATGACCAGATCCATTTGCCTTTCACATTGTATTTGCAGAATCTGAAAACTTGTATTTCCCTAGACAGCTTGTTTTGTGGCATAGAACTACAGTACAGCTGAAAGCTCACATGGAAAACAAATTCACTTAATCTGAACATACAAACCTTGATAATACAAATGTTATCATTTAAGTGAGTTATGTATTTGTATATGCAGACTCCATTCATTTCCTAATAAAAGGCAGATTATCTTTCCTAAATTTTTTAAAAAATACTTAAATAGGTATGATCAATTCAAAGATGAGTTGCTTTTCTCCGGCTCTGTCTTGCTAATAGTAAGTACCCAAAAACTCCAGTGTAAAACACTGGGGTTACCAGCGGGACCACAGACAGTGCTTAACCTCACTCTGCTGCATCGTTCACCAGTTTGCAAACATCAGCCTCCAAGGGATGCAACTCTCACCCTCTAACTGCTCTCCAGGCACAAGGACAAGAGATAAAAGCAGGACACACAGCAGCAGACAGTGCTTGGCAAGTCCTGCAGGTGAGGAGGAGCCTCGGCCACCCCTGTGCCTGTCCCCTGCATCAGACCCCACCATTCTGACCCCCAGGCCACTGCCACCTGCCTGTGGGCCTCAATTGTAAAGAAATTAGGAGGCCAAAATCAAATTAAATTCAAAACGGAGGTGGCATAAAGGTAAGAACCACAGCCACATCAAGCTCTCTCTTTTTTTAGGGTAAAAAGAGATCTGTCTCCATCAGTCTGCATCAGCTCCTTCTACTTTATTCCTCTGCCTTCTTCCTCAGGTCCTCAACACAGCTACTTGCTTTCTCACTATGTTTGTGCTGAAGCAGAACACTTGGTCTAGTGGATCTGTCACCTTGGAAAGCAGTCCTCCCCATCTTCAATATCCAGGAGGGTACCAAAGCTGGACACAGTTCTCCAGCAGGCAGGACCCTAATGTTACAACTATACAGAACATGCTTTTCCTGTGCATGTGCCCTCCCTGACTTGGTTTAAAAGTAGCAGACTGCACTAGTTGCCTGTTCACTCTTCCCCCAAAATGATGAAAAGCAAAATTAAAAGCATATGAAAATATTTGGCTAACAGGACAGGAACTGTTTCTATATGTTTAAAATAACAGATGTGAATTAACACTGCTGCTTCAACTAGGAATAAGATCTATCTAGCTTTTTTTTTTTTTAAACAGGGGAGCTTCTATGCTTTGAAACAACACAATCTTTATGCCTTACATCATGTGGCTACACATACACATATGATAAATGGACTACATACATAAAATCCAGAGCCATATCACCAGCACAGGAAAGGGAAACCCTCCCCTTTCCCACATGGTTAAATGTACTCCAACACTGTCTTACTGAAGACCCAACCCTGCCCTGTATCTGAGAAGGCAGCAGTCGGAAAAAAAAAAAAAAAAAGAGAAGCCAAGTTTCGTGCAGTACCAATTCCCTCCCTTCAAAGATGTATCTTGAATTGAACCCGAGAACGGAAGAGGGGAAAAAAAAAAAAAAAAAGAGAAGCCAATTTGTTCAAAATTCTGGTGAGCACAAGCCAACAGGGCAAATTTTACACAAGGAGCTGTGCAGTTGTTAGGGAAGATTCAGAGCACCAGAAAAGATCGCTATGTCAATGAGAAGATTGGTGGAACAAAAATTAGCAGCACCTTTTATGTAGAAATCAATGTTCTAGGGTTTATTTCCATGAATCAGGAAATACTATGGCCACTTTCTTCTCAGGAAATGACTAAGTACCGTAATTCAGTCATAATTATAGTTTTCTATACAATAGATTTACATATCAAACATGTCAGGTTTTGTGTTAAGCATTTATGTCATCAGCTTTCAGTTGTCAGTAACACTGTAATTTATAATGGATTTCAAAGAAAAGAGAAAGAAACAAAAGCAAAGGTTTAACTATTATTATAATAAATGTACCATTACTAAGTACTGGCAACCTGCTAACACCTCACCACCAATGCAGGCAGCCCAGTCTCTAACAATTTTAGTCCATTTTCTTGTGTGACCTCTGCCATGTACATACCATGATATCGTAGGACAACTTGTCAGGCAATGTTTGGAGTCGTTCCTGAAGAGCCTCATAATCACTCTCCACCTTCTTCCTGTTGAAAAAGTTAAGTTGATTCAGTTTTACAGCTAAAGTAAGAGTTAATGTTTTTCTGCTAGTAAATCAAAAACACACCAAAAATACAGAAAAATAAACTATTTTACTCAAACACAGTTGATAGATTAATAACTCATTTATAAAAGACATGGGATGACAAACATAATAGCTAGATTATTTTCTAATAATATGTATTAAGATAGGCACATGATTATTTTAGATTGTGCATGTCTTGTTCTGAAGTAGAATTATTCACGGTGCAAAGCAGCAGTTCTATCACTAGGATTTGGAGTATCTCACCCCACGTGCAAGTTATAACACCACCAATATTTAGAAAAAGAATTGAAAATTCAGTTTAGGCTTTTTAAGAGGCAAATTCTTCAAATTATCACTTGCAATAAAGAACTCAAGACCTTGGTTTGAGCTGACATAAATGGGCATTTTAATTCACTCTGGTTTTCCCATGAACTTCGTGCTCCAACCAGGAGTCAACACTCCTGAAAGATGGCTCGACCATCAACATTCTGTCATCTCTTCAAGCCCTGACAAAGGACAACACAGGTGAGGAGCATCCCTTCTGATACTTCTCTACCCAAAATGTAAATAAGGCTCATGCTGTGTGTTGCTATCCAGAAGAGAAATGGTTTGGTGAACTGGGACAAGGTATTCCCATGGCAGACACCTGGCATTTCACAGGACTTTGCAAGAAACAGCGTTTTAGTGGCTGAAGAGATTTTCCTTTGTGTGCATAGCAAGCAACTACACTCCCTCTAAAAAAGCCACCTTTTTGTAAAGATATACTTAAGTTTGTCTGGAGAAAGTCTTTTAATGGACTACTGCCATTCTGAAGATGGTCAGAAATCAGCTCCTGCATGAAGTAGCTGGCATATAAATGTCAGGTTTGATGATATTGTTTACTTGTACTTCAAAACGGTAAACATATATATCTGGTAGTAAACTCTGCAATAAAAGGCAACTGAAAGCACAGAGCAGCACACTTAACAACACTGACCCAAGTTGCAAATTACAGGTTTTCTGAGGATGATTCTGGAAAGCAATCTATAAATGTGCTGAAAAATGAATGTCATAGTTGATAACACAACTCTCAAAATATTACCATTGATTTTCTTAGATTCATAAGCAGAGTGAAATCTTTTTCAGCATTCGTTATGAAAAATTATCTGATCCTCTTACGTTTTGACTCATTTGCTTCATAGTTGAATTCTGGTGTAACCACCCTACTTTATACCTATTATAAGTTGCTGAACTCATCATGAAAAAAAGAATTTAGGTTTTCATGCCACTTGGACATTAAAACCATATTCCACGTAACTGATTTACAGAAGATGCTTGCTGCTGCTTTGCTCTGATGGCAGATTTCTCCCAGACATTTCAGGCAAGCCCTTCTGTCCATTGCCCACATCAGAGTGCAAACATAACTCACTTCCTTCACAGAGGAAGGACAAACTCATGAATCTTCACAAAATGCACTGAGATGTTTTGGGGGAAGAAGGAATATAATGAAAACTTGGTGTCAACAATAACAATCAATTACTTAATGCTATTTACAGAACCCAGCCTTTGCCTCGGAGAGATCTGGATTTGAGAAATGGATTCCAAGCAGTCACTGGAAAACAAACACGAAGCCCAAGCCGAAGGCCTTGGCCCATGGCTCAAAGGCAGAGAAAGGATTCCATGGGAAGAGCCTGGTATGAAAATCCCCCACTCACAGCAGGATTATACATTTCCATGATTTCATGGCTGAAAGTTAGTCAACATTTCTTCATTAACCTGAAAAGAAGACATTGTCTTTAAGGTCTGACTGCTGCATGTTACTGAGTAATCTGATCAGAGTCCAGGAGAAATCACTTGCCTCAGAAGCCATGCTACTTCAGAAGCAAAGCATCCTACGTTTTGTACTGGGACTGCTGCCCTTTGCTGAGCAATCCTCCACCGTGGCACATCCTGAACCGGGCCATCCAGATAAAATTTAAATTAATCCTTTTAAATAATTGCCCTGAAACAGCATTACTTAAGGAAGAAGCTGACCTCCCCCTTCTCGTATAGCGATGGCTTCATGAGCTCTGGGGTGAGCCAGTGCTACAGTCTGTCACGACAGGCAGTGAAGAACCAGAGTGAACAGGAAGGAAGAATACTGGGACTACAGCTATGAACATGTCCCCAGAAGGAGAAATACATGTCTAGCTATTTAATCCCATTCCCAAACCCATTACTGGATTCATGGCTTTAGAAATATACTTCAAAAAGTGCACTGAAAAATGAAAAAGAAAATAATTTAATGGAAATATATTGAAGCTGAGCATTTTAAAACCCTATTGTTATTCACCCAATTCTATTTAACATTCCTCTGTGTCACTGACTACTTAAAAGGTCTTATATGAACAAATTACTCAGTTGAAACAAGTGCACTCATCTCTTGCACAATCAAGATCTAAATAAGGGTACTAAATTTTAATTTTTTTTTTTTTAATAAAGATTGTATGGGTGCTGTACAAACTGCTTTTCTATATAAAACAAATCAGTAAATTAGTTTTTTCTTTGAAGGTTCTGTGCCCAAAACCCCCAAGTTCATGGGGTCATGGCCACCTTTTGCACAAAAAGCAAACACAGGAGCAACTCCTCTTTCCACAGCCAACACTCCCAGCCCACTCCACAAACCTCTGCTATTGCAAAAAGAGAAATAATTGCCACAATTTTCCAAACTTTTAAAAATCTCTTCAAACTTTACAGCTTTCTGCCAAATAGTTTATTTCTGAAAAATACTGTCTTTCTGTGAAAGAATGCACATGTACAATTTCACATGGGACCCAACAGGCACAGGCACTGCAAAGCTCCTGAGAAAGTGCATGAGCTGGAGATATTTTGCCTGCCTTCACCACAGCAGCACCAGTAGGCACTTCAATATTTCCCTTATTGAAAATTAATGCAGCCTCTGAATTTTAAACATAAATGAAACATATTAGTTTTAGATTATTTTTGCGAGCCAATAGTCAGAATTTAATATGATGATGTGTATAGATTGCCTTGATTTTTTTCCTCTTATCCAGCCCTTGCAGCCTATGTGCATTTAAACTAAAAACATTTGATACACACTAAATATAAATTATTTGCTTGGAGATCTTTCAGGCATGAAGAAAAAGCCTCTTAAAATAAATTTAAAATATTATATGCTTGATGGTGTATAACCAAAGGTTTAATCTCACCACTAAAGGGGCAGTTGCTGTGATTCTGCAATAACCCTGCAGACAATAATCAAGACAGCTCCTGTTGTTCCCTCAGTAAAATCATGGTAAACACAGCATGGATATATCGTAATTTGATATCTGTAAGATCAACTGTTATATCTCACAGTAACTCATAATATAAGATTTCATTCACCATTAAATGCACATTTTCCTCAGATGCCATACAAAACTATTATTTACTAGGTACATTTTCTATTAACCATAGACTGCCAACAGAGGAAAAAATGCCCAGAGATAATTTTTTTTATGTAACGAACCATTTATTTTAAGTATTAAAAACTAAGCTTTAGCACATAGTTTACTGGGGGGGGAGGGGGAACCAGTGAAACATTACTTTCNCTGGGAGCATCTTTTCACCATTCTGGCAAATTAAGCATTCATCCAACCAGGTTACTTGGGCAAAAATGACAAATGACATAGATATTTAAGGCATAAGTATAAACACTAAGGCTCACTGTATTATGATTTAATTATATCAGTGAGAAATAAAAGTATATTTTAAGGATAGTACATTGCAACAATTCTGAGCTATCACTAACAATAATCCCCAAAACATGCTAGCAGGATTTGACTCTCATCAGAATAAACAGCAATACTTTACTAAAACATAACTAGGTTACTCATCAGTATTTTAGACATGTAGACTTTTTTTACTTACCAGTGCTGGATTTTTTCTTGGCAGCCAGTGACCACCTGTCATTAAAACAGATAACTACTCATGAAAAAAACAAGGCTAAGCACACAGCTGCAATGTCAATGCATCAGAAACTAGAACAGTAGCTTTACAGATTTGATGCTGTCTCTATATACATTTTTATTTGTCAGGGCAAAGGCATGTGAATGGTTGCTCTTAAGCAGCACACTTTATCACAGGCTAATGCAGAGTGATAACCGCAGAAAAAAATTGCAGCTTTTCACTTCTTATTTTGGTCCAATACCTGCTCCATAACTATTACGTGACACACGATCAGAGATAAGTAGCAGTTTGTGCAATCTGCCGATCTATTTTCAGTGTTACACGTTTGCAGAATAAGAAAACAACATAAATTATAACAAGACATCAATGTAACTCCCATACTCAGTCATTAAAAACCAAAACAAATGAACCTCACAGCACCAAAACCATTTTTCGTCTATCAGTACATCAACAAATGTTTCCACTGGTCATTTTAACTTGAAAAAGCACAAATTAACTTTGTGCTGTGTAAATATGTGGATATTTGATACCATGATGGGCTGCTGGCTTCTCTTCTGTTCTTTCTGGGTGTCAAAAAAGCTAAGTTTTAATATAAATATTTCACTTACTTCCTTATGCCACAGGCTTTCCCAAGAGATACAAAAGAATTTACAAAATAAAGCACACTGTTAAAATTAAATTCTTTTTTCTTTTTTAACTGTAATTTTTTAGACTACATATTTAGCAAACAGGCAGGATGCTGAAACCTGTGACCTTCTCTGCCACAATTATGTGGAGATTTTGTCTTTCAAAACATATTCTGATCTCTGAATAATGGTTACCAAAAATACAACACAAACAATTTCATTCAATTATATGAAATGCAATGAAGCCATGAGGCACTTAAAGATGTCTAGACAGCATCTCAATATAAGCATTTTCTATATTTTTTTTTATAAATTTCGTTTTTCCTATAGCCAAAATAATGGTAACATTTGAAAGCAATTAATGAGAAAATTTGCAGAGAAAACAATAACATACATTCAACTACCACTGAAATCACTGGAGCAGATAATTCTCTTTTTTTTTTCCCAAACAACAGAATGAAAGACAATTTTTTTTTTCAGTTAGCATATGTGCAGCTATTGCACAACAGATCTTAGACCCTGCACTTTCTACTCATGTAGGAGTAAAAAAAATGGGACTACTTTGTGAGCTAATAATTCTTTAAACAGAGTAAAGTTCTTAAATTAAAAGGATCAGCTTTACATTTGTGGTTACGCTATTTCATAATCCACCAGGAAAGTCAGCCAGGTAGCTCATCCCACGTAAGCCAAGTTTAAATTTATCATTTGCTTTAAACACCTACAAATCAAATGCCTAGCAAATATCTTCCTTAATGTGCAAGCTAACTATTTTTAAGCTTGAGAGTAAATACACAGACTTGTACAGGACATCAACCCAGAAATCTAATTCATATTATTAATAGTAAGCCCATTTTAAGAGTAAAGTTTCTGTGGAATGCATGAATTGTCTGATAACAAAGCTAAGGCACACTGGAGCCCACCACTAAAAAGTCCAGGAGTCTGAGCCTATTTATCCACATCCTTCATCCTTTCACATTTGGCAGTGATTGTGAAGTACACAACATAATTTAGCATACAAAAATGTTTATGAAATCCTTTAACAAAGTTTCAATTTAATTGCCCCATTACAGATGAAGATGGAAAAGACAGGAAGCTTTCCATTCCCAATACATGACTTTCCATGCATGAAGTGAGCTGAAAGCACAAAAAGAAAAGCCCTGCAAACCATAAGAGCAGCATGTTCATTAACCTCTACATGATAATCCTTTCGTAGCTGCATATTAACTAGTTACATATTCATAATCATTTACATTATTTAGAGGACCTTCTATGAAAATTTCCAGGCTATATCCATTAGCCACAATGTTAAAGGTTACAGAAGATAGTCTACTTAATGTTTCCAGGAAGCTTTTTTAATTAGTAAATATGTAAATTGGGCACATATGCTTTTTATGTTTTTTAAAAATAGTCCATCAGTAAAACAGTATAGGGGCATATGCTGTTTCCATCACCCTTTATCCCCCTTAAAAAAAAGAAAAAGGAAAAAAAAAGAAAAATCAATAACACCAATCAATTTTAATTTAATTCTTCTTCTTTGATATAATCTCTCTTGAAGGGATACCAAAGGGTGGAACCAACAACAAACCTTTTCATTTCAGTGGCCAGTATAAAATGAGACCTTTTACAGAAGTGCTAAAATATACCACCTTAAAAATGTTGCAGGCTGCACTTCTGGAACTGAAGTCTATTAAGTGAATAGAGAGAATAAATATTGAAAAACAGATGGAGATCAATTATGCATATGACCTTTATTAGGTCAGTCCCACTGTTTGGATAACAACTGGTCTTATCACAGCAAAGAAACAAATAGATAAATATAAAAACAAATCTTTGATTCTTTGCCTCTAATCAAACACAGGAAAATCATTAGTCTGCCTTCCACACATAATTTATATCCAGAGTTACAATTAAAGAATGAAAATCCCTTTTAGGGTAAATAAAATTAATGACCTGCTTGTTTGCTCACTTGAGTTCAATTTACCTGGACACCTAGTGCCACCAAATATGCCTTACTTCTAAGACATCATAGTGAAGTGGTACCAACAAACTCTGAATTCTCCCCTTTTAGGCATAAAAATGTATGAGTTTGTGAATGCACATGGTTATCAGTGGCCTATCTGCATACTAAAATATTTATTAAACTAATCTTGCAGCAAACTTAACATTACCTAATCATGGGTCTGGTTATTAAAACAGGATCCACTGTCGGAAAACATATTCCACAGTCTTAGAAGAAAGCAAATAGGCAAGAATCTTGTTTCTTTCCTTTCCACCAACAGCAAGTTGTTAAAATGCAGTGCTTCTCAAGCCCCTGACCTGCCAGAGCCACACCTGCGAGCTCCACAAGCAGCCCCGTGCGAGAGGGAGACGCCACCCTTGCACACTGTAACCCAAGGTGGAATTCCTTCTGGATTAAACCCAAACTGTTACAGCTGGAGATTATGTGCTTATTTTGCTCTCACTGCTACGTGCTTGAGCTATTTCTAGGGATGCAGGTGTTGTAGGGAATCTCTCATTTCTAGGTGTCACAAGCAGAGCTGGAGGATCAGCTTTAGACCTGCGATCACATCCCAGGTGTCCCCAGTTCCTCTGTGCCAATGTGATCCAGGGCAGACTACAGGCTAATGATTCCAAATCACCCTCAGGTGACTCCTATCTGACAGCCAAGGACTTCATCAGCTGACCAAAGACAGAGAATTCCTTCTGTCTGCAAGACATTCTCTCTTCCCAGTCTGTTTATACTCTACCTTCATCCATGATCTTGCATCTAGAGCTCAAAAATCTCCCCCATGAATTCAAGTGTACAGCACTTTGTAAAAGCACTGCACTGATTCTGCAAGCTGAGTAACAGCCACTAACTCTGGTCAGGGCTGGGAAGAGAAGCCAGAGCTCCCAACTCGGTAGCCAGGCACTACAATCACTCACAATGTTTCCTTGGCAATAAGGACAGGGGAGAAGGCTGCTGTAGCACAAAGCAGATCCTTACCTGTACCTGCCATGGGTCTCTAACCTATTCCACATTAGCACAGCAGCTCTTCACCCTCCCATACAAGGGCACTTCTTTCCTACACCTTATCTTTCCTTACCTGTGGCTTCTGCACGTGTTCCCCATTACTGTCATCTCAATATAATTCTCTGTGGTGCTTCTGATTAACAAAGTGGTGGCACCAAGAGTTCTGTTCTCTCCATTCCCAGACTGTTGTTTTATTTAGGTACTTCTCCAAGGTGCAGTGCATGCATGCCAATGCTTCTCTCCACTAAGCAGCTGGGCACTGCCTACAAAGGTGCTGGGTTTAGCACACAGAGGGCAATTCTCTCTCATCTCTTCTGAACAGCAGTAAGACAAGCTGCCAAGTCAGAGCCTTATTTATGTCTCAGCTCGTGAAAAATTGTAAGCAACAGAGCTGGTCCTGGTATCATCTGCAGGCAGTTTAGGGTACCAATGTGCTATATGTGAATCATGCAGTTATGCTCAAGTCCAGAGAAGTAGAAACCTTCAAGTTTTTAAGATGAAAGTTAATGAAAATAAAAAAGTCCCATCAGATTAGGAAGAGGCCTCTAAATGCACAAGAGGCCATTTCCACACTTGCAGGTATGAAGGTGGAAATGTGCAGCACAGCACAAAAGCAAAGTTTCCCTTTAAACAAATTGCAAGTTAGGCATCCAAGAGGCCAAGGAAATGTCTGCTGGTTCTATATGCACTCTTGAGTATTTTGCTTCAGAACTGCGGCTCACAATCTGGCTGGTCTTCTGAAATTAGAAGCTAGGGACACAGATCTAATCCCAGCTCTGATTCTGTTTCTTCTATATGGCCTTGAGCAAATCACAACCTCTCAGTCTACATTTCTTCATCTGCAAAATGGGGATAATAGTATTAACCTACCCACCTCAGAGTGTTTAATGATGATTAATTAATGTGAGAAAAGCACTCTAAAGATGTAAGAGCACTATATAAGTGATAAAGCATTATTTACCACTTGAAAAGTAATCTGAATAAAATCAGATATGCAAGTAATTTGTTTACATGTAGCAATAATATAATTTGTGACTATTTAATCTTGAATTAGTCTCACTTTAAACATCCCTTTCAATCACATTTCCAGTTACTTAGGGAAAATGACAGTATGGAATACTTTTTGTCGAAGCAAAGCAAGTAATGAGGTGGTAATTAAAGTAAGGGTCTAATAAAGTCTAAAACCAATGACTTGCCTTCAGGAGACTGTTCCTGCCATTTGGGACTGTAAAAATATCTCAGTTTCAACCTAGGTCCTGTTGTTCAGAACCTTCCACCAGTGTGTGCTGGTTTCCTGAAATGCAGACCCATGTTTGCAAGGCTCGTCATAAATCCAATATCATTTCCACTACTGACTTCCTCCAGGTGACTCCAGCTCTGCACAGTTCTAAAAGTTAAATCTTCCACATTCAGGTATTTACTGTAGTTGATACGTGCACATGAGCTGCCTCCATCTGAAAATGTTTGCAGTAGCAAAACCCTCTCTGCCATGCAACTCATGCATGAGATTTCCCCTCTTGCACCCCCAAACACTAAAATTTTACCCATGAAATAACCAGTTCACAATACCACTTTACATTACAGAACAACACTAATGGATGGTCAAATATTTAATCATCTCTTGGTCACCAGGATGTAACAAGACACAGAAAAAATAAACATTTTTAATGAATTTTCATTTTTTCCTCTAGGAAACTACACAGTACTTGCCTAAAACACAGCAATCACTGATGGAGAAAGAGAGAATTAACATTTGCACAATTGTTTTTCCTAGAGCCCCATTTTCAATCAAAAAATGAAATAAAACTATTAAAAATTCTTCAGTCTGTTGGCATACTGTATGATCTAATGCAAAAGGAAGAAAGCATTTCTGAGCTCTCATATTCATTTATTAAATCATATTACTCAAAAACACTACATTTCAACAAATTATTAACATAAAACCCCCTTTGGGTGGAAACTTTTGCCTTTTGAAGAAATGCATTTGGGAAGAATACAGAAGGAAAAGACAGAACAAAATCTGAATCATGGCAAACATTTCTTCCTAAAGGAAAAAATTCTTACCCAGAAATATCGCCACGATTCTTACCTTTCTTTACAAGAAAACAAGTGAAGATCTACTATTTTTATATTAATTGTGTACACACCTGTGGATCTTGCAGTTTTGCAGAAAAAGTAATGCATAACTATTATTTATCAATAAATAAGGACTAAGTTCTGACCAAAATGATTTTGAGCTCAAAAATTCTAGAAAGCAAAAAGCCCAAAGGCAGCTGGATGTATTCTGCTGAGTGAATTCCACTAACTCCAAACCAGCTGAACTGGGGCAAGCAAGGGACACACACTGGAGTGAGATCTCATCCTTCACCTGCAGCAAGTCAGTGTTCATGTCCTGTAACTTCATCTTGAGACACAGCTAAGAACTTGAAATTTAATATTTTAGCAGAGCTCAGGTAAACATATTTATGTGGCTACACCATCTCCAGGCTCGCCCAGGTGCCCAGAGAGCAGCAGACCAGCACAGGCACAGAACTCCCACATGATCTAAGCAACCCAACATCTCAAGCAGGTTTTGCAAGCTTTGATGGAGTTTGTGGCGCAACAACTATGCTGCTGGCAAAACCTAAGCTTAACTAGCTTAAAATTGCCATGAGCTGTGACACCTGCCTCACAGACATAGCTGCAGGCTGGGGTTCAGCATTCAGCCACAGTCCTGAGTAAACTCAGCATCATCCCTCCCTGGCTCCTGCTACTCAGTTCTCAGTTCCACTGTCTGGCGTTGCCAATCACGACACAATCTGCTGCCAGACATTTGTAACCACATTAGGGATCAACACTGGATGAAAAATAGTCCAGGAAGACCGAAAAAAAAAAAAAATAGGCAAAAGGTCAATGATAAAGTTTGGGTTTAAGCTGGATGCCAGCCCAGTTCGCTAAGCAGTGTCACAAATGTGCCACCCAAAAATGGCTAAAAGACTGAAAAAAACAGACACACACAAAAAGATTAGAAAGTTGTTCCAATTTAAGTCCTTTGGACAATGCACATGATCACTAATGAAAATTTAGAACAAGTGCCTGAGACTGCTGCTCCTGTGTTGCAGCCCACGTTAACAGACAAGAGCAAGCACAAAACCAGCACCTGCACAGCGCAGCAGTGTCCCAACACCCTCACCACAAGAACACGAAGCCTCAGCGCACTTGCTGCTCTGAGGGCCTCAAAAGGCAAGCTCTGAGCCAGCACATCCACCTGCAACACTGGAGGCTCAGATTAAAACCAAATACAATTTCGCAACCTCAAAGGATGAAAGAAGTAATTGAGAGGAGTATCCAAATGGACCTGAGAAGCCAGGTTATGAGCTTAATTTATGAAATGGAGATCTGCAAAGATATTAGAGATAATAAAGAGGATTCCCAAATAGTACCCTGGTCACTGCATCTACTCACAGCATCTGCAGACAGCTGTATGAGTAGCACAGTTCAGTAATATATAGATTTTATGCCTATAACCTCACTTGCACATTTTAGTTACCAATGAGGCTGGACACACACAGCCTTGCCCTCTCCAGAATAAAGGCAAGGCTCTTTAAACTCTTTTGTGAATGGTCTGCCTTCAATTATCATTAAAAAACCTACTGAAGATATGTTAATTTATTTCACAACTGTTGACACTATATAAACTAGTGGATATTTAATTCATACTAATAAGAACATGGACAAATATTGACTAAAAAAGTAAAAGTGATGATCAATTAACACTGGAGGAACAATAAGTATTCCATAAAAAGCTTCCAGCTAATGATTGAGTTAGCCCTTTCACCTGAAAGCAGCACATGAGAAAACATTATTAGAACCACTGGACAGGGTGGAGTGTGTGTCACTAATTTCAGAATTACATTCCAAAAATGTATTGTCCAGGTACCTTTTAGAAAGGAACATGGTAAATAGAGCTGCACACAGGTTCTTTGTAAAAGGAGCACATCAAACCCAGCATCAGACACTCTTCCCTCTTCTCTAACAGTTATTGTGCAAAATGAAGTCCTGCTGCACTGGTGTTTCATACCCAAGCTTCCTCTGGATCCTGTGAACTTGGACATAGGCTGGAAAAAGTGCAAACCGTGGGAGCCACGGCACTGGAAAGCACATCTGAGTCTCATCTGTGAGTCCGCAGGCAAGCATTTCCAGATTTCCAGTGGATCCTGCAGCAGCATGAAGTGTACAAGACCCTACTCAGCCTCACTGCTCTTTTTCAGACTGCAGGAACAGCTCTAAAACTGCCAAGTTGCTGATTTCACAGCACAGATATTACTTGGAAAAGATAAACGGAAGCAGTCAGCCCCAGAAGTAAATCGTGTAAGAAGAGAAAAAAAATTAGAAGATTGTAAGCTTAGGATTCTATGATTTGTTTCTCCATAACCCAACTTCAAGTTGTTTAACTGTCAAAAAACTTTAAACACCCAGGATACTGAAAATCATTTGGAAATTAAAGATCCTACAACTCTACCATTTAAATTCATAAAAATTAAGAATATGTCATAAGGCACAATGGCCAATGAGTTACATAAGAGCTTCACTCAATCTAATTGTGCTTTGCTGTCATGATGAGTGACAGGAGAGTCACTTCCTTGTCTTAATTTTCCTAAAAGGAAAATAAAAAAATTGGTTTGTCAGTGCAATACCAAAAAACCCCTAAAAAAATAAAAATCATACTGCCATCTAATACTGGAATCCTTTAGATTCTCCATGCCTCTCTCTGCACTCTGCAAATGTCCCTTGGGTCTAATTGGTTCTGTAATGTCTCCCATTACACGTATTGTCATTGCACTGCTCAGAAACTATAGAACATATCATCCCACTGTAAATTCACTGTCTACACAAGTCTTTCCAAATCATACACATCTGACTTGTCAGCTTCCCATCAGTTAGTAATCCCAACCCACTTGACTGCAGGAATGTATGTATATCAAATATTATGTTTAAGCGCAGGCCCTATAACATGAGAAACCTCCTATTTAAATATTCATTTTATAATTCCTGTACTAACTTGCAATAGATTTACTGCAGTATTTTCAGCTAACATATATTGCTTTTGCAAGTAATCCATGATACATACATTATATTCTTCTTACAGAAATATTCAAAACTTTACGCAGGCATTGTGCTTCCAATGATGGTCTTTATCATGAAAATTACTAGGTATTCTTCTATAATTTATCCCCAAGATACACATTCTAAGTCATGTTTTTATACAAAGTGCCTTTAGTAGGAGCACTGAAAATTGCTTTTAACAGTTTGGTCTTACTATCACCACAAATTAACAAGATGAAATCTGTCCAACAGGCAAGCAGTCCTAAACAAGAATTAAAATTACTTTTCACCAGGGGTCCTAAACCTGGAAGTTGTGGCCTCTATCAGATTAAAGACAGAAAGTCATGAACATCCTGTTCTTTCAGTATTTTTAAGCAGGAAGGAAGCCTCAGTTCACAAGTTCTCCAGGGCAGCTCTTTAGCACTTAAAAGCTCAAACCCATAGCTGAACCAGGACTGTACAATGGCCCGGGTGTCAAAACAACCAACCACAGTTCAAATATTATTTCTAATGCCACAGATAGGTACTGCTGTATTCCACTATTCCATTAAAGGTTGCCTTCAGATTAATGGTAATAAATAGATTTCCTTACACTTAATCAAGCATCACTGGGACAGCACAACATCCCAGTAATAAAAAGAAATGTATTTGTCTGTTTAAATGCCAGTATATAGAGATACCATTCTGGCTAAGCAGCTTTACTACTTACCATGATTCTCACACTACAATCACTAGTTTGCCAAAGTACTGGGTAACTAATTCTCCCTCATCTTTGTGCAGAGACCAAAACAAGAGCCTTCAACTTCAGCGATTTTGTGAGAAAAATACAGATCTCCGAGAAGAGGCAGCTGAAATGAAAAGACCTCCTCCATCTTAAAATACAATATTTTTGTAACTGAAAATACTGTTGTAATCCAATTATATATATTCATTGCATAGAGGGAAAGTCTCCTATATCTTCATCATGACACTCCATTGTAACCAAGATATGTAGTTCTTTAGTATAATTTCATATTGAAGCTGAAGTGTTCCATTTTTTTCAGCCAATTTGCAGAAATTATGTAAAGTTTCCCTATGATAAAATATAACTTTGGTACATCAGCCTAACAGAGGCTTAATTAATGGTCTCCTGGGCCTCTTTTCCACTGGAGCAGATCTGTTTAAGAAGAGTCTTAAACTTGCTTACAGAGGGGTCTTACCATGAACTGGGAATAATTCCCTGTGGCTACGGCAGACGTGTGCTTACACATTAGGCCTGACACTAATGTACCAGGAAAATTATTCTTCACCAGATTCCACCACCTTGAAAATTAACCGAAGCAGCCCAAGCAGACGAGTTACTATCACCAATTATTGGCATAATGGGTTCCTATCCGTGCAGAACAGATGATGCAGAGTATTCCAGCAGATCCTCCTATTGTTCATCCACATTAACGGTCAGTTGGCTACGCAGGTCTTTTAGCAATGATCTAATGGATATTCCAAAGTAGACACATTTGTGCACACAATATTCCAGACAAGATACATTCTTGTATCACACAAGTGTTACTCAGTTTTGTTAACCAAACCAGCCTGTGACAAAATACAGGCTTGGAAATAAACTCCTCCATTGTAACTGAGGAACTCTAATGTGCATTTTAGAATCTGGTTAAAAAAATTTTAATCTCACAAGCAAGAAAAGTGAAAGGCGTGCAGACTGGGCAAACGTATTTGTGTCAGTAACACCCTGGACACGACCACAAGTTATTTCCACAGTGACTCCCGCACACACACAGAGCTCACTGCAAGGCTGGAACCTACAAGCCCCAAATCGCACTCCTTAACTTTCCAGGGCCCACTTGCGTTGGATCATGAGTGTAATCTACACGAAAAAGAATCCTGAGTTTTGTGTTGTGGTCTCCGGTGGCACCAGCCTCTGAACTCTTGGGAATAATTTCTTCAGAAGAGTCTGGTTCTCTGAAACCCATTTCAAGCATAACTAATGATTTTTAAGGCAAGTCATGAACAATTAAGTTTTGATACACCCTCTATTCAAGATGGCCCAGGAGCACACTGGCCCCCGGGGTGACTCAGGTCACACACACGGCTGGGCCCTGCGCAGGCACTTTTGAAGGTGTGACTGTCCCGGAGGCTGGAGTAATCACGGAGAGGCGTAAAAAGAATGAAAACACACGTTTAAGGGCGCACGGCGGGCTGGGGCAGCACGGGGCGGGGGGCGCGGGCAGGGCCTCGCTCCCCGCCGCCCCCCGGGCGATGTGTGCGTCCCGGGGAGAGGCGTGTCGGGGGCGGTGTGACCCGGGGCCGGTGTGTCCCGGGCCAGTGTGACCTGGGCCGGTGTGTCCCGCGGCCGGTGTGAGCCGGGCCGGTGACTCGGGGGACGCGGCC
>VZTX01014538.1:142264-169064 GCA_013400915.1 Pardalotus punctatus
GGCCCGGCCCCCGCGCCGGGGTCCGGCACCCCCCGGGGCTGCCTGGCAGCCTGGGCCGCCCCGGTGCCCCCGCGGCCCGGGGCTTGGGAGCGCAGGCCCCGGGCGGCGAGGCCTCGGCGTCAGAAAGCGAAGTAGCGGCTGAGGCGCTGAGATGGGCCTGCACTAACCCCGCATCCACGCTCAGACAGAGCCGTGTGGCCTTTGTAATTGCGAGGTGCTGGCACAGTAATGCCCTCGGAATGCCGGCTCTGGGGAGTGTGTGTGCACTGACAGGGCGGCTGGCAGTGAACAGTCACAGAACCACGGAATGGTTTGCGTTGGAAGGGACATTAAAGAGAATCCTACAATCATCACGATTGGAAGAGATCTTCAGGATCGAATCAAACTATCCACCCACCACTGCCCCTGTCACCCCTAAACCGCATTGCCCAGCAGCAGTGCCAGGCACCTCTTAAACACCTCCAGGGATGGTGACTCCATCAGCTCCATGGGCACCCTGTTCCAATGCCTGACTACCCTAACAGTGAAAAAACTTTTTCTGCTCTCTGATCTGAATCTTCACATCTAGTTCTAATCCCCCTGCTGTGGGCAGGGACACTTTCCCCTAGACCAGGCTGCTCCAAGCCCCACCCAACCTGGCCTTGAGCGCTTCCAGGGATGGGGCATCCACAATTCTCTGGGAACCTGTGCCAGGGCTTAACCACGCTCACAGGAAAGAATTTCTTCTTAATATCTAACCTAAATTTCTCCTCTTAATTTTTACCCATTACACCTTGTCGTATCTCTGCAGCGGGCTGCCATGACCTGGCAAATTGCAAAATATTCATTAAAATCACTTAGAGCAGCACTGGGGCTTGCCTACATGCAAAACTTACTGCATGGGAAGTGAATGGGGTACAGCCACCCTTGGAATACCACAGAGTAATTTACGTGCAGTAAATTCACTAGCGAATTCTGTGAATGGCATTAGACACTTCCAACATATCATGTTGGTAATGGAACGGAGCTGCACTCTAACAGCGTGCTGGATGGCAGCGCTGCTGGAGGCCTGAGCAGCTTCACGTGGTGCTTCATGCCATCCTAGTGGGTGTATTTCAACTTCAAACACCACAGGGGTGTGTTTAGTCATAGACCTTGTGTTTAGTGCTGAACCTTTCCCTTGAGTGAATGGGGGTTTGTGTGTTTTACGTTTGCCAGTAGAGTTGAGGAGCTCATATTGTCTCCCCCACAGGGATTGGTAAGTATGATATAAGATGTAGGTACAAAGAGGCATCATCCCTGTATTTAGATCAAGGGTCTCCCTCTCCTGCAAAAGAATCAACACTTCCATTCCATAACCAGAACTAACCCTGTACACACCACAAAACAATGGTTTGTGTTATACACATGACACAGTATGTGCTGTGCACTTTTCTAAATCCATGTCCCCATCCCCCTTAAAGAGTTTGTTAAAGCTCTACAGATGAGGAATTTAGAAACAATTTTCAAAGCATGGTTACTCAAGCTGGAAGTTAGCTTTTAGCCAGGCTTTAATACAGCTTCCAATTTTGCAAATAAAAATTTGCAACTGCAGCTGGGTAGTTTGGTTTTTGAAATAACTACATCCATAATCTTCAGGAATAATTGAAAGTTAGCTAAAATCTCTGGCACATATTTGTCACTGAGGGAGGGATTCTATATCCTTTAATGGACAAGAGACATCTATATGTTGTCATCAGAAGACAGCTCACCAGAGAAAGGATATCTCAAGTTTAAACAGATTATACAAATCTTGCAGTCCTTCTAAATGCCCCTTGTAAATAACTCCCTTTCAGCCTGCTCAGAACCTGTTCTGAACTTCACTTAGGAGCATGCAGAGGAGATACTACAAATGCTGGTTATTTTTAAATGCTCTAGTTGATCCCATTTCATCTCAACTCAGTTGGAGGATAAAATAGATGTACAATATAAAGATACAATATCTTGAGATTTTAATTTTTTGCCTGACTTAAAAAAACCTTAAGTAACAAGAAGAGCCACAAAGTAAGAATTTTATATCACAATACACTGTTTTTTAAATAGAATGTAAAGAGACCTGTAATCATTTCTCTTGGTTCCTCTTCCAAAGACTTCACCATTTCCTGTGCCCTGAGTACACCATTTAGTCACTGAATGTGTTGGGTTGAAGGCCTCTGACAGTTCCAAAGTGAGAGGCTACATCATTACCAGAGTAATGACTGCTTGCGTTTTGTTGTACTGATGATAGTATGGAATAGCTTACGGCATGCTTTTGTACATTTTGTTTTTCATCTGCCAATGAAGAAATATTCTAATAGTGACAAACAGATGGGATATAGCATTTGCCAAAGATGAGCATGGAGCCTTTCTCTGGGTCACATTTTTTTGCACTTATAACCTGTACAAAACCACTGTCACCAGTGAAACTCAATGGATTATAAAATAAATTGAATTGAAATTTAGCCTACTAAGCTTCAGATTTTTGTTTACTTGTTTACTACATTAAATCTTTAGGTGCCCTACCAGATGATTTTCATAAAACCTTGGAGAAAACTCTGAAGGACTCTGTAATTAACTAAGGGAAAGGCAAATAAGCAGAGCTTACATGTTCTGTTCCAAGTGGCTGGCTTAGTGCTCAGCAGACATGCCAGTACTGTAGCTGAAGACAGGGCTGCTGCCAGAGCTGCCAAACCCCAAGCTGGCTAGATTGGATGAACTTCTAGCAGGAGGAATCAGTGTCACATTTTCAGTTTTGGTATGAACAGGTCAGCTGTACCTGTGAAAGCAGGGGATTAAAAGCAACGTTTTAGAGAGGTCAAGTTAAGTTTGCAGCAGAAAACCTCACACCAGGACTCTGGCTCAAAGACATTCTTTCTTTGGCAAAGAAGTTTGTGCCTTCTCCCAAACTCATTAAAAGTCGTTCACTCCTCTGCAAAGACAGCAGTCACAAGGGAAGAGGAGAACAAGGAGAGGACAAAAAGAGGAGACATGGGAGAAAATACCCCACCCAGTCTTTCTGCTGAGAAAAACAAAGCTGAATCCATGACCCCTCTGTTTTGCAAGACCAGAGGCTTAGACCTAAAAACATGGATTACAACAAAAAGTTGTGGATGAGGACCAAGAGGGTTAAGAACCTTTGGAGCTCACACATGTGTGCACATATAGACAGAGCTGTGCTAAGAACAGCTGTTGTATGGGGATTGACTGGAAAATGGGTACAGGAGAAAGCAAGAAGGAGCTCATCATTATCAAGTGGGAGAAAAAGTTATCCTGTGACAGAGCTCCCATGAGAGGAACGCATCTTTGGAAAACAAGATGTGACCTATGTGGTCAGTGATGTGACCACCTCTGTTGTCAGCACATGGAGACAGTCTGATAACAGGAATAGTGAATGAGATCAGCAGGCTCCCTGATCTGCTTTAGGGAAATTTCATACTCAGGCTTCTGTCATGAAAAGCACATGCTAGAACTGTTGGGGAAAAACCCCAAACTATTATCCTCTTGTTAAAGCTAAGTCATAATCAAAATGCCATAAGACCAAGTCCATCTTAGAACTGTGTATATGTAATTGTAGCTGCAACACCCACCCTGCATGCTTATTATGAACTTAAAGTGATTCTTAAATTCCTTTGAAAGATTAAAAGCCTTTCCTTGTTGCTGTGACTTGCCAGGAGGATAAGTGCCCCAGCAAATATTTAAGAATAACTGTCTCCACTCTGCCAGCAATAATTGAATATTTTTTCTATCCAAAAGTTTTAATCTGAACAAGACCACTATTAACTTTTCTAATGAATGTTCTTTATGTTACAGATATGTCCTTTTGGGCCTTCCTGTTGCAGAGAAAAAAAAAAAAATTATGGCCGTGAGTTCGCCTCCTTTGGTAAATCTGGAAGGCAATCCAGTTCCACTGGAACTACTTAGAGGTGTAAAGCTCTGCAATGCTTGCAGAACCATGGTCAAAGCCTGCATCTCCTTCAGTTTAATCAGCCTGAAAGAGCCACTATTTTTTGTTCAGACAATGACAATGGAGTCAAACTACTAGACACCTTTCATTGTCCAGACATAGAACAAGTAAGGTTTTTATATGGTTGTTGGTCTGAAACATCATGGTACTGACATTAGCATGTTCCTCTCTCCTGTCTTTTCTCATTAGAGAAAGGTGAGAGGCTTCAGGGATGACACAAACATGCTATTCATTTTTTGGTTACATACTTAAATACCTTAACTCATGCTTGAAATATAAGTTTAGGGGCACTAGGTGACAGCTAAATATTTATGTGCTCTGTGTCACCAACATAGCCTCTCCCTTCCTATCCATCCACACAACTATCCCATCTTTAACACTGATAATTGAGAACCATCATACTGATGTTCCCTCAGGTTCAGTTTTTTGACAGGGTTAAGTATTAAGTAGGTTGATGTTCATTTGTCTCTGCAGGGAGAATAAGGGGCCTGATTTTGTAGTTGAAGCTACTGGACCTTAAAGTCCACCAATACAGTGTGCTGTTTTTCTGCATTGGTGGTGATGAAGAGGAGTCGGAATCTGTGTATTGGATTCAGTCAGAATACAGAAAATTGTCAGAAATCTCTCCTACTTATGTAGACACACACATTACCACACACATCTGGGAACAGCGAGTTAAAAAAAAGCTGGGACAGACTGTAAGCTTTCTGGTGAGACCATCTATAGATATTATATTTTTCCTGATAAAAAAGTTATCCATGTAAAACACAGTTAAGACAGGAAAACTAACTATTAGTGTGCATTATGCTTTAATCTTATTATGTAGTTGCTAATAATAATAGCCTGGCTTGTTTTCATGTTACTATCACGCAATAAAGTTCTGGGGCCCTCGCAGCAACACAGCTGACTCTAGTCTAGCTGCTATTCTGTGAGTACTGTCATGGTTGGTTTAGTACATGAAACTTGGATGCTTTATTTGTATGCTTTGTAGCTGCTTCTGCCATCTTTGATTAGTATCACCTGGAAATCCCAGCTTTTCTGCATGTAGTCACACCCAAGAGGAAAGCCTGACTCGGAAAAGATTAGTGTCACTTTGCTTTTTCCCCTCATCTTTTCCCTGTAAAGGAGGAGAGCTTTCTGATCATGGCAGTGTATCAGTAAAGATAGCCTAGATACCAAATACCTTAAGGGCCTCAATCTCCTCTCATATGTCCCAGAATTAAAGCTGAAATAACTCTGTTGACTTCAGTGGTGATTTATACCTGCATTAGTGGAAGGAGAATCAAGTTCTGAGGTTTGTATGAGGGATACTATGAAATTTGTTCTTTTAGTTTGTTAAACAGACAGTACCAAATGCACATTTCCATTAAAGAGAAGATCGTGACATTAAGGATGTCTTTCTCCCAAACTATTTACTCCTGTACCCATGGAGTGCTAAAGTGATGATGAGGGCAGCAGCATGAGAGCAGCGCTTGTAGAGACCCAAGGGGCAGATTTAGAGGTGTCCCACACCACAAATGCACAACTTCTTTCCTAGTGTTTGGGTCACCAACTCTTCAATATGGCAACCGTCAAACAAGCACACACAATCCAAAGCTGGTAGCACAAAGGTTGTATGAAAGCAAAGCCTGCACTTCACTTTTGCCAGCTGAAACCAGGCTGCCAGACCTTGGCCCACAACAGTGTGTTTAATGCAGGTCTTGCATCAGGTCCAGGCACGAGCCAGCTGGGCCAGAGCCACGGAGAATGCTCAACCAGAAGCAGCCTTGTTAAATACTCTTTACTGGCTGTGTTTTTCTGCCCATTATTGATCAAGGGCAGGTTCCCACACCACTATTTTTTGCTGTAGCACAGGCAGCTAGCTTGACACTTTTAACATGTCAGAAAACTCTTCCTCTGGTTTCTAGTTTGCAGCCCGTAGGAGGGGAACCTGCTGAGTGGGCATTCACACTGCCTTCTTTCCAAGGGATCAAGGGGGATTTCTCTGAATAAGTGGGTTCTTGTCTCTACAATGCAACAAGCCAGCACGGCAGCCCTAAATTGCTCCCCAGATTTTTTACCTGAATTTTTGTGGCTGAAGTAAAGCTTGTAACTACAAAGGCTGGGTTTATCATTACTTTCAATTAATAACTTTGTCTATCCTTTTAATTGTAATTTCTTATTCACTTCAGGGAACTATTTACATATATTTACATATATTTATTTATACACTTTAACAAATGTACTCATATTAAAACAGGGCATTTCCCTGACAAGCTTAAACCTGTTTCCCTATCATTCAACTTCCCTTTCATTTCACCTTTTGTTTTGTTTCTTCGCATTTTTTCTACTTTAAACCACTGTGTTTTATTGCTAAAGACACCTTTGGTTTCCAGATATCCTTCCAATTTTGTTTAATTTCTCTCAGTAAAATCACAAATGATATTGAGCATTACATTAATTTTTAACAAAACAACTGGGGTGGGAATATGACAAACTGAAGGAAGCCAGAAACCATGGTCCTCTACTGCTGCTGCTGCAAACCAAAAGCATATTACAATTCATTCCTGCAAGTCCTTTCTTAAGCATGTAATCCCAATTATGGACACAGTCCTCATGGCTTCAGGGAAAGTAACTTCATGATCCCGGACTCTCCTCAAGGGAGGAAAAATTCATTGACTTGTCTAAGAAAGAGTTTCTCTGGAAGCTGTAGAGTGAGGAGAGTCAGAACACGATTGGAACTATTTTTTTTGCATAACCAGATCAAATCTGGCCTTGGTAATAGTGAGAAATTATTACCATCTGAATTCTAATCCATGGCATATGCAGTCAGGGCTGGGTGGTCTCATTATAACTTGTAGGAGAGCAAACCTCATCTCATAAACCACCACTGCAGGTGGCACTTCAAATGGAGCTCTGTAGGCTCAGTGGTGTAACTCTACTTCTTGTTGAACTCACAGAGCATTTTTAGCAAAGGAAATGCAACAAAGTCAGTTGTCTTTGTATTTTTTGACCCCTGAAGATTTCCACTAGATGTTTATGATCATGATTTAGGGAAAGGAAAAAAAAAAACAAAAAAAACTTCAAGTGCATATTTTCTGCGGAGTACTATAGACTACAAATACTTGAGCAAACATCAGTGAGATGACCCCAACCCTTTAGGCAAGCAGCCATGGGCCCCAAAGAGGGGAATGCTTCCAAAAGATGCAGTCTGTGTTTTCAGGACACGTGTACAAATCAAACCAATTACATAAAACACAACAAATTAGGATTTATTAGACTCCTATGCTAAAGACAAGTAGGTATTTCCATATCCTTTGGCATATCAATGTAATTGACCTCGTTGACTCATCATTTTGGAGACATTCAAACTGTTTTAATCAACCTGAACTGGGCTCTGGATCAATTTACATGAAAAGCCTTAACCAGTGTCTATTTACTTGCATTTATTTGGTTCCATTGCAAGGAATGTACAGCCTGCCCATCTCACCTCATCTCTGTTTCCATCTCCATGCACACCTGGGCTGTTCTGCCACAGCAACAGCTAGCAGGCATCCTTGAGTGGCATCCCTGTGGTTTAAAATTTGCATGCAAAATTATAGCTGGCCCAAAAGCAAGTCCAAAACATCGTCACCCATGGTGGCAGGACTGGAAATGCAGCACTTCTGAACACCCCCTCAACAAGACACTTGACCAGGGTGGCAGCTCGGTGAAGAGCAGATGCAGCAACATTTGCCATCCTCGGGAGCAAAGAGGGTAGAGCTTCTTGTCCATAAGAGCCCTGCACTTTAGGCCAGACATGTTTGCTCTTGGATGAAAAACAAGTTTTTGACATGAGACAGCCTTGATAGGGAAGTTGCTGCTTAGGCACAAAAGTGGTACTGGTGAACCAAAGACATTATTGTAGCCCAGTGAAGAGCAGATTCTACTTTTACATTTTATTTCAATGTATTTTGAAATTATTTGTTTTCAAAAACATATAGAATTTAGGACACATGTATACATATATAATAAATCAAAATAAGTGAGGAAGTGACAGCATAAAGAACTGAAGACTTTGAATAATATGTTTCATTTTAAAATTACAAGAGCATAAATGCACAAAATCTGAGAGGCCTCCATCCAACAAAGCACTTACATGTATACTTAAAATTAAGTCTCCCTACAGTCACGCTTTGCTGAATTGAGGCATAATAATGGTAAACTTCTAGGCCAAATTCTGGACTGAATTCAGTAGATGCAGATGTCTTTAAAAGGAAACAATATGTGTATGTAGAAAGCACATCTCTAGACACGCATGCCTGATCTCTTGCATTCATGTTCAGAAACTGTCAAATGCAGGAACATTTGTTTCCCCTGATTTAAAATACTTGCCTTGTTTGACACAGAGCCACTTTGCCAGCAGAAAACATGGTCTCTGCCCAGAAGACCATACAGTCTGAAATTTGGACAGATGAATAGCAGGTAAAATATAGAAAAGGATGAGAAGGGAGGAGAGCTGAAGTAATAGGCTCACATGGTTATTCATCATAGACATGTGCCTTCCATGGTTGCCAAGTTATAAGTTTTAAATATAGAAGTTTACTTTTATGTACAAGTAATAATTATTAACAGAACACAAATCTTAGGGGGCTCTACAGATCATTTTGACAATCCAGAGTGAATGGGAGTTTTGCCACTCATTTCAATAGAGTCAAGGCTTTTATTCTGAAACTCTGCTTTAACCCATCTGTCCCCAAAAGAGAGCACACACAAACCTTTACAGCCCGACCAGCTCTGCCCTGAGCTGGAAACTTGGGTGCAAACATCTGGCAACTCCCAGCTCTCAGAAAGAGGAAGTGTCATTTACCACACATCTGTAATAAACAGCAGCATGCCGAGCAGCAACAAACCTCCAGCCCTTCTTTACAGCCAAGCCTCCCAATTAACCTTGCTGTCTGCCAGAGGCCAAGTGGGAGACTCTCACAGAAGAAGACTTCCTCCACAAGACCTCAACCTGCAATTCTGCCATGCTTTTCTGAGACAAAGGGGGGAGTGTGTGGTGTAGAACTGCTGGGGAGCAATTGTCTGTGCACATGGCCATGCTCATGGCTCACCCCCCCTCCTGCAATCCTGGGAGCTCCTAATGTCTCATACCCCCAGCTCACGTAGGAAAAGGGATTTAGAACTGTCAGGCAGCAGCTTTCACTATTAATTTTCAGTTTTGAAACAGCTGAGAATTAGAGGCTTTGTGGAAATCTGGGTCCGATTTTTATTTTTAGATAAACTGCCAGCAAAATAAATCATACAATAATGATTTTCGGTAATTTTTATAGGAGAACTGACAACTCACTGTGGTGACTCAGTATTTGCAGAGTACTCTACAATATTGTATAAGCATTTAAGTTTCATCCATGATTAAAAGAATTCAAGGGGTCTGGGCTTTGTTCCTTTAGCACTTTTGAGGGGTTTCAGCATGAGGTGTGAGAAGGTAGCAAAGGACAGACTTTGTCCATCTTGTTGCAGCAGACAGCTTAAGGAATCATGAAAAGTTATGTGGAATTAGCATTTCTTCTACTGTTTCAGAACTTTCACATCACCTGAGAGAAATAAAATCCAGTTATTACAGAGATGGAAACTAACCTTAATAAAGTCACTGGTAAAGTTGGAGTAATACAGGGGTTGGCCATGCTCTTGCTTCATTTCAGTGAATCTGTTGCAGGGGAAAATCTTTCCAGAAAGATGATTCTGATAAGCGAAATATCTTTGTAGTACTAGCAGAGAAAATCCCCTAAAGAGTGGGGTTTTCTTCCTTTACAAGTTTTGTTTTGGTCTTTTTTTTTTTTATTTTTTTTTTTTTAGGGTTTTGTTTGGGTGTTTTTAAACTTCTCTCAAAAAAAAAAAAAAACAAACAAAAACACCCACATGTTAAAGTCAAAGAGGAGGCTCTGACACCTCTCTAAACTGAGGCACAGGCTCCTTGGGCTCTGAGTAAAGAAACTGGCATTAGTTCAGTGACTTCAACCCGGCTCCACACTGTCTGAAAGGTCCTTTCACAGGGAAGTTAATGCAATATCTTGGCCTGAATTACCTCCTTTTTATCACTACCTCCATGCTATTTAGATATAGATTTTTTAGTGAAATGTACTTGTTAAATTTTAATGCTCTTTTGAAACACTGATGAATTCAAATACCACCGCATGCAGCTTGCTGGGTCCAAAGAGTCACACAGTGGGAGTAAAGCTGTACTCGAGCCATGCTGAAGTAGTTTAGCTGGAGCAGAGGATTTTTGTTTTTTCACTATAAGCATGATGTAATAACTACCCAGCTGATAAGCTTTAACTAATTTGCAGTTTCCCCATTTATTCTTATAAAACACTAGAGTGAGCTATGGTTGGAGTGGGTCTTCCCCCAGATTCCATACACTGTGAACTGATTTTCTGCCTCCCACACGTTCAGCACCCACAGACACTCAGCTGTCTGTGTGAGACAGGCATGCCCTTGTCCGAGGGATTGCACAGACAGTCACTGTCCCCTGGGCACGGGCCAGGCTGAAGGCGGCCACCGCCAAGTACACACAGCTGCAGTGCATTTGAAGTATTGCATAAACCCAGACTTTGGAGAGAACTCACTCTTAATGTAGTAATAACAGGAGCAACCAGATATTATGTGAATGAGAGGAAATAAATACTAGGTTCTTTAGTTGCAAGTGTTCTTTTGGTTGGGATGATGGTTTGTTATGCAACTGAAAAGTGAGAAAAAAATACAAGAAACCAGTGATTTCCCCTTACACTTTCAAGACAATACCAAATATTTGTTGAAGTTCAATTATGATGGACAAGGAAGTATAATGCCTAGGTCTGGTGATGTCAAGGCAAGAAAGGATTATCAGATGAGCTACCTCAACTTACCCAGCAAGAGCTCCTAGACCACCAAAATAGCTTTGCATTAAGTTTAATGCTTTAGACTTTGATTAACAGCTTCCACATAACTAAATAATACTGTTCAGAGACACCTTGTGATAATCTGAAGATGCCAAGACAGGCAGAACCCATCATGAAGCCCAGCAGAGTTCCAGCAGGCACTTAGAAACAGCAGCTTTATTTCCAGTTTCCATTTCAGTTTACAGACACTGGTTCTTCTGACACATTTCCCTACTAGCTGAGAAAGCTCCCTGGTACCCTGTATTTTCTTCCCATGAAGGTGCTTATACATTATAATTGAGTCACTTCTCAATCTTCTTTTTATAATGAAAGATAGAATAAAACAGCCTGCGGCCTTTAGAGCATAGGCAGCTTTCCAGAAGAGTTTATGAAGGAGTAGAGGAAGTCTTAATTTCCCTATTTACAAGGCAGTATCAGTCATCTCCCTTTTCAAACTTGCCAGAAGCTTTTGATTCCTTTTGGAAAAAGCTATATACTCACGTTAAAAAGCACGGAAGCATATCTGAGCTCTGATAGCCCTTGGTCCCTCAGCCTGTTTTTGTGGACACAAGCACTATTTATGACAAACCAATTTGGAATTGCATGGCAGATAAAAATGTAAATCTTGTCTAAAGCTAAAGCTCTAGTGCTACTTTTAACAGCTGCTTTTATTTCACTGAAGTATTTTCTTTTCATAGAAGTGGATTTCAACAAATCTTACACTGATTTGAGAAAACCCTTTGCAGATCCCAGTGTCATCACAGACTGTTTGCAAGGGCTTGCCACTGATTGCTGCCAGCACAGTCAGTCATCGATGGACAGGAGCTGCTCCCCCCACCAGCACCTTCTGGAGGGGCTGCCCAGACCTCTGGCACAGAGCTGTTTTCTGAACACAAGAACCAGCACGCTGTGGTTGGTTTTTGCCATAAACACCTGTGGGTGATCTCATCATTAAAGGAGGTATCAGTGTGGAAAAGCGAGTTTCAGCGCTGGTGGCACATGTAGCATCCCCCAAGAGCCGTGCTGCAGCCGCCCCTCGGGGGCCGGCAGGGTGGCACAGCTGCAGCGCTGCTCCCAGCCAGCTGTGTGCCAGGTGGCCCCTGCACAGCAGCCTGTCCTGTCCTGTCCTGTCCTGTCCTGCTTATAAACCCATCCCTGCCCTTGCTGCTGCCCACGTGTGGCTCAGCCCCTGGAGCCGACCCAACAGCTCCCTGTGAAAGCCGCGCTCTGCCCTTCCTGCTTTGCTGCCTGGGACAGCTGCTCTCCTTGTCATCACTGGAGAGCCGCTTCCATGAAATCCAGCAGGGGGGTTTTTCCCTTTTTCCCCAGTGCCCTGGCCAGCCCTGCACAGGGCCATGCAGAAGGGACATGACTGAGCCGCTGGTAATCATGGTTTGTAGGAGGAAAATGCTGCTCAGTTTCCTGACACAGCACAGCCACTGGCACCGACGGCATCGCAAATCCTGTCAGGGCTTCCCTGTCTGGCACTAAAACCATACCTATTATTTATGGATACCCCTTTTTAAAATTAGATGATTACAAATTAGAAAATACATGTCCTTAAATCTGAAAGTGCAAAGAGGGGTTATAAATATGCTAAGTCATTCTTTTATGTGACCTGAATAATTATGGAAACTGTAAGAGTTGCAATTTAAAAGGATTTTCAAAACACATCATCTTTCAAAAGATACATCAGTAGAAGGTCATCTGTGACCCCTGCATTGTGTGAATTTTCTGATGGAGTAGATAGACCTAAAGTAAGATGACAGCTGCCCTCTCATAATTAGCAAGTAGGAGGCTGAAACAAACTGAAAGCCACCCAAAATATCAATATCAAAGTACACACAAACGAATCAGCATGAAGATAAGCCCTATGCTTAAATCTCTACAAGATGCTGTACTGGGCATAAAGGAAGAGGCTGATTTTTAATGCAGACACAATACATCTGTAATTATTATATACTACAGTTATTGTAGCAGCATATGCAAATCGTGCAGTGTGCAGCCCGAGACCAGACTGAGCACACAGACGAGTTTGTGCAGCCGTGGCAATCACAGCGCGAGCAGAGAGAAACCCGAACGTGCACGTCCGACTTCCCACATTTGGGAGCCCACAGATCCACCCTTCTGTCCTATTAACCGTGTGCCCATCAGCCTCATGTCAGAGCGACGTTTAGATATTCAGAAATCAGCACTGTCAGTTCTAATGGTAAGGGACAAGTCTCATTGTCTTCTGGCATATCGCATTTTCTTTGAAATGACTTGTCCTAGATTTTTAGATTAAAAATAACGAGTATATAATTCATATATACCACATAAATTTTATATTAAAAAAAAAAAACCTTAAAACCATACCTACAGTACTTTAGTACCTGACTTGTATATTTATGTGACTATTGTTAGAAGTGACTAATTGGGTTTGATTAGCTTCATCATTAATATTCTGTCCATAATTTAACATGCTTCAATAAAATACCCTAAAGCAGTATAATGATTAGATTTCAGGAATATGTGTTTTGCAATTAAGTTGCTCTTGATTTTGATATGCAGATTAAGAAATGGTGGTCTCATTTAAAAAAAACTGCCCTTATTAACTCAGCAGTATACTCTGAAGATTAGGTAAGAAATCCAAGATTTTCTCTTTGTATATGCTAGTTAAAATGTATTTCAATCAAGCATATGTGGGCAAATCAGATTTGATTAGTTTAAGTTCACAGTCATTCTATCTAAATGAATAATGTGTCACCTAACATTGCAAAAATTTGATTAATAGTTTATCAGTTAATTAAAAATGGGGTTTAATTTTTCTTTTTTTAGGAAAATGCAAGGTAGATATTCCTTGTCTTCATCATAAATGCAAATTATTTCAGCTTGAATCTATTGTTCCTTGCTCGCTTCTTAGCCAACTGGCAAGAAAATAAAGCTTTTAAAACCGTCTCTTTTAGAGAAGCAGTAAAACTTTGTTTGCTAACACATATGGCTGCCAGTTGTCCAACTTCGAGAGGGATAATTCCTGTACATCCTTATTCCTCCCCCAGTCTCTGCAGGGACTTTTTAGAGAGGGCCTTGGACTGCTTTTGCTGCATCCCACAGCCGGTCCAGGAGGACTCTGTGAGTGAGGAGAACCCACGGAAGGGTTCAGGGAGGAGAGCGGAGGTTCCAGCCATGCTGGGGAGTGAAAGGGAGAACCCCAGGGGACAGGGAGCCCTGGCACCCTGAGAGTGCAGCACCACTGCGTTTGCCTGCTGGGAGCACACCTTCAGCCTGGCTGCTGCGAACACACCTTCAGCCTGGCTGCTGCGAACACACCTTCAGCCTTGCTGCTGGGAACACACCTTCAGCCTGGCTGCTGCGAACACACCTTCAGCCTTGCTGCTGGGAACACACCTTCAGCCTGGCTGCTGGGAACACACCTTCAGCCTTGCTGCTGGTTGCACCTGAGAGCACAAAGCTGCAGCAGCTTCACCTCTCTCAAGCTCTCAGATCCTGCTTGACACATTTTCCTCCAACATTATGTACGCACAACAACTTGGAAAGGGAAGGGAGGGGAAACTTCCTCTGTCTGAAAAGCTTTGAAAGTTATTTACAAACACCAACATTAAGAAAATGACAGTGGTACAAATAGAAACAAATATGAAAAGTTAAAAACCGGGAAAACAAAAAACTGGTTTCCTTCAAGACCTTGATTAAGTTATTTGGTGCAGCCACATCATATAGTTTTAATTATATTCTCCCATATTATACTTTCTACATGATTTTACATTATCCAGTGCACAGCATGAATAACAGTCTCTGAATTAGCAAGCGTGAAATATGTACATCTACACATGACATTACCCAAGTACATCATTTAAGATGCTGAGCGTAACCTCTCCTAAAGATGCTCCTACAAGTCCCTATGATACCCTAAGGAAAACAGCCAGGATTTTAGCAAGGAACACAGCACAGCCTTCACACTGCAGGAACAGTCACAGGAGGTGCCTCTCATCACTCTTAGTGTGGGACTGCTATGCAGAGCAGCCTGGGTGCTCCCTGTAAGCAGCACCGTCAGAGCAGGTGAGATGGGCAGGATGGTGGTTTCCTCTGGTAACTGTTCAGCAGCAACTGAGAAAATTTGCCTGCTTTTCTTCAAAAAGTCTGTTCTCTCTTTTTTTTTTTTTTTAAAGTTGAATTTTAATGTTAAAACCAGAGCAGAATGTTAAAATTACCAACTCCTAAACAGTTGGCTGAACTCCTCATGCATCCAAGTTCCTTGCTTCTCCCCTCCAGCACTGTCATCCCTCTGGCTCATACACACTGCCTCCAGTGCTCCAGTTATCCAGACTTTTCCACCCTGTTTTCATCCACTCAAACATTTCTAGACCCTTTTCAAACTGTGCAGATCAAACCTCTTATTTTAGTCCTTTTATCACTAATTCTTCTGTTCCCTTGTCACCTGTGCTTTATATCTTTATTTTCCTGTATAAGGCAGCCTCACAGAAATGACTGGAAAAACTATTACCCTTTCTCCTTCTCTCCATAGCCACTATTGCTGCCACATCAGGAAGAAATCAGCTACTTAATTACAGCGTATGAGACAGATAAAATGCCAATTTTGCCTCCTATTTATAATGATCACTTAATTTTGCAGGCACCCCACAAAGAGCAGAATCTGCATGCTGGTCCCTCGTATTTTCATATTGTTATTAATAATCTGAGCATGAGGGGGGTGAAAGACAGAAGAGATCATATTTGCTGCTGTACAGCTCTACACTGGCTATCATAACTGTAGCACAATAATCCTATTTGTGAGCAACTAAATGTATCTGTATTAATCACTGAGTCATACAATTATTGAGGTTAGAAAGGACCTTTAATATCGAGTCCAACCATTAACCCAGCACTAACAAGCCCACCACTAACCCACGTCCCTAAGTGCCACATCTGCACATCTTTTAAACCCTTCCAGGGGTGGCAGCCGTCCCACTGCCCTGGACAGCCTCCTCCAGTGCCTGACCACCCTTCCCGTGAAGAAATCTTTCCCAACATCCAAATTAAAGCTACCCTGGCACAACTTGAGGCCATTTCCTCTTGTTTTGCTCATTACTTGGGAGCAGAGCCCGACCCCCACCTGGCTGCACTGTCAGGGAGGTGTGGAGAGCAGTAAGGTCCCCCTGAGGCTCCTTTTCTCCAGGCTGAGCCCCCCCAGCTGCTCCTCATTGTGCTCAGGGGGGCAATCCCTGCCCTGGTCCTGCTGGCCACACTATTGCTGGTCCAGGCCAGGGGCCACTGGCATTCTTGCCCACCTGGGCACACCTGGCTCATGTTCAGCTGCTGCCAAGCAGCACCCCCAGGTCTTTTTCCAGCCACTCTACCCTCAGCCTGGAGCAGCATGTGCTTTCCTGGCATAAACTGTCCCTTCCGACCTTATCGACATCTGATTGATCCAGCAGAAAGATAAAAAGGGAAAGAAAAACATTATTTGATTATCCATTGAATAAAAATGGAAGAAAACCATTAACAGTAAAGGAACTTAAAAATCTCCAAATGCAAGTGGAAATGTACAGTTACAGTGACATGCTCACAGGTTGTATCAGGGGGCTTTGAGTAACCCTGAAAAATGGATCCATCACGAAGCACAATTCATTTCAGTGGCAGCTAGGAATGCTCAGACTTCTTAAAATCAGGTCCATAAAGGCTAACACCTAGAGAAGTGTGTCCCTAAGATAGCCAGAAACTAATTGGTCATGGATAATAATATAACTTGCTTGCCCTCCACCATTAATATGTGGCTATATTAATATATCATGGCTTGGTAACATGGTATGACTGGAATCTATATCAAATGATTATGTCAATGGTCCATTAAGCAAATAGTATATTAAACCAATAGAAGAGCATCAGGTGTTTGCTCCATAAATGGGTGTATAACAGCAGGTTTAGGATTTAACTAGACTCCCCAATAAATGCAATACTATATAAGCTGCAGGTTAGCAACAAATTTGCTCTACCTCATTGATTTCTATATAGAACCAGACATAAGGAGCTATTTTCTATCTTAAGGTTTGCACTGTAGCCAATTAATATGAAATATTTTCCTATGAAAAGCCATACAAACATGACCATGTAATTCCCTTCTAACAGAAATGTTTCATTACTGTTTCTGATAGAGGTCATCAATTCTTCTTCATCACGTTACTTCCATCTTGTCCAGCAATTATTTACAATACCAAGGACACCAAACACGCCTCCTATGCCTTTTTCCCCCTCCAATGTTTGAGTTCAGCTTGTCACAAAAGTTTAGTGATGATGAAAGGTCCTGGACAGGAGCCTGTGCAGGCTGAAAACAGGACAAGCCTCCCCTTCCTGTAGTGCTCTGATCTGAAAGGAAATTATTCAGATGAAAGAGGTTTGACTTCTGTACCCATTCCCCCTGCAGGGCTGCTATCAGGATTTCCAAAAAGAAAAAATAATACAAACACCCCCCACGACAAATGCAAATTGTAATTGGAGGCGTTTATCCCCATTTCCAGGAATGCATTGACATTGCAACACTTGCACAGGTGACCAAGCAGCCACCACCTGCCATCTGACCCAGCCACACCAGGTGGGAGCTGCACAGCATTGGCAGGGTGAGGGGCACCACGGAACAAGGAAGGTCACAAAGGGCTGAGTCCCTCCAACGCCAAGCTCAGCCCCTCGGTGCAGCATTAGCCCAAAAGTCACTGCGGTTTTGTTTTGCTGTACAGCTTCTGCCAGGGAGCCCCGGGTTTGCCTGGCCTCTCTCACTGCAGCTGCCAAGAGGACTCGGACAAGAGAGTGGGGTGCTCTGTACCTCCCCAAGCCTTCTGGCCCTCATCTTCAGACCAACTGCAAGGAAAAGCCCTTCCACCTTAAAAAGAAAACATGGGAAACCATTCTTCAAACAAACAAACAGAGAAACTAATTAAGTTATAAAAATCTTTAAGCATGTCCCTGTGTACTGCCCCACCAGCAGAGCACAGGGCTGATGTCCTTCAGTACACAACTAAGTCATGGCAGCCACCACTCCCCCACCAGCACCTTCCCAACCTGCCTGTCCTGGACACAAGATCAGGAGTCACCTTTTTTTGTGTATCCTTTAACAAACTCACGTAAATAAAAGCCATGTGGTATTGATAGACACTATTATTCTATAACAAAGACTTCAAAAAGCAACATGGATAGGAGATGCAGAGCCCAAAGGTTCAGGCCAGTTATNACTATTATTCTATAACAAAGACTTCAAAAAGCAACATGGATAGGAGATGCAGAACCCAAAGGTTCAGGCCAGTTATAAACTAAAAAGGAATTCAAAAATAAACCACTAAGGCACTCAGTACAAGCTGCAGCTGGGGGATGGGGCCATGTCTCTCCCACTGCACAAGCCAAGGAGCTGCAGAGCTTTGGGGCACACAGACCCTGCATCCCAGGGCTTCCTCAGCACTGTCTGGGTGGTTCAGGTGCCCAGCCCTGGTTTTGGGCAGTCCATGCCCTGCTCCCAAGGCAGGCAGGCTGCCATCCCTCAGTGCCTCTTCTCCGCAGCAGGGCTGTCACCACCTCCCCCTTGCACCACGCTCCTGGGGTTCCCAACACAGCTCTCCCCACGTCCACCCACCTCAAGGGCTGCCCAGTGCAGTTTCCATCCACCTCTGCTGAGTCCTCCCTTGGCCCCTTTCCCTTGCTGGGATTTTTCCCAGCACACCCAAGTTACAGCTCTTCTGGTTCTCTCACACATCAAGCACAAATTGCGCACCCCCCCGCCATGTGTTTTCTGTTCACCAATACACGGATCTGGTGACATTAATCCTCTTTAGTTTCAAAATGGTTAATGGTTTTGGGCTCAGCTTCACTTCACTGTCTGTTCAGCTTTCTGGCCTCTACAAAGAGCATAAAACAGAGTTTCAGACACTTCTGTTCACTGTGCACAAGAGTAAAGTGCTTGAAAAAATGCAAGATAGTGAAAAATCAGTGCGGTGTGTTTCTGCCTCATTCATGCCTGCCAATATCATTTTAAAAAAATCAATAGATTGCAATTTGCATTCATTTTAATACATTTGCATAAACTCAGGCAAATACATTGAAAGCTTTGTCCCTAACAACTTTAAAGTTATGCTGGAGCAAAACACCAGCACCGAGAGCTCATTGCAAGCTGCTGCCTTGGGGGGGGTGGTTAAAGTGGGCAGGTTTTCCTCTCCCTGCATGGCACCACCTGGGCAGGCAGCGTGGGCAGGGAGCAGGGCTGGGCTCTGGGAGGGCTGGGCACCTCCCTGCTTACAGCAAAGCAACCGTTTGGGGAGCCCAGACTGGTTTTATGACTGCAGGTAGGTTCGCAGACTGAGCAGTCTGTATTGTTTCACTCCCACGTTTTGGAGCTGGGTGTTAGGTCCCCGAGGAGCTGACCAGGCTCACACTCCCTGCAGCAATCACTAAGGCAGGAGATCGTTCAGGGACACACAGAAATGTGGTTTGACATTGGGATATTTAGACTGGAGCAGGCTAAATATCTTTCTTCCCTTGACTGAGCCTCTAGTTCAGACCTCTGAGTTCACCTACTCCTGGCTCCTCCAGCAACTGTTCGTCTTTCCAAGAAGGTGTGTTTCATCTCCCAAATCCACAACCAACCAGGGATAAAATTTGTTGCAAGACTATGGGATTGCTTTGAAAAGCATCGGGTTTGCTGGCTCTCCGTGGTGTTCTTCAGCCAGAGCAGCATCCCCTCAGCCTGCGGCACAACCTGCTACACAGTGAGACTGTCCCATGCAGGAGGACGCCTTGTAAGGCACCAGGCATTTCCTGACAGGCATGGCCCGGGTAAAACCAAGCAGCAGGGAAAATCAAGCCCCTCTATCTACGCTGCACAGCCCAACACGGGCACCGTGAGCTCAGTCCTTCAGCAGGGCACACAGAGCACCCCAGAGCAGCCACGGCCCCACCTCTCAGCATGGAGAGTGACATGACTTCTCCAAGGTTCTTAAGCCACATTGTCCTGCAGAAGTGATGCTGGTGACAGACAGGCACACCATGAGGTGCCCCTCAACCTCAGCAGTCAGCCACGAGCAACACCACCAGAGCCTACCAAGATTTAAGGGGAAGAAAAATAGTGCTGCTTACAGGCCTAAAATTCAAGGGGAAAAATGAAATGAGTAATGGCTCTTCTGCAAAACGTGTAAAATATCATCGAGAGAATAAAATCTGCAGTTGGCTGGAATATAAATAGCAAAAAAAAATTTCACAAATACACCAAGGCCTTCAACATTGCATCTAGACCAAAGAGGAGCAATGCATTGGAAAAAATTCTTTCAAATTCAGTTCAGAGAAGCTGATTTCTGATGTTCTTCAACTCAGAGCTTAGAATAATTTTTTCCCCTGTAGGAACTTATACAAAAATGACTAAGAAGGAAAAATATATAAAAAGCCAAGAAATAATGACTTTTTAATCTTTGATGATATCTACTCAGAGGGTAACTATCTACAAGGATTGCAAAATTTAACCTATCATTTCCATAGTGACAACAGAATTTATAGATTAAAGATTTATAGAATTTAAACATTTGGAACGAAACCATCTGGCTCTGCAATAGCCAGCCCCAGACTTAGTGCTTCAATAGCTAGAGCTCTTCTCACTGAACAAAAGCCAAACCTCAAGTCATCAACAGCATCTGGCTATGATAAAGCCTTGCTCCAACACCAACTATTCAGAGATGCTCTGCTAAATTAGCAGGATGCGCCTGAGAAGCCGAGCTGCACAAAGGGGTAAGTGGAGACACAGTAGGTGTCCTCCGGGAAGGCTGGAGAAGGGACTGAGCATGTGCCTCACTGGGTCAGGAAGAGGATGATTGAAGCTGAGCAGACAGACTAAATTTGTTAAATCTGCTCTCGTGAGGGTCAGTGGCTCTCTGGGTGCTTACAGATGTTGGCAGCTGGGGAGGAGGCCATTCCTGGGGGCAGCAGTGGGGTGGTGCCAGGCCAGGGAGGGTGACAACGCAGAACCCAGCTCCACACTCCCCACTGTCCCCATCCTGGGGCCCAAACCACCCAATTCCTATCAGGGAACCACGGTCTCCAGGGTGCGGTGGCCAGAGGCTTGCTCCCCACCCAGCCACCAGCCCATTTTGAAGCCACTTCTGTTCCTCAACGTTAAGGTGGAAATAGAAAACTTGAGACAAATTTCTGACATTTTATAACTGCATTTGCACTAACAAATGTAGACGACACATTTATTGACATTGTAACAACTCCTCCAGGACAACTACATTTTTTAAAAAATGGAAGAATAAAGATAAATCTCCCATAGATATTGCAATGAATCTTACCCTGACATCCTAACAGCTCTGATTCAATCCTTGAATAGGGAAGAGCTCATTAAAAATATCTTCCCCAGCCGCTGCATGGGGCCGATGGCTCCTTCAGCCCAGCCCCAGCGACTCCCGCGTGCAGCTGGTGATGCCAGACAGGCACAATTTATGGTTTCATGAATTTGATGAAGTGATATATACACTCCGATTAGTATGTTTGTAAGAATTGTAAAGGTTTCAGGCCCAGATTTTGTGAACTACAAGTTTAATTGGCCCACGATTACTATGACTGCATATGCAAATTAGATCAGCACAATTTCACATGTAAATGGCCATAAATTGAGCACGCCAAGCCTGCTGTGGACTCACTGCCACTCCACCCGCCTGGCACTCGAGCCAGCCCCTGAGGTCTCTACACCTGCATCTTGCTGGTGCTCCTGCCCTCGAGGATCCATCTACACCGCTCCTTCAGTGTTGCTGGAAAACGCGGCTGGAGGCTGCGGTGTGGGCTGGGGAAGGCACAGAGTGATGCACGACCAGAGCATGGCAGCTGGCAGGGGCTGCAGCCCCAAAAGTGAGCCAGTGCCTCCGCAAGGAGGCTGCTTCTCTCACCTCGTGAAATCCTCACCCAGGCCCTGCCAAGGGCTTGCCCATGCTGGTAATTCACCAGCAACTAGAAACAAACTTTACCCCAAAGTTGTTCATACAGACTTGGTTTCAATTCAGATTTTTCTCAAGTTTTTCAGCCTTCAGTGCCTTCCCCCCAGGACAGCCTCTCCCTCCTGGGTTTTGATTCAAGGCAAAAAGTACCCACAGTTAATGGGGATCCTGAGCCACAGGTGTGAAAGTTGAGACCAAGACCTGATTTTAAGGAATTTCGGCAGGTTTGAACCTGCACTGATGCATTTCCACTGCAGGGCAGCCTTGCCTTCCTGCAGAGCTGGGGACACCCAGCTTTGGGGTCCAGGGGGAGATGCTGCAGCAGCACCTGGGGACACTGCAGCAGAGCCGTCCTAGAGCCATCAGATACAGACAGAGCAGCTTCTGCTCTGTTTCCCTAAATATCTCATTTGCACACTGTATTTGTTGTTGCTCATTTTAATGAAGAAAGACTTCAGATCTTCAGCCATGGGCTTGGAGCTCTTCAAAAAGAAAAAATTCAAAGGCTAAAAGCCTAATATTAATGAAGAAAAACAGAGCTATGCAAGCATGAGACAACTAATAACCTATGCAGAGCTATAAACTGATAAAGATTTGCTGGTCTTTAGTAAGGAGTGAAGTACCAAGAGTTTTCATATAATAGGAAGACTCCAGCATTCAGCCTATCCGAGCAAGATGCTTTAGGCTTAGTTTCCTCAAGACTTTTGTGCCATTTACGGACCATTTCTGCATGTAAAACAGAAAATTAGTGCACTAAAAATGACTTATGCACCAAATTAGTCTGTTTTCATACCCACAAAATCCCAAAGCAGCTGTATTTAACTCTGACCCAAGTATTCACCTCAGGGGTGAATTGCCTAGAGAAGCTGGAGTCAGATGGAAAAGTATTTGCAGCTTTAGGAAGCTTATTTTACATATTCACCAATAACTTCATTTTGTGGGAACAAGTGCAGATTTGGTGCATGTTGTGCCGTGACCCAGCGTGGCAGGAACCATTCCCACAGCACCAGATCCCCACAGTGCTGCCCTTTCTGACATTTCTGCTCTTCTCATGTCTTTCCATTTTAGATGAGCCCTAAAAATATATTCCAAAATAAAAAATTACTCCAGGGTGCCCAACCTCAATAACCTGCATGTATCACAGTGCCACACTTCCCACACCCTGCTGCTGCTGCTGGGCCGTGAATCTCACACTGGGATGGGGACACAGGTCCCGGTATCCCACATGGAATACCCCCCCACATCATCCCATGCCTGACACAGGGGCTGAGAGGCATTTAGGAAAGAAAGATAAACATGTTGTATAACAGCCTCCCAGACTGTGGAACTTGTTCCCTCCCGTTTTTGGGGCATTTTCCAGAAATACGGATTTCCTCCCAGTGCAGGACACACCACTCAAAACTTCCCCATAACTGCCCCTGGGTGTGGGGTAGCCTTCAGGAGGTCACAAGCAAGAGCTAGAACAGAAATTTGCTTCTTTTGCTCCCTGTAACTCAATGCAATCTCGTCTGTTTACATCTGCGAGCTAGATCAGCAAAAACATCCTGCACAGATGAACTCTACAAGTACATAATAAATAAATAATAACAATAACAGTTTGTGTTAATATAGCACCTCTAATCCAATTATCTGAAAGCTCTTTGCAAATACTAATTAATTAAGTCTTGCAACACCCCTGTGACATAGGTTATTATTATCCCCACTTTATATATGATAAACGGGAGTCACCAGAATTCCACTTCCCTCGAGCACGTTTAGAGCAGCACAGCCAGAGCCCGTGGGCTGTGCTCCAGCGCCACACATCACATTGCTCTGAAAAGGGGGTTTTTTGGTAAAGACCATCACACTAAACAGCAGAAAGGTGGGAAGCTTCCCAGCCATTCCAACATCCCACTGGAGCCAGCCCTCACACACAGCCAAGCACCAGGCTCCTACTTGCTGCTTTCCTGCCCCTGAGGTTCTCTGCAGGCCTGCAGATCCACACAGAGGGAAGATGAGGTCACACCTTACCTCTCCAGCCGGCAGCACGGCATGAAGCAATAATTATTTGCCTTGGGTCTACTCCAAGGCCAGGTTTGCACGGGCTGGCCAGGCTGAGAAAGAGCTCAAGCCCCAAATGGGCTCATAGGAGCACGTCCATGGCTTTGGTTTCCTCCATGTGCCATGAATTTCAAAATCCCCTGAAAACTCTGTAATTTCTGACAGGTGGAGGCATTCGTGTTTCATCAGGAGATGGTTCAGCCCAAAAGGGCAGGTGGGTGGAGGTTGGAGGGAGTGGGTGCTGCCCGAGGACTCTCTCACCCTCTTGCCCCTGGCAGCCAGGGAGGCTTGGGCTCAGCCCCAGCCACACAGATAATCCACCCTACTGCCTTTTGCGTGCCTCAGCAGTTTCAGTGCTCGCTTTATTCATCAACCTTTAGAAGAGATTCTAACATCATGAAAGCAAATAATTTTTGAACTTACATTTTATGAAAAATTAATTGTTTAAAAGAAAAAGAGTTGCTGCTCGCTCTCTGTGGAAAGCAGGCTGGGTTACTTTATGTATCAGTAAAGTTGCAGGGTGGGTTACTTTATGTATCAGGAAAGTTGAGGGAAAATACCTCAAAAATGATCCTATTTTGCTCTCTTCTGACTGGGAAACGTGTTTGAAGGTCTTTGCATTTGTTACAACTGTTTTATGCCCACACTGTTTTTATTCATCTGCTGTAGTCTGGGCGAGTTTTTGGAGCTCCCTGGGCCAACCATCCAAGCCCTCTTTGGCCTACTTTGGGCAGGAGTGTGGTTGGAGCCACCCATCGCCTCATTTCAACTTACCCCAACACCAATGAAATGGTGTAAAAATGGAAATATTTTACATTCCAGTGGTACCTTTTCAGGAACATACTGACCTTCACTCCAGAAGTGTGTTTCTGTCAAACCCATCCCTGCTGTGCACTGAGCTGTGGTCTGCTTGGTAGTAAGGGGGGGAACCACCCTTTCATCTGCAATGAAATCCATCCTCCCCATTTTTAACATCCAAGCAATAAAATTCACACAGCTAAATGAAAGATGTTGTTAATTATTTTATGGAGTCGTTGCCAATTCATTCTCTCCCGTGTTATACTGAGGTCAGTTAAGTGCTGCAGCTTCCCTGCTTCCCCAGCAGCACCACACGTGTCATGTGGAGAAAAACGGGCAAGAAGGTGTACTGCTTTAAGTCAAACAAGATAAGGCGTGTTTGCCAGTTGATTACGAAACCTAGGAAAGATCAAACGGCTCCACTGGAGGAGATCTGGGTACAGCAGCTCATAGCAAGTGCTGTGGCTAATTCCAGACCAAAGGGGAAGCAGGATAAGAGGAAATTTATGAGTAAGCTCTTGAAGTAATGAAACGAAAGTAATGCTGATTGGCCTCATTTGCAGCAGTTCAAAAGCTGATCAGCATCGCTGAAGTAGTGAAGGATCAACTGACAATCATTTCCGTGGTGAGGAGCGGAGCTGACCCACAGAACACAGCACGGGGGGTCCGGGCACGGGGGGCCACAGCTGCCGGCCCCATATTCCCTCTCTGCATCACCCGGACATCCTGCTGGCCCTTCTGGGGCACCAGCCCCGCTTCCTTGGGAAATGGGGAATGCTGTGCTGAGTGATGGCCGGAGCAGCTCGCATGACTCTGTAAAGTGGGGGGACAAAGCTGCGGAGTGGGTGAGAGCCCAGAGACAGCTGCCAGGAGCTGAGCACCGTGCATGGAAAGCACTGCCCAGTGCTTTCCCAGTGGGCTTCACAGGGACAGGACACTGGCCAAGGTCCCACCAAGTGCTCACCCTGTCCCTGGAGCCAGAGGGGCTGTGACAGCCTGGGGAGAGCGTGGTGCCTGCAGCATGTGATCTTCCCTGTGTGCAACCACAGGAGCCAGGAGCCAACAAATCCACATGAAAGCTGCTAGACCTTCAACTACCCTAGAGCCTATATTTAGGATAACAACGGTTTGTAGTGTGCTCACCCAGAAATGGGGCGGGGAGGAAGAGAGGCACATTTGTTACTAATATACCTTTGCTTCAAGACTGAGTCTGACCCGTGTCCCGGTCAGAGTTGTATGGGAATACATTATTTGTGAACACGGAGCCATCTGGAAAACATGTGATTCCACTGAGTTTGGACAAAACCATCTGCCTATAGGTTGCACTGACACGCTGATGGAACATGCAGTTTATGGAAATGTTTGTCTCTTCCTGGCTGATGTGCTGTATTATGACTAATTTTGAAGGCCACATTGCATTAAGTCAGGATGTGCAGTGGAAACAACATGCCTGATAAAATCTTATGTGAGACAATGAAATGTAATATGTACATTTTGAGACTGTGGAGATAAAACCCAGTCTTTTTCATCTACACACTGATTCAAGTCCTTATGTAAGTACAAAATCACTGACCATAAACAAATACAGCCAAAACCATTGTGTTTCCAGTAGTGTTTCACATACCTGGGAGGAAAAAAAACAAACCCCAAATTAGTAGAGTGTTTTTGAGCTTTGAATTTTGACACTGGACACAGCAAGCTGGTTTCGTTTAGTCACTGTAGTGGGGAGAATACTAATCCACAATTGCACCAACATTTTTACAGGACACACTGGTTGTGCCCCAGTGAATTTCTTCCACACCAAACTTTATTTGCGTGGAGAACAAAATCCTCTACGGGCCCAAGAGTTCCCGTGTGTCCGTGCAGAGGCCCCGTGTGGGGCTGTCGGGGCCGGGTTGCTTCACCAGGAATTTCCCCACGAGAAACTTCTTTTGGGGTGGTGGGGACGGAGCGAAGAGGGGATAGACGGGACTCTGCGGGCGCTGCAAGGGCGATGTGGATGCAGGGCAGGAGGATGCGGTACCGCGGGGAGGATGCAGGGCGGCCGCGGCACTGGCGGGGCCATGCGGGGCTGTGCGGGGCTGTGCGGAGCCGTGCGGGGCCGTGCGGGACTGTGCGGAGCCGTGCGGGGCCGGGCGGGGCTGTGTGGGGCCGTGCGGGACTGT
>VZTX01014538.1:169279-202055 GCA_013400915.1 Pardalotus punctatus
GGAGCATCCCCAGGCGGTGCCTGGGAAAGAGGGACAGCGTCCCCAGGCCGTACCGGAGCATCCACGGGCGGTAGCGGAGCATCCGCGGGCGGTACCGGAGCATCCCCAGGCGGTACCTGGGGCTCGCCCCGAGGCGCAGGGGCTCAGCCCAAGCAGCGCTGCCCGGTCTCCAGCCTCCTCTGCCACCCGCGGCGAGACGCCCCTTCCCCCTGCCGCGCTCGGCGCAGATGCACCGGAGCTGCCGGAACGACAAGGAAATTAATGTTGTCGAGATCTTTTAAACGTCGCAACAGGAGCTGGCATACCTGTGGCTCCCGGGAGCAGTCCCTCGGGGCGAGTGAGGGCCAGCCTGCCAGGCTCTCGGGGCCGTGGGGCTGCTGAGCACACGGCAGTGCCGGGGCTCACACGGTCCCTCGCCCACCCCGTGTGCCACAGGCGGGAAGAGGTTCCTCTTTTTCTCTTTCATGTGCCTGCTGGGGCAAAATTCAGACCAAGCAGCCCTGCACTGTCCACCCTCCTCCGGGTGCCGTGTCCTGGGGCGCCACTGCCGTGGGGACACGGATGCTGGGGCCGTGACATGGCCGAGCGGGCGGCCCCGCTGCCGGCTGGGACAAGTGGGGCTGGTTTTGACGACAGCTCCAAGGCACGATCTGGGTGCAAACATCAAAATTCAGCGTCTGCCAGCCGTATCTGGGGACCTGCGGGGTGATGGCAGATGGCGGAAGGAGTTTCTTTATAAACTGAGAATGCAGACGTGGATTTGCTGTCCACACAGATTTTCCCCCAAAAAGAGCTCACGCGCTGATAGAGACTGCTACACATCTCCGCAATTAAGCAGTCAAGACGTGCTGAATAATAAACGAGCCCAGAAAGGCCTCGGCTGCAGCTGGGACCGAGCCCCGGGTAACTGTGACAAGTGCGGCAGGCACACGCCGCGCTGGCAGAGCGCTCCCAGCCCCGGGCTGGCCAGGGAAGCTCCTCTCTGAAAAGAGAGGCTTTCTCACCCCGGCCACTGCCTTCTCCCTCGCCTGTCCCTCCCTGCCTCCCCACACAGCCCAAAGACCCAGCCACTGTCCCCACCCGTCCCCTCCCTGCCCCCTTTGCACCTCTGATACACTGATATTCTGATACCTCTGATCCCGCCCACTTTCAGTGAGTTGGAGAGGTAGTGTGTATACACGTGAGAATAAAGTAGAAGGTAATTAAAAGACATGACCTACATCAAGCAAGACCGTCAAGTGCCTGTTACATTAAATGAGGCGGATGAGTCCTCCATCCTGACCAGTTTTAGCATTTATTTTTGGGCAAAGCATGAGCACAATGGCGTTTTACCTCCCCCTCCACACTTTGGGTGGCAATATACCTTTGTTTAAAAGACTGTAAGGAGCAGAGAAGTGAAAGGAATGAATGTGGTTTGAGGTTATTGCTTGAGTGGGCAGGAGAACATGAAAATTCAAAACATCCCAGCAGCCTATAGATGTAGGCAAACTCCTGGCTGTTCAGGCAACTGATTGTTCAATAAATGCAAATGGCCAAAGCAAAGCATCACTGAACTTGAGAGATAAAGGTCCCCTAACAATAGAGGCTTTTTACAGCATTGAGTCCAATTTTTTTTTCCTGTTTATATAAGTAAAACCCAATTTGAGCAACTGGAGCATCAGCTCTTTACAGTGAAAGATAATTTGTCTGGAGCAGCCAATAAGATAGTGTAAGATCCTCTAAAGAAAGCCAAAAATATGTATCCTCATTTCATTAATAAATGGCTTGAATCCAAGCATAAAAATGATGTGACTTTAATGGTTTTTCCAACTGGTAGCCACATTCCTTGTTAGCAAGAGATCCCATGTGGGAACATTAAAGTGAGACAACCCCACACAGGCTGGGAGTGATGAAACATGACCTAGCAGCTTCAGCACACATCAGAGGATGGAGCTTGGTCATAAAATATTCAAATAAGCAATTCAGCCCTAAATGATGCTCACTGTCCAGTTTTTGAAGCTAGGATTTAAAGATCTTTATATTTCAAAGTGCCAAGTTTCCATAGGTAAATACGAAATCAAATGTCAAAAGCTGATAATTATGACCTGGTTGTACCTGGATATCTATCTGGTTAATTTAAACAGTGATTTTGGGTTAGTCCAGGAAAACCATCAAAATCTAGCATCTCTTTGTGAATAAATCTTTGTGAAGTTGGCATGCCACAGGTAGGAGAGAGGTCATGTGATATAGTATGTTCTCATTTTTTGCTTCAGTAGACTCATTTTTTATTGAATAGCAGAGTAAATATTTAAGCAAAACTAGTGTAAACTGCTGGCAGGTATGCCATGCTAAGTAGCAATCATTTACTTTTAAATAATTAAAAGTCAATATACAAGCATAGCATTCTTGTTGCAGTGCAGCACACAGTGCCACCGCTCTGCCTACATGTCACTTCAGAGCCTGATTTACTAACAAAGCGTTTAGTTCAGCTCATTTGGAGGGAAAAAAAAGAGAAAAGGAGTTTTTTAATAACCCGCCCTCTCTGTTGTGTATGTTTGCAGGTATTTTGGCTTGGCAGACCCCAGCTATTTCTGAGTAAGGCTGAGTCTGCATTACTTGTGGGGCTGGTAAGGAAAGCCCTGATTTCCTTTGCATTATGCATAGTGGAAGTGTCAGGATGGCTCTGATGGTGTTTAATTAAATATTTGGCAGTGTTTAATTAATTAAATATTTAAACATTAAATACTAAATAGGATGTGATGTCTGCTTAGTGGACATTATGTCTCAATAGCCATTAGTCATTAAATAGGACTCAAATTGGCCCTAGAAGACTCCCCTTAGCTAAGCAAGGTCTTAAGTACGTGCACTTTTGGATCTTCATTAATAAGTAATAGAGGCCAATTCAGACTATGTAGCAACACAGAGATCCCTATTAACGGAAACGTTAATGTCTCTGTTTGAGACCAGGCTCTCCAGTCTAGACAGCAGATGAGCTGCTCGGGGTGGAGGGGCGCGATGTGGCTGCTCAGGCGACACGCAGGTCTGTGGCCAGGGCAGGGAGGCAGGACAGGAAAAATCCCCCGCACGGCTGTGGGGTGCCTGCCGGCTCAGCACCTTCGCTGGGACAGATGGGGGCACAGCCAGCACGTGCCCGTGGTCTACCAGCACCACGATGTCTCTGTGGGACTGTTTTGGGTTAACTTCAGGGGATTTTAAATTAATTACGTGGCTTAGTGTTCGCACACACGCTCGCTCGCTGCACGAGCCCTGTTCGCCCAGGGAGCCCTGTACAGCCACCTCGACATAAATGAGAATCAGGCTCTGCACAGCCACCCTTGGCCACGTTCCCACGAGCGTTGGCCACAGGCTGATCCAGCCGAACATTCCCACATGCCAGCACTGTCAGCCTGCTCTCTTCCCCCGGCACCCGCACAACAGCTCACATGCTGGAAACTGAGCACAGGCAGCAGCGCCTGGTGAAGTGGGGTCTATAAAAGTGAGGGGGACTGATGTTTTAAAGATTTTTCTGTAATATAGTTTTAGCAGGGAAACAATGTTTTACAGGCCTGTGTGGTTTTGGATTTGCTAATTCATTATTCTCTATTCCCCAGACAATGACTAGCGGCAAACACTTCATACTTTTCACCTCAGTGGTGTTTTTGGTAAGATTTATCATTTTTACCACTGAATCCAACACTGCACGCTAACACAGATCCGCACTGCCTTTCAGCACCACGCTGCCCAGCAGGGGTTGTGTACCCATACAAGGGCCTCAGGCTTCCTGAGGACAACAAGCGACCCTGGCACCCACCCTTGCCAGCGATCTGGGGCTTTTCGGGGTGTGATAAACTGATTGCAACTTCAAGCAACTCTGAGATTGTTTTAAATGATGCTAAAGTCAAATTAAAACCCAGCATGGGGATCCCTAATGAACTCAAGGTTTTACTTCTTTGGGGAACTGTGGTAATATGCCACGTGCCAGCAGTGGGGCTTGTGGAGGGGCAGGGGTGGGAAGGCAGCAGGGCCACAGCCAGGGGGCTGCTGTGCTCCTGCCCTGCTGCTTCTCCGTGGATTCAGTGTTCATAGATCTCCCGTGCCTCCCAGGCTGCAAACACGCCGCTAATCGGATTGTGCTTCTGCCTCGTAGTTCTTACTTGAAATATCATTGAGTTAGCACTTGAGGGATTTGTGTCTGGTGACATATATATTGGTACCAAAGTCAGAGGTCGCCTATTGCAAAGATCATCTTGATGGGATGATTATGAAAAAAGCCATGCTGGTTAGAAGACCCTCTAACTAGATTTGGTCATCTTCTTTCAGCGTCACATTAGCAGATCCTGGTTTCTCTCTCAGTTTTAGTGATCCAATCTTTCTTCTTCTGAATTTCTCCCTTGGGAGCTTTCTACACAGACATTTTAATATATCACACTATTCTCTGCAGAAATAATTTGCTTAATAAAGAGACTGGATTTTTTAAAATTGTAACATTAGCAGTGTTCAACAGCAGCCACGATGCCCACACCTACACCTGGCACAGGCTGGGAAGGTCTGGTCCTGGCTCAAAGCCATCACAGCAGTGAGTCAGGGCTTTCACCTTCACATTGCCACCATGCACAGCTCGCAGGGCAGCTGGGACTGGCCGGGGAGGGGATGGTGGGACTGCTGGGAGCACTGCTCTGCAGATGTTCCTCCACCATTTTGCTCCATGCAAACTCCAGCTGCACCTTCTGTAGTTTTTAAGAAATTGTCAGTGATGGGATAAGCACTATAAAGCAAGCACCCTATCAAATATTAAGCAGCATAGGCAGTCACTGAATTACCAGCTAACTGCCAAACACAGGTTTATTTTTCAGTTTTAACGCTTCTTGTTGCACAATGTCAAGCTGTCAGAAGACACTGTCTGCAGAACACAAAACAAATATCACTGCCACGCTTCCTAACAATTCAGACAGCCTGCTCAGCATCCTCTGCCCACACCACCTTCCCCAGTGACACGAGGTGAGCCCACACGAGCTGCAGGAGGGCTGTGCTGCTCCCCACACTCACTGCTCTCCCAGTTATTTCTCCTGGTAGCTTTGCATGCTTGTTGCGTGCTGTTAAAAGGCTTTTCATTTCCTGACAATTTATAAATATGTATTGGGCCTGAAGGATGAGGGTAAAGCAACTGCTGTTTCTTTTTTTAAAGAAAATTAAACATGACAAACTTAGTTATTCATGCAAACCATCCGCCTGTTATCTCTGATTATGCAGGATCCAAATGGTGAAGCTGAGTGAATGAGTGCATTCATCAAAGTAAACTGTCAGAGGCAGGAACACTGGGTTTAACCTACCCCTACCTATTCTCTTTTGTACTTACATTTCATCATCTTCAACAGGCACTGCAGTTGCTTGGTATCAGGAGCACCTATTTCACTACCCTCTCTCTATTTAAGGGGGTTAATTAGCCACCAGAAAACAGAAGAAACCCTGTGTGTAGTGCTCTCCTTGCTTTAAAACATTCCTTCACCAGGATGTTTTAAGCTCGAGGGCCAGAGCATATGGTATTTCAGGGAGAGAAGCTGGAGGCACAGTGCATGCGTGGCCCTGCACTCACACAGGGTGGAAGGAGCTGCGGTGTTTTGTGAAGCCTTGGCACTTGTGCGTGTGTCCATACCTGTGGGAGAAATAAGTGAAAATAAACTTCACACACTGGAAAGCGAGAGATTGATTTTCACCCATCCACCAACCTGCCCCACAGCAAGAGAGAAAACCTGGGACATGTAAACATGAGAAAACAAGAAAGATTGTATCATACTGTCTGAAAATTGTGGCAAGCGCCACTGTTCGCTTGTCTGTTTTAATCCAGAGAAGCTGCTTCAGACATCAGTTCTTCTACTCAGGAGCAGCTTTGGTGTATCCTATGAGGAGAAGCCCTTTACCTGGCCTGGGAGCATTGGATGGGGCCAGGTCCCTTCCTGAGTCCTGAGGCACCAGAATCACAGAATGAGCTGAGCTGGAAGGGACCCACAAGGACCACAGGGTGCAGCTCCTGGCCCCGCACAGCTCCATCCCCAAGGGTTACACCATGTGCCCAGGAGCATTGTCCAAATGCTTCTTGACCTTTGTCAGGCTGAGTCACAAGCTATCCTTTCTTCTTCCCCAAAACCATTACCTGAATGGTTTCTCCTAACTGGATGATGCCCAGGTGACCATTGAGGCCCTGGCTCTGTCCTGCACCACCCTTCACTGTCAATTCTACTCATTTTGGTGCAAGCCAGGGACCAGAATTTTAAGCCCTGTGGTGCTGTGCCATGTCAGGGGGGTTCAACTGGCCAGGGATTTTTAGGGTGGGCTGGAGGGCAAGAAGGATTTCTTGCAACTTGCAGTACCTTCTGAGGTACAATGTAACACTTTAGCACCAGGAAAAAGCCACAGCACTCTCCCAGCATGATTTACACTCTGGTTGAGTCAGTGTGACAGCAGGACTACTTAACGCTACCCTCCGCCCCCACTGTTACAGAGTTATGACTTTAAACGCTGAATATGAATCAAAAATTTCCTTTCCATTCAAGTCCTCCTTCTGCCCTTCTTATCTGACTCATTTCCAGGCTGCCCACTGACCTTCATGCTAATTGATCATTACTAATAGATAAGGGTAATGCAGCTTTTGAACTGTGCTTACTGTGTGCTTTGTGCTTCATGATTGGCACAGGCGACATTTTTTTGCCTAGACCAAAATTCAATCTGAAGCCAGTAGACAGTACCCCTGCACACTGGTGTGAGCTGCCACACTGCTACAGGCATTACCTGAAATGACTGGAAAAGCTCATTTCCATCAGGGGTGGGCATTTGTAGGAGGCTGGGTCTTCTCAACACCCCCACAGAGCACGCTTAGGGTCACTGAGCCCCCTTACACCAGCACAGACCTCCCAGGAAGGTGCCTGAATCCACTGCTGTGAGTGGAGCTCTCACCAGCTGCCCTTCCCCCGGAGGCTGAGGTGTTTCACAGGTATTAATTAGCTCAGGAAGCCACGCAGCACCCCAGGTAGCTGTGGAGCTGAGCCATGCCTGCCTCTGGATCCAGTGCACTGGAGAGGATTTCAGTGACTTGTCAGGAGTTATCGGGAGAGCCCGAGGTGCAGCTCAGAACACACTTGCTGCCCGTAGCCTCCTCTGCAGCTATCAGATAATGCCAGCCCTCTGCGATGCACTAATACTGAGGAGCACGTTTCAAACACAAATGGATTATTACTGGAATCCTATAGATAAAGCCATTCATCTTCTGAGGCCCTTGGGAGTCTGAGAAGTTAATACACATCACAGCAAAAAGACATATAAAGCATGCAACACAAAGACACAGCAAGAAGCACATGCAGGAGTGCTGAAAGACACAGAAGAACCGGAGCAGGAGTGCAAATCTGCACGAGACACACAAATGTACACACAAAGTCCACCCAAAAATCCCAGATCTTCGAGCACTTTCAGGTGAAGTCTTCAAAAATATCAACATGAGCTAAAAAATTCAAACTCCTTTTGTTCAGCCACCAATTTTCTTGGAAAGATTGTCAACAACAGCAGTTCTCAGGCTTATTGTCAGACTTGCCTGTGCCCGGGAGCAGCCGCAGGTGGAAGCGCTGCTGGTTGCACAGGACACACAGCCTGCCCAGCCCAGGTGTTTGTACATCTGCCCCTTTATCCAGCCACAGGGACAAAAATAAGAGCAGAAATCCCAACGCCCCGTTTTCGCCAGCTTACACCCTGGTGATGAGCACTCTAAGAACCCATTTCAGGCAGAATAGAAAATTAATGAGGGAATAAAAGAGGTTGAGTCACACATCTTACATCTCAAATATGCCTTGCACAAATCGGCCGTGATGAATTGTTGTATGAAGTCTGGGCAAGGCTCCTCGCTGGTCAGAATACAGATAAAGCATGTGTGGGGCTTCTCACATGTTAAACAGATCTCATTAAGGGAAAGATGCTGTTTATCCTTTTAATTCTGACCACATCATTCACTCGTCATCTTATTTAGACCCTATTTTTCCCCAGACTGGCAGGTGATATGATTGCATTGGCCTCAATACAATTCCAGCTCACACTTTGCTTGACAATCCAGCAGCAGTGACCAGAGCTTTTGTGCTGGTGCAGCTGGGAGAGCTGAGTGCCTGCTCATGGACATCCCAGCCCAGTAAGCCCACGCGGCAGGCACAGAAACAAAACCAGGCAACTTTCAGTCCATGAATATACATCTCGTTCAGAGCAAAAAGGAGGCTCTCCAGCAGCAATGCCAAACATGCAGATTAATGACAATGCTTTGCCTGTGAAAATGGCCTTGCTGAGTCCAAACACGTTCTCCCGAGATGCCAGATTCTGTAAGTTAGCAAAAATGTTGAGCTGTCTGTTTGCTTTAAACAATTATGTCAGCTCTGCAAGTAAAATATGTTCCCTCGCCTGACCTCCCCATGCTGCTAGGTAGGGCAGCATTTGGCTGGCTCTTGCTTTAACACAGACATCAGGGGACAGCTGGAGAGTTTCCTTGAGAAAAGAAGGGCACAGCCAGCGAGGGGAGAGGTGGCAGGACCAGCAGCACCGATGGGACCCTGCAGCAATGTGTGTTATGCCCTGCTGCATCACAGCAAAGCCCTGATACCCCAACAGAGCGAAAAGCCCTGGTCAGGTGAGGGTTTAAATCTTCGGAGGCAAGTAAAAACAGACCTGTTTTCAGAAGACAGCCCTTTAAATAGATATCTGGTGCCACACTTTAAAAATACCATCCTAAAGCAGTACAAAGGAGCCTGTTGCTGCTGCTCCCACTTCTCTCCCCAAGGGAGAGCTGCTGCAGAAAGAGATTAAATGATTTATCCTAGGTCACAGTAGAAGTTAGTGGCAGAACTGGGAATTGCAGAGGCTCCCCTGGGTGCCCACCCAGTCCATTAAGCACAAACTGGAGCCCTGTTCTCCACAGCCCCGGGTCAGGGGCCGAGTCAGGCACTCCCTGCACTGGGACAGGCTGTCAGTCCTGGCACTGGGCTGCTGAGCAGGAAAGGCTCACTGCCAACGCCCAGGGCAGAGCAGCAATATTTATATCAGAGCAGCAATATTTATATCAGAGCTAATGGAGGCAAACAGCCATCACTTTCCTGCGATTTGCACCAAACACACAAGCTGAGCCAGAGCAGCCCATCCCTCCACTCCCTTTCCAAAACCAGCACCCTGAACCAATGGGACTGGGCTAGAGCCAGAGCCAGCCTGCAGGGTATTTTCTCATGTGAGCAAACACTCACTTGAATTTTCTGCCATTCAGTAAAATGAATTACACAAACATAGCTTACCTGATGTGAGACCACACAAGGCTCCCAGCCTGGAAAGTACACAGAAACACTGCTTGGGCAAACCTGAGCTAGATGGTAACAGCCTTGAGTGAACTGCAGTGGAAATAAAACTAGAGGGCAACCTAGTGACACTACTCAAACACACATCCCAAATATTCCACTACCGGTATTTCCAGAGCCCATCTAGGCAGCTCTCCGGTATGTGGAAAATCAGGTTTGGAAGAGCCAAAAAAAATCCAGAATGGTACTGGGGGTTGTGCTGAAGTGGTTGATTAGAACATGAGCCAATTCTGAAAACATGCAGGGGGGAAAAAGCCAAACTCATGAAAAAAAACAAACAAAAAAAAAAAAACCCAAGGAAAACAAAAGGGGTTCTTGAGTTTTGTATTGCATTGAAAGGACTGTGGGATAGCACATCTGGGAGTCTCCAGGCCACAAAGCTTCTGTACCTCCAGTACCTCTGTACTCCAGTACCACAGCCTGCAGAGCTCTCTGGCCTGTACATGGAACGTCCTGCACCTTTTAACTATTAATTCATAGAAGTAGCTTCTTTGGATCCAACTACATATAAAGCCAATATTCATCTTGACTCAAACACAGCAAAAAACTGTGTGAAAACACACAATAGAAGGTACTTCCCATGCTCTAATAATGTGGTAGATCTTCAGAGAGAACAGAACTGTGCAACAAATCCAAAAGCCATGACACTTCTGACTGTGATGATTTCACCTCCAAGCTAGCAGCAGGTGAGGACAACACAGCTTGCTCTTTCCAATATTCAAAGACAGTTTAGCATCAAAAAATCTTTCAGAGTGATCACAGTCCAGGAGAATACATCTAATTCCCTTTAAAATAATTTGGAGCTTCACTGGGTAGAAAATTGCTATTTCTGCTCCAATGCCAGAGAATTCCATTTTTAATTATAGAAATTTCTGTTATGCACAATTATAATATTCTTTCACATTCTCCCTCACTCTTAGCTCAAACACACTATTAGCTTTTTAAACTACTGCCATGCATCGGGCAGACACAGGTCACTCCTGCTGCACAGGAATGCTGATGGTCCTGACTCAAGAAGCAGCTCAGACCAAATAACAGAGGATGAAGCATCTTTTTTTGTATATTCCAGGACAAATTATCCTAACAATCAATGACTGTTTAGATGCAACCTTTGGATGCAACCTTCAGTCAGATGTCAGATGCAATTAGAACATAAAAACATTAAATACCTTCTCCAGAGCGCAGATATATGGAGTGATGCCTTGTGGAATGCAAGCTAAGGACCAAATTCAGTGAGCAGACTGAGAAATGCAACATGAGAAAGCACAGCAGAAGTCAGTGAAAAAGAGTAGCCCTTTGCTACTGCCTGTGTTTGCAGGATCAGGAACTAGAGGGATAAATTCCCACGCCCCAAACCAATAAACACAAAATTGTCTTTACACAATAATTAATCATCCTGTAGAATGAATCAGCTGAACCAAAAAATATCAACCTGTTTCTGAGGAGCTGTTAGGGGCAGCAGCTGGAGATTCACAGCTCGAACCTGTCCCAGTCAGGTGAAATGAGAAGACTCCAAACACACAGGAGTGTGTCCAGACAGACATCCCCAGGATTAGTGTTTGTAAAGATACAAAGATGATGAATGAGTTGCTTTAATCCATGGCTGCATTAAACAGATTGTCTCTGTACATTCCGTACCTGCTTTTTCAGTTCCAGCGGGAATTTAGTACCTCTGCTGATCAGAATCGATAACTTTAATTGGTAGTTTAGACTTAGGTGCAAGGTGCACTGACACTAATGAAAATTAGTTGCTTAATTTGCCCGTGACACCAGGGAGCATGCTGGGGAGGGCAGTGGGAAAGCCAGGGAAGGCTGCTGCTCTCCGTGCCCCGTTCCTCGCACACAGAGGGACGGGATGGGATGGGATGGGATGGGATGGGATGGGATGGGATGGGATGGTGCTGATGCAGCCAGGCAGCAGCAGGAGGGTGTGCAGGCAGCTGGCCAAGCACACCCAGGAGCCCAGAGTGGACACCTGAGAGCGCACACAAGAACACAGAGCAGGTACCCAGCTGTGAGTGTTTAGGAGAGCCGTGCTCCTCCTGCTGCCCAGGGAGGCTGCACCACACATCAGGTGCCCTGGGACCGAGGGAGAGGGGCTCTGGGGGCCCTGGCACCTGAGGGAGGTGGGCTCTGAGGGCCCTGGCACAGCCAGGCTGCTCTGCAGCATCAGGGCTTTACGTGCAGCAAGCAGGTCCCTCGGTCCTCGAGGAGCGAACAGTCCCCTTTTCCTGACCAAACACAGCAGAGCTGCCCGGGCACGGGAGGAGGCAGGGCTGTGCCTGCCTGCACACAGGAGCCTGGCAGTGAGCTCCTGGTGGCCAGGACAGCCACCCCACCACACCAGGGACCACCTCTGCCTTCTGCTCCAGCAACAATCTCTGCTCATCAAACTGAAGAAGCAGCATACATCAACCCCCCCAGTACCTTCCAATTAAGCTCTTTTGGTACAGATCAAAATTAAAACACAGCTACCTGGTGGGCACATTTGAAGCCCTCACTAGCCAGCAATGAAAGGGTTCTGGCTGGCCCCATTCCCTTTGAAGCATGCCTGCTGGCTGTAGGTTTCTCTTGTGCTCACTCGCAATTACAGCACTTTTCAGCTTCTCTCTCTCCTTTTTTCTTTAATTTAAATAGATTGAGAGGAATTAAAAAACCCTCATCAATCAGATTTATCAAATAAAACTGTAGAGGTAGGGCCAGCTGCAGCTACATGTGTCAAACTCAGCTGCAGATATGAAAGGAAAGGCTGTAATTCATAGGGTGCTCAGCTTTTTGAGGCTTTAGCAGCAAATCCCACTACTATGTTCCTAAACCTACAGAGATACCTAACTCTGAGCTAGGCAAGGACACCCCAGGATCAGTCCTGCATACACAGGTCTGTCTGGACTCTGCCCCCTGTGAAAGGGGGTCTCTGTGCTTACTTGCTGCCTGGGCACATTCCTTCACAAGCTGCTGCAATGTCCCTCTTTGCAGGGCTTGGGAAGGACTCAAGCATCCTTTGGTTTCTTTCCTTGCCCTTGTCCAACATGTGTGGCTGCACAACCTGGATACATCATCTGAGACAGTGGGCACAGGTTATTCCAGCTGTAAGAGCTCAAGTGAAAGAGAAGACCAATGGCAAAACTTCTCATTGATCAACATGGGTCAGTATTTCTCCAGCCTTTGCAAGTTTTGGCTCACTGAGGTCCACTTTTGTTGAACACTGTTAACTGAGTAAAAATGCAGCCAAAGAAACCCAAAAGCAGGTAACATCTCCAGATACCTGCACAAGGATCTTGAGGTATGAGTGAGAGCAGTTTGAGGGGGCACGAGCTGAAAATGATGAGGAATAAATAGCTTGGCAATGGAGAAAGTCTAAGGTGGAACAGTCTTCCCCCATTCCATTAAAAATTACTGCTATTACCATGCAAGCCCCCAAAATGCCACTGTTCTGGGACACAAGTGATGCCCAGGATGCTCCTGCAGGTCCTGCTGCTCACTGCTTTTTACAAAGACCCTGATCAGAGCCTTCCTTCTGTCATGGCAAAGTGTCAAGGGGAGCTCTGAGAAACCACAGCATCCTCTTGTCTCCCTCTGCTTTCTCACGCTGCTGTGGAATGGCCAGCTCTGTGCAAAGAACATCCCAGCAAAGAACACTGCTGCCTGCAAACAACAACCCCAGGACATCGAGGGACTGCCCTGTAACGAGACACCCAGGGATGCTAAAGTGCGGAGCTGCTTCACAGTTTTCCTCATGGTTATTTTAACAAAGATGTATTTTGAAATCTAAAAGGAGAGATAAGGTTTCCAGATCACATCTCACATGGTAAAGGCTTTCAGCCTTCCCTCACTTACAAAACCAAGCTGGTTTCTCAGGCTGCTGCCAGACCCTCATGTCCTCCAACAGACTCCATCTGCTGGTTTTTTAGACAAGCAACTCCTGCAAGGACAAAATACATTGAGTTAAATAATATACACTTCATCTTCTGTTTCTCTCAGCAAAACTGTGCAATTTTTGGAGATATTTTGTAAATTCAGATTTATGATGATTATTTTTCATGCTATGGCTACCACAGTGACCACAGAAAATTTATGGAGGTAATAATGTATTTAAATAGCCAATTTTGAAAAAAATTGAGCCATTGCAATGGATTAATACTCAAACCATTAATATTCAAACATATTAAGTCTCTTGAAGGATTTTTTTTGTGTATGCGCATATTTTGGGGTATATTCTCCTCCTAATACGTGAAGAGAAGAGATGCTTTACTGTTGACATTTAACACATTTTCTTTATTGCTTTTCATTTCATTGTGAGTAAAAGTGTTATTTGTCCATCCAGCCTTCCTTAGGACGAATGCCATCATTTCTGTTTGCAGAAGCAACCAAAAATTAAAGGAAATATTTTAGATGTCAACATTAAATGTCAAAAACTGATTTTAAGTAATTACTAATACCCTGGCACGTATACATTTTATTCAGAAAATTCCTGTTAAAAATATTCATTGGGGGATATTCAAATTTATTATGTAGAACAACACAGCTTTAACGTGCTGGCTTCTATTTAATGCTTTGGTTCATAGCAACAAAGATACCAATGGGAAATCATTAAACAAATATGAGATTTTTTTGCAGCATAATGGGTCTATGTTTGGTATCACTTGGAAAAAAAAAACCCCTCACCGAGCTCAAACTGACAGAAAAAAATGCAATGATCAGGCAAAGTACAGCAACATTATAAATGTTAACAGATTTCAGGAAGTGATTTTATGTTAATTCAAATGTTAACGCTGTCCGAGGCTGCTGAAGGGAGTGTGGGGCTGCAGGCAGAGATAGACGTTGCCGGCAGGGAGCACAAAGGGCTGCTTCTTGGTGGGGGGGGGAGTTTTATTAATTATATTTCCTTTAGAGCCCTAACAATAACATGTCAGTAATCTACACATTCTGTACTTAATTGACGTTAATGATGTGGCCGGCCGGGGAGCCTCCCCACGCCGTGAGAATCGCGGCCGTCCCGCGTTCCTCCAGCCCCAATTAAGTGGATGAGCGCGGGGCCGCTGAGCTGCTCCCGCCATCCCCACGGCCGCTGTCCAGCCGGGTCCCCCACGGGCACCTTGCAGCCCCTCTGCCCATCCCGGAAGGAGCGCAGCCCCCAGCGCAGCCCTGCACAAAGGGACATTGATGCACCCCCAGCAATGACCGCCCAGCACGCACGGCCACCCCGCTGTGCTGGCAGAGGTGGAGCCGGAACAGGTCCCTCTGGCTCCTCTCTGACACAACAGCAGGGGACAATCGCGGGTTTCTCTCTCACGCAGGTGGAGCAACAGGTCCCAAAGCACACACAGCCATCTCAAAGCCAGCCATCCCAAGTGCCTGCAGCTGCCCTTGAGGTGACAGCCCATCCACAGGCACTCAGCCAGGTCAGGTTTGCAGTTACACAGGGAAGTGATGCCTCTCAAAACCACCCCCTGCCCGGGTTGCTGTACTATCTCCACCTTTGGTGCCACTCAGCTGTCAGCCAGCACAGTGTCCCACACTCCCACAATTTACAGCTCCAGAGTCGACCCTTGTGGTGACAGCAGACCCAGGAAAGGTGGTTTCTCTCTAGGCAGGCAGCTGGGGACCAAGTCCAGTGGGCAGCAGCAGGATCCAAACCCGCTGCAGCTGCCAGCACCCCCAGACCTCTTGGCACTGGCAGAGCCCTTGGAAACAGCAGGAAAAACCTGGAGTCCAACCACAGTTCAGGAGCACATGGAAGTCACAGCAACACCACCACCAGGTTGTTCCGGGCAGATGCACGGTGGCTTCCTGGTGTGTTGAACCAGTGCATCCCCGGCATCCTCCTGGCACAAGGTATGGAAGGAAGGCGAGCAAATTTCTCCGTGAGGACCAGTAACAGACCTGCTTTTATGTACAGTGTTTTCTCCCTCCTTGGAACAACTCTTAGGCTTTACTCATCCCCCTTCAACACCAGATGTACATCACAACTGCCAGTGCTATAGCCCAAATTCCTTCTTCCGCTCTTCCCACCTGTCATCCTGCCAGCACGGAGCCTCCACCATCACTCATCACTCATCCAGGGTGTGGCCAAGCACTGCGCCTGTCCTTGTCTGACACCTTTTTCTTCTTACCTGCATTAACAGAAGCCTGATATTCTTTAAGTTATCCCATGGAGGAAGCCAAGAGACAGGGAAGTGAGTAGAGGAACAACAAAAAAACCCTGTGAGTCCACTTTTGGTAGGAAATCAGGCTTTAAAAAAAAAAAAAAAAAATCAGTACACTGTCACTGCAAGCAAATACCACCCCCTATTAAGGGGTTTCTAGACCAGCCATCCCACAGCAGCACCTCACCCACTCCCAGCAGAACAGGGTGGCCCAGGGAGCAAAACATTCAACAAATTGTTCCGTTGCCACTTCTCAGGGGAAAACATTTGCTTAAAAACAGTCAGATGAATTTGGAGTGATCTATAGGGCACTTTGTTATGTTAATGACTGTTACCAACTGTCTGTTCTTTATATTAAAGTGTTGACTCATTGTCAGTTGGGGCGAGACAAGACAGCTTGCTTGTGCCTTGCAGTCCTTTTGCACTCACCCAAACTACTCATGTGAAGACACTTTAATATGAAGAGACACTGTCTGTGGCTATTATTAATCTCCTGACTGAAGCCCAGAATACTAATAATACCACGCAGGATCAGCTAACCTTTCCTCAGAGCATTCTTCATTCTGCAAGATTTTGGCCAAAACGAAAACATTCTTCTCTGCTCTCACAAGGCTGACAACCAGACTTCCCAATCAGAGATGTAAAAAGGTTTTCACTTGCCCTCTCCTGTGCTCAAATAATATCATCATCATCATTCTGGCAGAGGTAAGAGGGGTGCCTCCAGCAAGCCCAGAAACATCAGCTTTACCCACATCAGACAGCAGCATTTGGCAGGTCTGGCTGAGGTGAGAAAGCAACTTGTTTATTCTCAGACTGATCTTAAACCCAAGTGTAACAACCAAACCTCACTGTGAGCTGTTCAGTCCAAATGTTACATTGGCATCTGGTAAGTCCTGGAAGATGGATATTGCGGTGAAAAGAAAAAGGTTATCTTTTAACTCTTGTCATGGTCAATAACTCTTGACACATAGAAGAATTGGGCTGAGGTGCTGAGCTGCAGAGGCTGATGTCCTGGTAGAGTGCCGCCCTCAAAAAAATCCCAACACCTTACACAGAACTGCAAAATAAAGCACCATATTACTCTTCTCCATCTGATATTTCTGCTCTGGGATTCAACCCAAGAATGCTCAAACCATTTATCCTGGTTGCACGCAGAGCACGCCATAAGTAGGTTTGTGTAACTGGAGTCTGAACACGATAACCTGAGCAAATCACAGCTGTCCCTACTTCTTTTGCCTTGGGGGGAGCCCAAACATGTTCCTACACAGTTTCATTACATTTTTACTCTCTTTGTGGTGAATACCTAATTTCCAGCCAAGCCACTTATTTTCAGTTGTATGTGAGGCCTCTTCCATCCAGATTTAAGAAAAAAGCAACAATTCTAGATTCAAAGCAACATCTGCCTCCTGCTCATGCAGACCAGCCAGTCTCACCCTGTCAGCTTCAGTGGATTTCACATCCTTGTGTCATCAACAGCTTCCTTCTGGAAGATCACATCTGTACACAAGTTCCTTTAGGCTCCTCACCCTACTGAAATTAAAAGAATCTGCTTCCAAAGGAAGAAAATGAGATATATGAAGCTATGCTTTTAGCACCAGGAAAATCATGTCTGTGTGGCTATTAACTGTATGATTTTCCAGAAAATGTTTAGGCTTGTTGCTTTTCTCTGTCAGGAAAATTGTTTAGTTCTTGATTAAACCCATTATCATTTCATTTTCAAGGAATGCTACTATATACAGACTGTGAGAAACCCAAATATTTGATCCTTTGATTTTGCCTTTACAGTATAGACATCCATTAACATGTGGCCAAATACTGATTTTTAAACAAAGTGTGACCAAATGCAATACTGCCAGAAAGACATTAAGTACATTTAGATTTACAGAAGCATTTCCCCTCCACAACCACTGTCCATAAATAATACAACTCTTCCTCTTTCCCATGTTCATGGGAATTTAAGAAAGCAACCAAACCCTTAGTTCTTTAGTCAAGCCAAGGCAGAAGTTAACATTTGAGACTCTTAACAGAGCACAGGAGCACATAAAGGAAATCTTTTCCCCTCAAATAGAGACAGGTCTTGTCAGGCACCTGCTCTCCTCCATCCCAGGAGCAGGGGCTAGGGCACGTATCACAGTACAGGCACCAAGTGGGAGAAGCTCTGCACATCATTTTTCCTTATATCCCAGGCAAACAACATATCCTGAGGTGAAAATTTTTGATTTCGTATTCTTCCTCCTTGAATATTATTGCTGAAGCATCAAAAATCATTGCATTATAAAAACACATTTGCTTTCTTACTACATAAGTTACATGAGAGCATGTTTGGCTTGGTAAAACAAACCCAGTTTTCAAGTAGATTTGCCATTCCAGTAGACAGTCTGCTCCTCTGAATTGCCAGCATCTGTAGGACCAAAGGCCCCGGGATCAGAAAGGTTTTCCTTCCTTCCTTGATAACCATCTGATATAATTTGCCCTCAAACATGCCAGTCCACAGAGTTTTGAAATCCCTGGTTTTACTCAGCCTACAAAGAATACTTTCTTTCTTTTTATAATGTGAAATTCACCTTAAACAGAAATAAAAAGCTTCATATACGAACCTACCCTTTGTGCTTAGCATAAACTTATTATTTCAAGAGATTGAAAGGAGATAGCTTAATATAGCATTGCAATATTCTGCAGTCTTAATCAAATGTTTGATTATGTATAAATTGTGACCATAATGGACTATTCAAAACTTGAGAGAAACACATTTTGTACTTTAAAGCTGTTTTGCAGATAGCATGGCCAAAGGAGGAGTGTTCTACCCAGGCACCCGGATTCAGGCTGCTGCTGTGCTGTGTGGGAAGGAAACAGCACCCAGGAATGGAGAACCCCGAGCCAGGCCATGAGAGCTCGCAGCGCCTGCAGCTGCCATGGGCTGGCTCTTCCTCCACCTTGTGCAAGATGGGACACAATAAATAAACCCTTTGTGTTTTAATTCCTGAGAACTGAGATGCTGACCTGAGACCTAGAAACCAGAGACAGACCACCCTCTTGCTTTAGGGCAGGCAAGCTGTGCAGAACTATTTCTATGAACTATTTATACCAATACCTATTTCTGTTCAGTACCTACAGTACTTACAACAGCAGAGCATCTGGCTGACTCAGTGGGGACTGCCATGCTTCCATCCTTTCTGCTCACCAGCACTATTCCTCCCCAACCCCAGCTCACAACTGCAGCCTCAGCTCACTCATTTGGGGTTATTCCCTTCAATACAGTCACAGCTACCCCCAACTTCCAATTTTATAGTAGCAATAATGCAAAATTAGCACTGGATTAATTTCTGTTGTTCAGTTTCTCTGATGCCCCCAGCTTTCAGACCAAGGTGAAGGTTTGATGCATTGTTATGACAAACCTTTCAGGAGGAAAAGATAATCGTGCACCACCTGGGTTACTGCAAATTCAATTTACTTTGCAGCATGCTTTATGCTGGTCTGGAGCTATTAAAAGAGAGACAGTTTCCAGTTGAGGAGTGTGCAGCAGTGCACAGCTAAATTGCTTCCTCCTGTATCACCCTGGGGCTGTTCACCCTTGGAGGCCTCTCCCCACCTTTCAGGGTAACACATCTGGGGTCAGACAGCCTGCAGGAACACACTATTTGGTATTAGCTTATCTTTGTAGCACAAACTTCAGCCCAAGCACACCAAACCTTTCTCTCTTAAGTAGCCAGGCAGAATTGTCCCCTTGCTTCCCCCTACCAGATTGGGCCAGGACCAGAATTCAGGAGAATAGGATCCACAGGCAAAGAAACAAGGAGGACACTCCCTTGTAGAGGTGGTTGGCTTTTTTTTTCTCTAATAGGAACAACTATCTTCCTTAAAATTACCTGCACTGGTCCTCTCTAAAACGTCCCAGCTTGTGGCAACCAGTACATAATTTTTTTCAAGCTACTGTAAGAAAACACCAGACCGACACAGTATCCATGTGTACCACAAGACAACCACAAACAGAGATTCTTGAAACATGAGATAAAAGATGAGAAAGTAAGAAAATAGCTCTCAGGATAACTCCCCCCAGCTGGCATGTCCTGCATCCCTGGCACATGACTGCATTCCTAACTGGGAATCTGCAACACCACAATCTCCACACAGACTGCTTTCCGTCAGAATAAAGGACGCTGACCTTTTAGGAAAGAAAGAATTATAAAATTAGCAGCATTACATTTGAATCAGTTTAAATTTGGAGAGAGGCCTGTTATCTGAACAAGTTTCATTAATAGGAATATCTATCTATATCTCAGATCCCAGTTTCCCACACAGCCCAGAAAACGCATGGAACACCTACATTGACTCTTGCATAGGTATTAACCATAGTTAAATATTCAACTTAAACTGAAAGTTAAGAGTTTACCCTATCTGTAATATTACCACAGGATATTTTCTCAAATAGTTAAATGCAATCCCCATTTTTAAGAGACCAGTTAAATATTTTAAAAATTGATTTGGTTTTTTTGGTGAAACATCTGAAAAGGACTAAGATCTGAAACTAAACAGCAAGAGGATTAGCACTGAACCTTGCCTGGTGAATTAGGAATTAAGCCTAAGACTATCTTTCAGGACTAGTTCCCCAACCCACTCCCAGTTTGTGTTCTAAATTCAAGGAAAACCACCAAAATTTGTCTAGGCAAATACTTCAATAATCATGAAATATTACACCCCCTTTGTCTAGGACATGCAATTCTCTGAGAAATTAAAACCTCTCTGAACTAGTACCAGCAAACTTGTTCATATCACATTTACACTTGTTTTGTTAGCACAGAACTTATAACCATTCATTGCAAGGAAAAAAGCCAGCAGCACCAAAGAACTTGCTTACCATTGATTACCATAGGCATTTTTTATTACATTAAAGCTTTAACATTTATCAGAATACTGGGTCAGGGAAGAGAAAAAGTAATAAAAAGCAGCCTTGCTGGGAACTAATGTTTAAAAAAAACTAACCAACAACAGAGTAGGAGATTCCTGAAATATTAAGTGTTGTAGCATTTAAATTATCTGCAGCAGGACATGATGAACCCTGGTAGTCTCACAAAAGTTTTCAGTGTTATTAACAGACCTTCAAAGCAAGCACCAAAAAACATGCAAATGACAAGCAACCATTTATTTCTGTGTTCCCCTCTTCTCCAGACCCATGAGTTTCTAGATGTCTGACTAGGAACTCAGATTCTCAGACATCACAAAGGTCAAAGACTTTCCTGTAAAAAGGGATATACCCCTCCACGATTTAACTCTGTACACATGATTATTTGTCAAATACTATGCCAAAACCCCAATGTTTAAATGATTATTTAAGAAGAGGTAGACTTTTCCTACTGATCACCTCTCACTAACCATCACCTAAGGGTAACAATTCAGACAACCTGATTCAGTAATTTCCATGTAAGCTAATCATTAGAGTGTTATGGAAGGATTTCCCATATACTTGTCATGTTTATTATCCCCTCCCTAGCCTCCTGTACTGGCCAGAGAAAATCCAAGTAGCCCAACATGACACTTTCACCTTTGTATCCAAATAAAGAAGTTTCAATGGATAGCGGTAAATAAATAAAGCAATAGTTACTACATTATTTATCCCCAACTCCCACACTTATTAATGGTCACACTCTGAAAAAATCTTAACTGATCATAGTTAAAAGAAATATAGAAATATACATAAAACCAGCTGTCTTAGACAGCACTTTTATTAAAAATGAATACACAGAGACATAGCAGCTTTTACAATAAAGAGTTTTTTAAAAGGCATCAAGTTGTAAGCCAACCATTCGAAAAAGAGGCTTTGAAATGTTGTCTTCCACAGTACTTTCTGCCCATTTGTCAACAAGGGACCAATCTGCAGATTACCCAAAGGACAAACAGGCACAGTAACTAATCTAAACTTCAAGCCCTTTTTCTGAAGAGTTGATCAAGCATCACCCTCCGTAGCAGCATCTGGAGCACACTTCGGTGTTCTTTCAAGTGGCTGGTGTACTTGATTCATTTCTTTAAAATATTTTAACATTCAATAAAACTATTTCAAATAAAAAGACTTCTGTCACTTGAAAGTACGGTTTCCTTTTCAGATTCCATGAAAGCTTATGAACTTCACTGGCAGTATTTCTGTAACGGAGCAGGAGCTAAAACCAGCAGAACAGGCACTTCAGCAAAATTGTCCATCAACAGTTTCTAAAGTCATATTGATTGCAGTCCAGAAGACAGTTTCTTACTACTTTGTGGTGGTGTAAGGACACCAGTAGGGAAAGGTGAAGTCCTATTTTGCTCAGCCAATATGGCTTGTTTTGCTTGAGCTCTGTCCTGAAAGCACATGAAAAGAAATCTTTACTTTTGTGTGTCTATGCAATAGATCAATGTAATTCAATGTTTTATAAATCTGATAGATTGCTAATCTGAAAGTGCATCTCCATCTCCCTCCTAACAGTAACTGATAAATCCCATAGTACACAGTAGTTACTTGTAGTTATCTTGTAGTACAACTCCAAGACATCAGTATTAACTTCTGGAATCTGATGATAAGCATTAATTTGTAAGACACAACCACTTTTGTACCTTCAGGAAAGCAAAATTCAGAAACAACTGAACCAGAAGAACTTTAACTTCTACCTGCAATTCAATAACCTAAATAGAAAAAACAACACCAACAGCTTAAACGACAATTTGTTGAACAAGACTTTGATCCTCTGCAAGTTTCTTACACTAAAACCCCCTCTTGCTCCACTGCTTGTCAACAACCCCTGTCACATAACAGTCTCACAGGATGTCTCAAGTGATCAATCTTGATTTCTCTCTTCACCAGACAAGACTGTAATAGAGGCATTTCCTAGAGAGAAAGGTCTAACACATGGTATTTGAAGTATCCCAAAGGGTAGAAAAAGGCTTCTGATTTCTAGGGTAACTATATGCTTTTTGAGATGTGAGGCTGAAGGCACAATCACCTTTTTAAACTAAATATTGAACAAGTCAGTCCCAAGTCTTTGTCTCAAGAACTTTGGATCCGGAGTACAACCTTATGCCTTTTATCATCTAAATACACTCAGTCTCAGTCTGCTAATGCTTCACTTGAGTTTACTGCATTTTCTAACCAAACAAACAAGCTTTCAGAGATTTTACAACCAAGTTTTTGTCTTCATTATGCTCATACATACCAGCAAATCAAAGCTGTTTATGTGCGTCTGTATGTTGTGCAAACCTTCAGGAGCTATCCCACTAAAGTGTTTGAGTTTGGAGCTTCCTACTTCCTTTAGAGCCATGGCAAACGGGACCATCCACTTCACACATTCCTCTATCTCACAGAATTCATAACCTGCAACACAAGACACATGCTTACCTGCCTGAATGAAGACATAACATTTGTCAACACACAAGACATAGTTTATAAATGCCAATACCTGAAACTTTCTGCGTCAACTCAGATGAAGAGAAGTGATACAAAGCAGAAGCTGCAAGTATTCCACATGTATATTCTAAGCAGCCAATATCCAGCACACAGAGATCCAAGAGCTACAAGACAACAGATGTTTAATAAGCCTGACACAAGAACATTTTCCAGGTGAAACAGCACTTGAAGGAAGTCAGTCTTACCTCTACTATTTGTACAAATATCTGCTGTGGATACTGTGGCAGCATTACTTCATAAAGCTCATTTAAATATGCAACTTGCAGGTAAATGTTTAGCCACGATACAACTGTCATGGGATTTAAGTTCCAATTAAGAGCCTGAAAGAGTAGACATACACAAGGCTTCAGTGCCAATTCAAGTTAAGTTCCTAACTTAAACCATGCAAGACAGTTTAAGAATCAGAAGCTCTAATCCCAGTTTATTAATGCATCTTTGAAACATGCAAATCAAATACTCTCCTGTAGCCCTTCCTGCTGATATAGTCAGGGAACAAGTAACTTTGTTAATACACACATACTGGTGGATGTACTTTAGATCACTTGCTACCTAGAGAAGACACTGCTTTCTAATTTGCAAGAGAAATTGTGCCTTTTAGCAGCACGTAAGATTAACTGAGGTGCTCTGCTTCTCTGCTTTTAGTCTGATCATGCTATACATTTTTAAAAACTAATTCTGCTTTTAAATATTACCTTCATAATGATCAGTTCCATACTGATGATCTCATCTTCTGTACAGGCTCCATCTGTAACATAGGCAAACTGGTGCAACTTTGGTGGATAAATTTCCTGAAAGATGGGAGATCAAGTATTTAATTTGTGGAATAGGTTGCAACTGGTTTCATGTTACTTTAAAAAAATAAAGAAACAAAAAGAACCACCACAGCTTCAGCCTTTCAAATGGCAACAGGGAAGGGGGAAAAAGAGACCACTCCCCCTTTCTAAATCCTGGTGTTCTCTGCCTTTAATAGACACAGATTTCTTGTTTGTCATAGCCTTCAACTTTCACTTTGGACAGATCAGTACAAACTTATATTGTTTGACTACAGCACCACTGTGACTGTATCATAACTGACATCAAGATTTTTTTAAACATCCTAAAGAAATGGCTTTTTATCTCTTGCTTAGGAACAGACTAAACAGCAGCTCTCTTAAACAACCAAGAACTTAAAAAGGACTGTGTATTTCAGTGGTTCAAACTGTTGCAGGAAATAATAGCTCACACTATCATGCAGTAGATACTCTACTGACTATGGAATTGCAACAAGTGTTCTCTGTATAAAGCAGCCAGCCAAAAATTCATTTAGCAACTGTAATTAAAACTTCAGATTTATTCTAACACTGTATTCTCTAATGAGAAAACTAGTTAACATCACAGTATAATTTTACCCACTTGTAAAAAAAACCAGGAGGGTTGAAAAAAAACAAACATAGCAACTAACTCCATAAAGCTTTCCACAATGTGTCCAGCATACAATAAACATGCTGCATCCATTCACAGTTTTATGTGTAATTAAAGCTGGAGATACTTACCTCAAGCTTTGCTGCTATGAATAGAGAAGTGACACCAATAAGCTGCAATAGTGTTTTTACAACATCCTGTTGTGTTGCCATAAACCGATCAAAGAAATCCTGTGCTAAATAAAAAGTTTCTCTATGAAGTTTGTAGGCTTCACAAACCTGGAGAGGCAACAGAGATTACAAAGGTCAAGAACATTGTTAAAGAGTCAAAACTAGACACTATATGTGCATTAAAAAAAGCATGAAATAGACAAAATTTTATCAGCTTTCTACTTCACCCCTATTGTGAAGTAACATGTTAACTACGAGCATGAGTTAAACAGTTTCCTTTGACACAAGATGACTGTCATTACAGTAACTTCCAAGAAAAAAAACAGATCAGAGTGAAAACCCTTTTAGGAAATGCAAGCACATGTTCCAACAATGTCAGAACATCAGCTCCTCATTTTTTGCAAAGATGCATCATTCCAACACCTCAAAAGAGAAAATTCTCACAAGTACTTTAAAATTAAAAACAGAGATTATGCCACCAAGTATCCAGACAGCAAAAAAGACTCAAGCAAGAGGAGTTGTAGCACATTCTATATGACAAAAACAGATAAAAAGGCTGCGAGATAGATCTGATCTCTAAGCTACCACACCTTCCTTCTTATAGTGACTTTCACAATTATTTGTTCAGCCTTTGTCTGCAGAGTGACCTTAAAAAGCTTATAGTGTGTTAGGGACAAATTGATTGTTATCCACTATCAATCAAAATGAATAACAGAATATAATGTCAGTTTGCAAATCATCAGCTCAATACATCATATATCCTTTAAGTCTGGTGCCATTCATTGACAAAATTTAAGATGAAGACGAGTATCTGGAGCTAAATGCGCTCCTGAAGTGCACTCATGACAGTTATTAGTGCACTTCAACAAGAGGACACTTGAAACACTCACAAGCACAGAAAAGCTTACCTCCATCAGCCAGTCTAGAAGGACGGTTCTCATTTTAGGTTGCAGCTGAGGGTGCCTTTGCAAGTAGAATTTATCCCTCATGTAGGCCTGTTCTTTGTTTATCATGTTTTTCCATACGTCATCCCTGTTTGCCCAGCTAAGAGAGAGATCAATGTTAAGTCTTGGATCATCACACAAGAGGCAGGCAGAGCAGCAGCAGCAGCCCAGCACACTTACTCTAGAGCTGGCAGTGGGGTAGCTCTGGTGGGAACAACACTCAGACAGGTAAAGCGTGAGCAATCAACACTAACGGGATCATCATCCTTTTCCGGAGTAGGAATCAGCATGTGGCCATTCTCGTGAAGGTTATTCCAGGACATCTATTAAATGAACCAGGAGATTTTAACTGAGCTTTTTTAAGTAATCATTTTAGCTGTAAATAGAAAATAATCATAACTTTTGTCTGTCACAATTTCTTGCCAATGTCTTAGCTCTTTAAACAGCACAGAATCGCAGAACAGTAGAGGCTGTAAGGCACCTCTAAGTCATTTTGTCCAACCCCCTCTCACCCAGGGCCACCAAGAACCAGTTAGATGCCCAGGACCATGTCCAGAAGGCTTCTGAGTATCTCCAAGGGTGGAGACTCCACAACTCCTTTGGGCAATCTGTGCCATGTTTGGCTACCCTCAAATAAAAAGTGTTCCACGGTATTCAGAGGGAACATCTTCTGCTTCAGTTTGTGTCCATCTCCTCTTGTCCCACCACTGAAAAGAACCTGGCTCTGTCTTCTTTACATCTTAGCCCCAGATATTTATATACAATTGATACGAATCTCCAGAGACCTCCTTTTCTCCAGGCTAACCAGCCCCAGCTTCCTCAGCCTTTCCTTATAGGAAAGATGCTCTGGTTCCTGAATTATCTTAATGAACCTTCTCTGGACTCTTTCCAGTATGTTCAAGCCTCTTCTGCTGGGGAGCTCAGAACTGGACACAGCACTACTGTGCTAAGTAGAGGGGATGTTGCTTATTTGCACAGCAGAACTTGGAAGTAGAGCTGAAAAACTTTCACCCTCTTCTCCTTTTGAAGGACCACAACTGTTTCATGGGAGGACACCCAAGTCAGAATCTCCTATTCTCATGTTGAATTTTGTTTTTACTGAAAATATACTTGCCCTCAGGTAGAGAACAAACAGATGGAACTCAAAGACCCAAATATGAGGTCAGGATTTCTGGTAAGGAATATGTAGATAACATGCCTGAATCCATGGTTTCATGCAAAGCACCTCAGACAAAGAGTGCAGTAAAATAGTAGTTTGTAGAATTTTGCACTCATTCATCTAGCAGAGTTAAGATAAAAAACCAAAGCATGTATGATACAATTTTCAGAACAAAGCAAGTACATGTTAAGCAAATGCCACAAAACTATGAAGCTAATAAAGAAGGATTTTTGCCATGGTCTGCAAACATCAGATATCCAAAACTTCACCCATCAGGTTCTTTCAACTTTTATCTGGACCAGAACTTAAGTCTAGATTTACTCGTCCACCATCTAACTCTTCAACAGGATCTTGTACGCTTCACAAAGTTCCCCAGGAAAATACTACTTTATTTCCAGTGGAATACCAAGCCAGTACTGTATCATCATGCCTTAGCAAATTAAAATCTGGAATTTCTGCTTAACACTGAAGTCAGCCATCTTGCTGCAAATTGATTAGTTCTGTACCACTAAAAGGACAGAACTCCCTAATAAGATTTCTAACATGCTAAAAAAGAAATTAAAAACAAGTTCAGAAGAATCACTAGGCACTATCAAGTAAAACACTCTATGTGAAACTTTGCCTCTTGCAAAAGAGCTTCCACAACTGATTTTTGCCATCTTTCCTACATATGACATCACTTTCCAGCAAAATGGCTCCCTCCTGCACCAGTTCAAGAAACAGAAACCACTGACTTGATGAAACAAAAACCACATTTCACAGTTCTCTCACAGCTAAGACTGCTTTGCACTTTGAGTTACTGACACAAAGATCAATCTTTTTTCTTCTTGGGAGTTTTACATGCAAACATAGCATAGCTACATACCCAGCCATGCCAGGATTTAATTTGGGTTGGGGAGGAGGCAAGAGGGAACAGTATCTTCATCTTAAAAATTAGACTCCTTACAAAGTTGGAATAAAAACGTCACACCAGCATTGGCCGAAGTTAATTTTTGTCCTCCCTCAAAACTAGACTTTAGTCACACTTTGTTCTCCAAACTGCACAGTAAGCCCAGCTGCCAACAGCCTTTGGAGAAGTGCTGTCTTATCAGTTAATCAGCAAACAAGAAAGAAGTAGATTATATAATATCTATTTAAAGGTGCCTAATACACCACCAGCTTCTGACAGACCAGAGACTTGCTCCACGAAGTTCTTAAGCAAAGCAGACACCTCACACACTACATGTAACAGTTACTAAAAATTTTACCACCCTCAATTTTCTATAAGAAAACAGAAATCAAAGGTCAAGATCTTGTTAGGTGTTTTGACATAATGGAGAAGTTTTTGACTACATAATGTCACTTAACAAGACACAGAGGAAAACATGTGAGCAACACCAAAAATACATAGCTTAACTAGAGACAAGGAGGAGACTAATGTGCAAGGCCTCAAAAGAAAGAAGCTTACTGGGGAAGGAGACAGGAATTAATTAGTGTAGGTGAGGGAGCACCATAACTCTGACACAGCTTTTGGTTGAGGGAATGCACATATCAATCAGGCCTTTGAGTCTTTAAAGCAGATTTAGCAAGACATTCAATTGAAAGTAAGAAACACTATCAAGAAACTGCATTACCTCACACTGTAACTGTAAGGAAATAGGAGCCACCACTGAAAAAGAAACAGTTTAAGGTGGGGAAGAAACCATGAAGAACTTCCTTTGGGCTTGCATAGAGCCAATCCAAAAGTGGAAACCTGTCAGAAAGCAACAGATGTTACCCAGAATCTGTGCAGTCTAACAGAGGAAATACTCAAGTCCTGGGTTTACTTCTGAGACAAATAGGAGCCAAATGCAGCAGGCAAGCAAAAAAAAAAATCAGTGGGGAAAACTGCCTCTTCAAATCTATATGGGACCCAGCAAGAAAGCTTGGTGACACCCACAGTAATATTCCAGATACAGGAACAACTAATCAGATGGGGATCTCTATCTCAGACCTTAGAAAAAGACACAGACTGAAGAAACTGAACTAAGCACTTGAGCAGGCTCATTAGGAGAGGGTGTACCAATAGGGCAAAAGGTGGGTGGTAAGTCCACTAGAGCACCTGAGCCCATACAGCTCCAAACAAAGAAAACCCAGGAGTTCAGAGGTGGGTTTTTTTAAAGCTCAAACATTACCAGGCCTCAGTGGTCTGCAGCATGTCACCATTCACTGATACATCAAACACTCATAGAAGTGCATCTTTCTGAACAACCTTCAGGGTATAGACCAGACACAAAGCAGAGCATGTAGTGACCACTGGGGTTATTGGTTACAGGCCAGGCAGGACCTTCAGTGAAGAAGCAACAGCAGTAAAAATACAAGCTGCTGAGACCCTTGCACGCCTTGATGTGAGCTTCTACAGACCCAGGGCAGCAGAAGAGGAGGAGATGACCCAGAACTGCATTCAAACAGCAACACCAGAGGATTTTCAGCATGGAAATCAACAGCAGAGGAACAGGAGGGCACCAAGCCTGTCTGTCTCATCCTAAAAGCAGTACCTTGTACCAGAGACATTGGTATCAATTCTGAGGCCACAGCCTTAGTTTGCCCATCAGAAACAGCAAGACTTAGTATAATTCTAGCCATTTTTCACTCATAGGATGCATTGCTTTGAAGTAATGAATCTTTCTTTGCCATCACAAAAGGGAATTGAAGATTTAATAACTAGGAAAGAAAAGAGCAACGCACATTATTAAATTGTTCCAATCCCTGTGGGATAGCATAGGAGCTTCTATTTCTTTTAAGTTAAGAGTCTAAATATTGTCCTGGATCCACATTAGGACCAGGTCAGGTTCTCAACCTGGGTATAGTTTACACTTTCTTTTTGTGGGTTTTGTTTGTTGTTTGTTTTTTAAGTGAATCGTCCAAAGTTAATCTAGATCAGTCAAAGAAACTTTCTAGAGGTTATTTTCAAAACACTTAGGTGGAACACTTGGACAACGCTAAAATCAGATTCCGGAAAATGTCTAGTGAGGAACTAATCAAAACTTCTGAAAGTTTACTCCACCTTTACACATGAAAACATTAGCTAGTTTCATCTAAAGAAACTAACTTCTAGAGTCAATTCTCTGCTTTATATGGAGGTGACCATGCAATTGTATCACAATTGCAGATTACTCTGATGTAGTTAGATGAAATTTGTTTTACACGGAGCCTTGCAAGTGTATTCATCCACAGAAAGCAGCCAGAATTAGTATGAGAATTGCAAGCAGAATTACAGCAGTGCCAGTTCTCCAAAATCAAACACAGAATTTATGCAATATTCTGCTGTCACAGACCTGATGATATAGCCACCCTTTCATCACATAAAGGGTAACGGCATCCTAATTAAGAACTGGGGCCTTATGTTCCAGAGAAGCAAACTAATGAATTGACTATGAAGATGTCATAAAGTGGGATGTGACGATGGTATTTTGCCTTGTGGATAAACTAGTGTCAGTAAACAATTTATTTAATGTAGAAGTCATGTGGTATAGGCTGCAGTGGATTTATAGCTGCTTGCATTTTAGAATTGTCATGTCTCCACAGAATAACTGTCGCCCTGGCTATCATTCCAGCCTGCTATACTGCTGCTGGAACAGTAAACACATTCTCATTAGTGGTCCATGGCAATTTATATCAGAGAATAGCTTGTGTCACACCATATACTGAAGAGCTGCCGCTGTGCAGCCAAATGTTAGCCTTTTTAACCAGATCTGGAACAATCTGGCTACTTTGTCACAACAAAAAAACCTTCTCTATGTAAGGCAAGATACACAGGCATGGTATTATTTATAGTTTATGGAATGAAAGGGTCAAATTCCACAAGCATCCTATGATTCACTTGAAAAATTTCCAAGTAAAGATTTTTGATGCCTACTGCCTAAATTACTTAAGTTTTAGTTCACCTACCATTCCTGAAGTAACACTGAATGGCTACCAGGCCAAGAGCACAAACAGGAAGACAAAATTGGAAGTCTTTATCTGCTTTCAAAGCTGAAGATCAACATATGCAAAAGATATTTCAAGTTTCCTTCCACTGTCTTTCTGGAAGACAGTAAAATTGGGTCCCTGTTGAGATTTCCTAACAATACCTTGTTATTATGCAATAAACATGCAAAAGAAGGCCTTGCTCAGTTTAAACAGAATGAATCTTCTGGTGAAGGAGAAAGCTGCAGTGAAGGACAGGCAGCTCTTCCTTGTCAGAAGTGAGAAATTAGTTTAATATACTGTGCAAAAGAAAGACAGAAGGGAAGGAGAGATCCCCTCATTAAATGCTCACCATTTGAGCCCTGCTTAATATGTTGACTGATAACTAGTGTACGCAGTTGCAACAAGCAGAGGCCATTCCAAACAATGATGCCCATCTGTTATGGTAGCACTTCAGTCTTAGAACTTCCAGCTGCCACTTCGGGTTAGATGTGCCACATTATGCACAGCCTTGCCTACCAAATGAGGACAGGCTGCACACCCTGACCATGACTCCTGCAACTCCAGCATCACCCTGCGTGTGCAGTGACAGGCTGAAGTCTTAGTGACAGTGACTGGGCAGGTGTGTGTGTGCTCAGGGCAAAAAAAGGAGGGGAATGAACCTATTCCAGAACACAGGCTACTCTGCTTTATTTAGAATGGGCATCTCAAGGTACAAAAGTGTTACGCTTTCAACAGCACACACCAACACAGCATCCAACAGAGATACTACAAGCATCCCTTTTTCAAGAATATGGGAAGCACGCAAAGGGAGCTAGAGGACACCACTAAAACTAGTCTAGACTCTGTAACTCAGCTCATTTTAAATGTCTTGCTAAGAAAGCTGGCAATGGTCACTATCAACCTCCAATGCAGGATCGATTTACACAGGTAGAGGGACTTGACATAAATTATTACTTTGCTCTGTACAGAAACAAAGCCTACTTTACTATGCCATTAGCATATAGCATACACTTCCAAATTCTAATCAGGAACCCCTTACTTAGTCTGTCTGATAATTACCCTTGTCAATGGGAATGGAGCTGATGCTACTAGAAAAGAATCTTTCCTCTCTCCCAGATCATACATAAGTAGAGACATGACTGCAAAGAGAACCACCTCAAGAGATGATTCTGTCTGCATGCTTAAGTGTCTTGTGCTTTGGCCAGCAAGCTTCAGGAGCACATGTACAAGGTACATAAGCACATGACTACTTTTGCAACTCTCTAGAGAACCAGTGCAGAGTAGGTCTAAAGGCGTGCCAGGTGGACACTTGCAACCCCAGGACAGCTGAATAGACTTCAGCACTGACATAATGTTTCAGACCAACCTAGGCCTTGTCTCTTGCAAAGGCTCCCAAGCTATATATATGAACTGAATTGTTTTGCACACTCCACCACCAACCAGGGCCAACAGTCCCCCTCACCCACCGCTATGCAGCATGTGGCAGCTGCATATCTGCTTCACCTCGTTCACACTAGTAATGACATATTGCAAAGTAGGCACAGGGTTAAGTAAGATTACAATATTCATATATAAGGCCAAGGCAATTACCTGTTTGTCACACTGCTTTTTTCTAGTCATCTCCATTTTGGCAATTTCTTCATCAGGATCCTGTAAGAACTATAAAAAGCAACATATAATTTCCGGACTACAAACCGCAGGACAAGCAGCTGTTGGCCGCTGTGACACCCGCCTGGTCGCTCAGGAGCACAGCCCCGAGGCCCCCCGGCCCACCGCGTGGGCCCTGCATCCCCAACAAAAGGCGGCGAGGGCGCGGGGGCCCAGTCCGGCGGCGGGGGGGGCGCTGCCCCGCGGGCACCGGGCCGGGCCCGCACTCACCGTGGCCACATCAGCTTTCCTCTTGCGGGCTCGCATGGCGTACACCGCACCCCCGTCTCCCTTGGAGGGACTCTTCTCCGCGCAGTCACTGCCGAAAGAAGGGAAGGTGAGAGAGGGCCGGCCGCGGGAGCCTCCCCGGGGTACGCGGCGGGACGCTCGGCCTGCAGGGCCCCGCGCAGGGAGGGCCCGGCGCACTCACGTCTCCCGGTGCATGGTGCCCGCCTGGGCCGGCCGGGGTGAGCCGAGCACCGCACGGGACGCGGCCAAGCGAGCCCGGGCCGCAGCCCCCCTGCAAAGGCCGACGGAAGCACGGAACGGGCGGCCGGACTGGCCCCACCGGCTCCCCCCGCCTCGCGGCCGCCCAACGCC
>VZTX01014538.1:202116-235778 GCA_013400915.1 Pardalotus punctatus
GGGGCCCGGACGCGGAAGCGGCGGGAGCGGCGGTCGCACGTGGCGCCGCGCGGGGGGGAGCCGGGGTGAGCCGAGGTGAGCCGACCTTAGCCGAGCTCAGCCGAGCCGGGCCGGGCCGAGCCGAGCCGTGCCGAGCCAAGGGGCTGAGTCTCCTGTCCATAACTCGCTCCCGGTGCTGATCCCCGGCCCGGTCCCAGTCCCGGGCCGCGACGGGAGGCGGGGCCGCCGCCATGGCCTGCCCGGCCCTGCTCGGCTCACGCCCTCCTTCCCTCCCCGCAGGCCATGCGGCGCCCTGGCCTGTTCGGGCGCCTGAAGGCGGCGGTCGTCGGGATGGTGCACGTGGGAGCGCTGCCAGGTAAGCGGCGGGCGGGCGGCACGGCCGGCGGGACCCCGACCCGGACCAGGACCAGGACCAGGACTGGGTCGCCGGCGTCACCCCTGAGCCCGGCTGCGGCCCCCTTGTAAGCCTGTCCCCTCACCGCAGCCACGGGCCCCTCATGAAGCGTGTAAGTTTGGGTGCTCCCCGTTTTAGAGGTAAAAAAGGCGGGAGACAGTTCCACATAGGGACCTGGGCTGAGAAAAGATCAGATACAATCAACCTTGCAGATTAAGGATAGCGCTAACTGGTTTTAAACTCACTGGTGTTTAGCATTGGTATTCTGTGCTAACCTAGAGGTCAGTCTTGCCCATAGGTTATATTGTCTGGTGCATCACTAATGCAGGATAAATTATAATAAGAACATGAATAACAAGCTAAGAGCAGACCTAGTGCAACAGGAGAGCATAGCAGACGTTCCTCAAATTTGTGAATTAGATTTAGGAGCTGAATGGTTACAACAGCTCTGCCAAGCTCAGCAAAGAAAGAGATGTCACTAAGGCAAGTGACAAGTGTCTCACAAGGAGACAGAGCAGCCTTTGTGCAAGTTTCCCCTGTATGTCCCCATTTCAGTGTGCCAGTCCCCATGGATGTCCTGCTTAAAGCTGTTACTGTCCATGGTTTTGGTTGGTGCATGCCTTATATAAGCAGCATTATTCTTGCAGGGACACCGAGAAGTTCTCTTCCATTGACCCAGATCATTGACCAAGCTTGTCAAGAGGCAGAAGCTTACAAGGATGCTGGAGTTGTAAGTTTTGGTTTCCTTTTTCCTATGACCACCCATTACACTAAACCACCTCTGCATAACCAGAATTTAAACTGAGTCTATAATTCATCAGAAGTATTTTAAGCCCCACCCTTTAGGGTGATGCTTAAATCCACATCTTTTATTTCAACATAGGAAGTAAGCCTTCTAGAATACAAAAAACCCCTCAGTATCACTTGCACTCAAAACAATTGAAAAAGCTTAGATTCAAATTGTATGATTCAACTTAAGTTGGATGAGTCAAGTCAATTTAAGGGGTTAAAAATAAAAAGAAAGTGGCCTGAAACATGGACTGTTGCTGGCATTCAAGGTCTCTGGCTGTAGAATGCTTCATCAATCCAGCCTGACAAGCAACTGTATTTTTAGCTCTGTACAAGACTCCGGTTTCCTGAGGTCATGGAGGAATGCCATGTGCACAGCTGATACTCTGCATGCACACCTCAGGAAGCTGGAGGGTGCAGGTTCACCCCACAGCTGTGTTTGCAACAAAACAGCACAGATAATTCAGGATCTAAAAAAAAAAAGAAAGGTTTAGGCCCTTTTCTGCCCTCTCTGAGCCTTCTCTCCAGGCCTCTGGCAGCAAAGATGCCTGCTTTGCACATCCAGAAGAGCAGGCCCAAAAGGCCATTCTCAGCCAGAGGCAAGAAGAGACTGCTGACAGAATTGCTGTTGGACCTAAAGTGGTGTGGTAATCTTCATAGGTCAGTAGATTTTAACAGGGTGTATGTCCTTTTGAAAGGTCAGATATGTTTTAAACATTTCATTACACCTTGTCTTGGGGTGTTGATGTTCTTTTTCTTTGACCTGCCCACAGCATTATGAACATTTTCTGGTAGTGTACTAGTGTCCAAGGTTTGAAAATGCCTTCAGCGAACAAGCAGTCACTGCTCTGAGCTGCTGTTCTCAGAAAAACTTTATTAACGAGCTGGTTGAAACATTTTTAATCTATAAATTAGAATGATACTTTACAGACAGAACAAAATTGAATACAAGTGCTTAGTTTAAAGACCAAGGTCAAAATGCAAGACAAGTCACACAAGGTAGGTTATGGGCAGAGCACTAGTAGGGCTAAATTAGGAAAAAATGCTGAGAATAGAATCATCGAAGGGATAAACAGCATTGTGGTAAAATGATGTTACAGATGAACATGTGTGAGATGTCCACCCAGTTGGGATAGTCTATAGCTGCAAGTTGAACAGAACGAGGAAGTTTTCTTCCTTTTCATGCCTGTTGAAAGAACAGGTGTGCAATAGCTCTGTATTCTGTACTGTGCCTTTATATGTTGTTGTTACAGTATCACCATGAGGTATAATGTGGTTCCATCTATATCAGAACAGTGACAAATACTAATCTGTCTTCCTGTGGCAGAGGAGGTGCTTGCACAAGTAAACTCTAACTCATAAAGCCATTGCTCCACATTCCAGTGCCTGTTTGCCCATTTCCTCACATAATGATTACACATGGAAACCTTCAGCAGCAGGGGGAAGACACCAAATACACCTGAAGGTGAGGGAAGGTACAGGAGTTACTTTCATTGCTGGCACGCACAAAGCTGGAGCAGCTTTAAGACAAGCTTTAAAATCACTACTAACACAAAGTTTTAAGTTCCAAGTCTAACTGGTTTACCTTTTCTGCAGCTGCATTGCAGTCTCTGAACTTGAATATATCTTTAAACCTGCCTGTCAGGTAGACAGATGAGGTGAATGCAGTCATTTCTCTACACATTTGGACAAATTCAGGGCTTATAGTTATAGTTAGTCTATTTTCCTGTAGAAGTCACAAGAACATCAGTATACTTCCACACCAGTCTTCATTCTAAAGGTCTGCACAGAGCAGTGTAACAACAATATAACAAACAAATCCTTTATTAAGGCCATAAGTCTCAGAGAAAATCAGGAGATATTAATTGTTATTGTAGATATTCATCACGTTGGTATTCATAAATACCAATAGGGTTGCCTAACACTTTCTGCAATTCAATTCTTTAGTTTTTTTGTGGTACTTTAAGAGAAATGCAAGTCTTCATGATGCTTTAGGAGTTTCCCAGCTTTTACACAGAGATCACCACTTTGCCAAGCTATTCAGCTTCTGTAATGGGAATATATTTGGGTTTCTTTCTCAGTATTCCAAAGGAACTGTTAAGATGTCCATTTTTCTTGTGGAAGAAGAGCTAGAAAAAGGGTTTTTTCCCACAGATGTTTGTACTGACACTGTTTCCAAGCGCTGCCTATGGTAGCCTTTAAGTAGATATGTAACTGTTTGCTGCTGTTTAGATGTTAACATATTGTCTCAAATTGCTTGAATTGGTGTTAACATTTGAAAATAAAGTATATGGTCTTGCTCACTCCATATGTGTTGCACTTGGAAGTAAATCCTGGTATATTGAGAGTAAGGTGACTTGTCTGGCACATTCGCAGCTTCACGTAATAAATATGAAACATTTGTGATATTAGAGCACAGTAATGAAAACAAGTGAGTGCTCAGTTAGGAAGCCATCTGTGCTCAAAATGTATATGCTTTGTACTTCTGTTTTGCTAAACAATGAAATTCCCTAGACAAGATTATATATATGAGGTGTTATAATCCCTCCAATTTGTACCTCCTTTTCTTTAAGAAAGGCAAAATATATATTCAGGTTAACTTTTATTCATTCCATTCAGCCTGGCTGACATTTGTTTTGTAGCTGAAAATAGAGCACAAATTCCCATTTGACTGTTAGTTACTGTTCCTAAGTGTAGCTACTGGAGTAGCTGACATTAAAAATAGTTGCTATTATATGTTTTACATTGATGTTTTAAAAAATAGAAGAGTTTTAAGCCTATTATTCTTATAACTACATTGATAACTGGAATTCACATAGCTTAGAATTTAATACCAGTGGAGATGGAATAAAGTAGTATTTCTGCATAGAAACATGTATGTAGCTTTCACTTGGATTACGGAGGTTAACATTTCAAATTTCAGCCATATTACAGGCGAATAAAATAGCAGACAGACCTGCCCACAGCTACCTCCTATGGTGTGTGCAGAACAGGAGATAGCAGCTTACTTCTATTAAGGCAGTGATCTCCTGCTCTGCAGGTGAGTTTGTTAAAGAAATTGCTTTACGCACAGCAATTAAATGCTTTGCAAAGGCGCCTGATTTCCTTTATAAGGGGCACATGAGTGGGGTGGGGGGAATTGCTGTAATTGCCTTAGAACACACCTGAGCCCGTATAATAATGGGATGGTGCCAGCCCTCCTTCCTTCCTGGAGGAAGGAGTAGAGTTGAGCTTGCAGAGGTCTGTGCTGGGGTGCACATGTTTGCAGGTAAAGCCTTTCTGTGGGGTGAAACAGTGGGGTTAAAGTTGCTCTGGGGAAAGGTTGTGTTAGGTATATGCTGAGTTAAAACTTGCACAATTGTTGCATCAGTTGTGGTTTATAGTGTTGTGACTATTTTGGAGGTGTTTCTGCTGTGATGTGTGTGCAGCTGAAGTGTTTTAAGAGGTCATTTCTGTGAGTGGAATAAAGCTAAGGAAATTATTTTTCTAAATAGAGAGCTATTTAAGTGACCTATTTTTCAGTAGCTAACTGTGATACAAAGGGCACTTCACATGTGTGAAGTCATTCAGAAGTCATTCAAAGTGAAAAGGAAATACATTGTTTGAAAATTACTTATAATAAGGCTATTAAACATAAGCAACACATAAATTATCTTAATATTCAATGGAAAAGGAGCACAGAAGGTATTTGCAAGAGTTTTGTCTCGTACTATCTAAATAAATTCTGCTTTGGAAGATATAGTGCAGAAGCTGTTTCCACAGACTTACAAACTATGAGCTTAAGTTCCAAGAACTTTAATTTAGCATAACTGTTTTCTTTCCCCCATTTTAATTAGCTGTCTGATAGTACTGAAGTTTGTTTCATATACATATCAATTCAGTAAACACAGAAATCTGTGGTGTTATATTTTTATATAAAATATGAAAGAAAGCTTTTACTTAATGCATCTGTAATTCAGCTTTCTGTATTGCAGAACATATGTTGGTTTTTTTTTAATTAAACAAAGCATAACAAGGAAAAGAACAGTCGGATGGTATCGAAAGAATAACACATTATTAAAGTTCTACCAAAAATATTCACTGTAACTGTGGACCTTAAGGCCATCGGAAGAGGCAGTTGCTGAAAAGTGAATATAGTAAATTTAAAGCGGGAGAGAGAAATGTTGCAATCATCCCATATGCCTGCATTTTGAGCTGGAATTCAATCAGATGCTCTTTATGCATAGTACTATGGCTAGGGATTTTTATAATTTATTAAATGAACTAATTCATTAATGTATCTAATGGAATAATTTGCTTTATGCAAATCCTGAACTGTCAAAGTGGTAGCAAGTTGTGAAAAGCTCAGTTTCACTGTGGAATTTCTGTGGAATTCTGCCAGCCCATTCTCTTTCTCTCTTAGCTGCTAGCATGGTTCTTCAGGAGCTGGGCAGCTGAAGCCCCATTCCCAGTTGCTCTTCTTCCTGTTGAGGTTGATTCTTGACTGCCTGGAAGCCTGGGGATTCAGTTTCACAGATCCTAGTTCCTGGCCCTTATGGTAAGCTTGGAGTTTCCCTGACACCCAGGTTTTGGTGAAGTCTGCCAAGTAAAGCAATTTTGAGCCAAGGGCTTCCAGGATTTTTTGTCTCAAACATGGTACCTGATTTTGATGGTTCATTGCATTTTTTGCAATTTGTTTTGTTAAAGTATTACTGTTCTACATTAATCCTGTTACCACACAGCTACTGACTAACTCTGTATTCTTGCTTAGACTGACCTAGTGTATAGGACGGGTTGTCATCTTTGTCATGCGGTCATCTCCCATCACAGGTGCAGAAGTGTGGATGTTACATATTGAATTGGATGCAGAAACAAAGTCAAGCACATATGTGTTGTTTGGTTGCCATATCTGGTTTTCCTGGCCTGGAATTATGTAAATAAATACGTTGGTGAATGGCACCACATAATGCAGAGGTCTGATTTGGAGTGTCATTATATCAGGTGACCTTTTCCATTAACAACTTGTGTGCCATTGTTTTTTAGGTAGCATGTGTTTTGTGGATTTAAATACTCAGCTGTAATTTGGGAAAGGCAGCTGTGCCCTGGTGCAGTGAATGTTTGTAGGTTGTGTGCTTGGAGTGACCATGTTGCTCCACTGGATTATTTCCTTCTCACTTTTCCCCATCCCCTGTGTTAGGTGTTCATTTATGATGCCTGTGGCTTAGCCTGTAATTCAGCCATTAAATGCTGACTGCATTTTATATACTGTCTTATCTTTTACTGCCAGAAGGGCTTCCACACTACAACAAAGATTAGAGAAGTGTTACATATAAAAGATTTTTTAAAAGGAAACTTTTTTTTTGTTTCCCCTTCCTGATTCTCTGTGTTATTAATAACCAAGCTGCTATGTTTAATCTCTAGTTGTATTTTTTCCCAAAAACTGTTCCTTCTATTCTTGTTCAGTTACAGTATCTGTGAAAGGTAAAGCTCTCATTTTAAAGGATTAAGATGTGTGATAAAACTCCAGAGAGAGCAGAATTTATTTTCTACATATACAATTAGTTTGTCTATTAAACTTTTTGCATTTTTAGAATTAAGCTGGTGAGAAATATCTGGTTTCTTTTCATCTTCTCACTGCAAATACAGAATATCAGGCATGGAATGTGTTTCAAGGCTGTACTTTTACTCTTCTTATTAATCCGTGACAAAATTATATATAATCTGCAGTTCTTGAAAACTTTTTGCTATATTGTATGCAGTGATTGGAAACCATACATGGTATCAGGTAGTGTACAAATTGTATCAGCAGAGTATTTTATCTTTGCTCCATTGTTTGTTAAGAGTATGTCCATGTGGATGGAGAGGTATAATAGATAATAAATAGAAATATCTTCCTTCCAGTAATTCTGAATAGGGAACGGGAGAAATATCAATAGTTAATGTTATGGCATTTGGCACAATAATAGTCAAACAAAAAATTCCTTTATTTATCCAAAATAACACTTATTTTCTGACATTAATTGAATTGAAAATTGCCCTGATTATCTCAGAGTCCTCTGTTATCCAAACATACTCAATATCCTGTATTCCCCTTGGATAATTGAAGTTTGACTTTACACTATTTTTAATGAGGTATAAGATTTAACTCATTTGCCTATAGTTCACATTTTAGGATGGATCAAAGGAACTCAAATTGATGAATGTATAATTAAAACCACATTTATTTCTCTTCATGATTTCCCTGCAAATACCATGCTGTCGATGAAAGCATTTTTTTTAAGTGGTTGTATGCATCAAATACATCAACACAACTTGCTGTAGATAATCCTTCCTTTGAAGGAAAACCTTTACACTTGCGTGTTGTAATACACAATAATGGTAAACTAGCCATGTTTTAAACTCCTTTTTTATGATTATTTCCCCAGGATGGCCTGATCGTGGAGAACATGCACGACGTGCCGTACACGGTGTGCCCGGGCCCAGAGGTCACTGCGGCCATGGCAGTGGTCAGTGCTGCTGTGAGACAGAGCTGTCCCCGTGTCCCGCTGGGGGTGCAGGTGCTGTGTGCTGCCAACCAGCAGGCAATGGCCATTGCTCTGGCTGCAGGTAATGGAAAGGGCTCCTCTGTTATTCCTGCTGCTGCTGCGGCCTTTGCCCTCTGCAAACTGCGCCTGTGCTGACACAGATACTGTGCAAAAGCAGATGTGGAAAGCTCACCCTGGAAAAGCAGCAATTGGATTTTGAAAAAGGTGCATGCTTAATTAGAATAGATGGTACTTGTGCACTGCTTCAGTTGGAGGCTGCTAAAAATCCCAAGGCTGCTGCCACAGCTTTCTAGGTGAAACCTGTCTAAATATAATGATTAGTTTAAATCTACTAGTGTCTAAAAGCCACCTTTGGTGTAACTCTTAGTTATGTTATATGTGAGGATCAATTTAACCCACGGTGGTTAAGCATCCTGTTTCAGCATCTAATTATATGTTGTTGCTGCTACTGTTATCCATTAAAACTAAGTTTTCATTGTCTTTTTTTGATGAATGAGTAGAATGAAGCTTTTTATAGAATGACAAAAATTGAGTGTACAGATAGCCAAAATACTTGAAATTAAATTGCATTTGGGGGAATTAAATATAAATTAATCTAACTTCATTGCATGAATCCTAGACTTCCTACGCTTCCTGCTCCTACTGTTTGCTGAAGCAATTTTAGTTTTTTATATGTAACCCTCCATGATCTAAAGATTAAGGCTGGCTTAATAGGGAAAGCGTGTACTTCCTAAATTCATAAATTGAGGGTTAATGCATGTTTTTGCCCAAATTGACTGTCATTGTGGTAAGGCTCCACATTTTTGCATGTACAGATTTTATAGAGCTAGTCAGAAGATGCTGGTGTTAACTGGAAGCCATAATTCAAGTAAAATTATGTAGGTTAACCTATCTGTAGTGCCAGTTTTAATTACGCTGTATATGTTCTAAAAGTTTTAAATTCTTGCTAATAGATGAATTTTTGACTGAGATTTGTTTTGTGAGCGTTAAAAGCAGATGTTGCCATTTTCAAAGTATCTAGCCACTTGACAAACTGACAAAACCTAGTTTTTATTGCTGCATCAGAACCTATATGAAAACCTAAAATAAAAATGGTAACCGAATCTAGTTTTAGTTTTTAGAAGTTGCTGCATGTGGGACACTTGAGGTATATAGGTGTTTGGAAAAATAGTACACACCCTATTTTTAAAAGCAATCCTTTGAGGAGCAAAAATCATCACTAAATAAGGGATATAGTCTGGGAACAATGTATTTGTCTTCTTTGCAATTATTAATGAAGGAGAGAATTCCTGGAGGGCTTGGGGTTTGCTCAGCTCTACTACTGTTCTGCACTATTTCCTCCATAACTGGAGAACACCAGCCAGCAAGGGCCTGTTTAATGCATTTCATTGCACTTCTCTAAAAATGATGGTCTCAAGTTCACTGAACAGGAAAGCAAAAAGAAAATCACTTTAAGCAGAGCTATAGCAAAGTGGGTACTACTTTGTAGGTAGCAAATCTTTGAATGGTTTTTCTATAGCAACTTAGTAGTGATTTTAATGTCAATACAATTTTAATAGGTGGTTATTAATAAAGCAAGTCCTGTATGCTTTCACTACAAAAATAACTTGCAGAAGGTGTTTTAGCTAAAAACCATATGTAGCATCTTCTGTCTACTATACAGTCATTTAATTTTCCCTGTGGAAATCCTTATCTATGGTAGGAATAACTGTTTTGAAGAGAACCACACAGGGAATTTATAGCTGGTCTCTAGGAGAAGGTAATGATTTTATTTTGTAAAGGGTGGGGTGAAATCAGCAGGTCTGCAGTGTGCCTAGGAGCTCAGCTAGCTTGAGCAAGGACTGTAGGGTCCTGTGCCTGGGTGAGCCTGGCTCACTTATCATCAATCAGGGCTCACTTTTTGAGTTTATCTTCTCTTATCTCATAAGTTTAGAACAAAATGGTTCAGTTGGAAGGGATTTTAAATCGTCATCTTGTCCAGCAGCATGTCTACCTGAAGCTGCCTCTTTTCCTTTAAGAATCAAGTTACTGAAATTCCAGTTGTGAATTAGTCTTCATCAATGATGATGACACAGTCAATAGCTGATAAATGAGGCTTCATGTCAGGAGATATCCCAGATATCTTCATGTCTTTTGTAAATACAGCTTTACTGTCAGAGACCATTCCTTTCGCTCTCCCACCAGCAGAGTGGAAATTCACATGCTATCATCCATGAGTCAGTGCTCCTCTAAAAGTTCTGTTTACTAGTTTTCATTGGAAATTCCCTGGTTTTATTTTCCAGTGAGACCACAAAAGTGTTGGTCCCATATAAGTCAGAAAGGGGACTGCCTATTAACTATTCAACAGCTATTACTTTTCAACTTGCCAAATGCGAAAATAAGCAGTAGTATTATTCTCACAATTTTATGAGCATAAAAATGAATTCATTAGGAGACTCTGATTATGGCTTCATAAAACAGAAGGGTAATGATATGGTGCCTGCACCTATTGCACTTGGTTAAAATTTGTATTTTCATGGTCTCCAAAAGCCCAGATCAAGAGTGCAGCCTTGTTAAACTAAGTACAATCCTAATGTTTAGCAGAAAGTCTTGTATTACTGAACTAAGGAAACACAAATGAAGCATCAACAAACAAGGTGTAAGCAGTGGCACCAATAAATGAAACTATTCAATGAATAGCGCCTGTCCTGAGTTAAACTCTGATTGCTGTGAAAGCATAACATGTCTCTAGGTTCATACATAGTCTTATGATTAGAGAAATAATTTTTCTTATTTAACTCTGAATTGTACCTCTAAGCTTGGATGATTTAAATAGAAGCTACAGCTTTTGTTCCTAGCTGTACAAATCTCAGTCTAGCTGTTTGCAGTGTGTTTATTACCCAGTGTCTACAAGCACCTGCAATGGCACTTGCGGCACGCTCTTGTCTTTGGATCCTGAGAATACTCCACGCTTTGCACCCGCTAATCTCAAGGCACAGGACAGCTTGCATTTGATTTGGCATCCATCTGTGATGTTTCTTGTTAGCTGGAGTCTGTGTTGCTAAGCAATACAGGCTCTTCTCTATCAGGCATAAGCGTCTGTTTCTGCAACTTCAGGGCTTTTGGAATGAAACTGAAATTTTAAAATAAACAGACACCTTGTCATTTGGTAAATAAATTTTCAAGATCATTTATGTTTATAGTTGGAATGTGCTAAGGTGATGCCTCTGTTGCCTAATCAGTTCTCTGGTGGGTGGGATTGCATTCTTGATGACTGCTTCCACATGCATTGCTTTCCTTTGTATGATGTCAGCTCTAATTAAAATGTGCATCTGACTCCAAAGCTGGAGCAGTAGCAGAGCTTCAGAAGGGCTTGGAAGACACCTCCAAAGCAAACTGGAAGAAGAGCAGAACTGCACATGATGAGTGCAGAGCTTTTACGCAGATGTGTGAAAGAGGCAGGTTTGAAGTGACAGGTTCAAGGCTATGAAAGACAGCAGAGAAGTAGGGAATGCAATAAGGGAGTCAGAATTCAATCTTGTGCCTCACAGCTGTGGGCTTTTTCCCCTGTGGTCCAAGGCTTCAGTATTACAACAGAGATATTTCAAGGCTGTGGAGGGGATCCCTGAATGTCAATGAATGGGCTGTGTGAAGTAATTGCAATTCATAACCTTCCTCTTCAGTATCCATCGCACAAAACTTTCCTAGTGCAGAAACTTAATGGATATGGTGGAACCCATGTTACTAAGACATGGCAGAATTGATGGTTGGAGTAAGTTCGGAGTAAAGTGGAAAATGTTTGACTCTTTCTAAACCTTTGGCACAGCTCTAGAAGCAATTTGTTGATGTGGTGCTGTGTGGGAAGCACACATTACATTCAGGAGTCACGGGGGGTGCACATAACACATTTCAGGCTGTGTTTTCTTGCCTAGTTTCCTAAAGAAAGATGACAGTGCTATTCCTCTGTCTGTAGCCGTGATTCTTTGACCTGATGGCCACATTCAGGCATGTTTATCAGGGGCATAGATGTCAGAAAAGCAGTAATACAATGAAAGAGTTTCTGGAAAGAGGGAAGAGATGCAAGTTAATGACCCTTTCAGGAGAGAAAGCACACCATTAGGATAAAGGAGCTGAGTTTTGACCCACCTGCTCCTCTGTCGGGCACATTATGACAGGAGGCAGGGCAGCCACACAAACTGAGTGGCTGAGAGAGAGAAGGGAACCAGGGGCTGGGGGGAAACGGTGGGGCCACTGGGAGAGGTGGGAGCCAAAAGCAGAGAGATGGAAAGAAATCAGAGAGAATGGGGGTGAAAATAAAGAATGTAAAACTTGAAAATATGGAAAAGTGAGGTTGGTTAGTCCTAGGGCACGTGAACCAATTTGTGTTTTGTGTTGGGATCAAATACGAAGGGCAGTGAGCTGGATTTTCATTTGGTTTTAGTGTTTTTATTTTCCAGTTCTCAGATTTAGCTAAAGTGTTGTTTGTTTGTTTGTTTGTTTTTTCCCCTTTTCCCCCCTCAGGACTTGATTTTATCCGGGCTGAAGGGTTTGTGTTTTCTCATGTGGCTGATGAAGGAATCATAAATGCCTGTGCAGGTGACCTGCTACGGTACAGAAAACACATTGGAGCAGAGAACATTCAGATTTTTGCTGATATCAAAAAGAAACATAGGTAAATACAAGCAAAATTTTATGAAAGTATAAATGTAGTCATGATCTTATATTTTTCTCCATTTTCTGATTTTTTTAATGCCCATTTTCTTTCAGGACAATTAATCATACCGGGAAAAATTTAGTATTTAAGCACTGTCTTGCAGTGATATTAGGCAATACACTTAAAAATAAATTTGCACCTGTAAGTTGCAGGTTGCTGTATCTGTGAAGTCTGTAGTTGTTTAACCTTCAGGATTTAAGAATGCCAATTATAAAAGCCTTGTATCTGCTATTAAGACTTTGTGTACGTGTGTGTATGTCTATTATGTTTAAAGGAGAATAAGGCATCCAAGGTTATTTTTGAGTTATGTAGGCAGTTGCCATATAAAAGCATCCAAATTATAATATTTTGGCATTTTAAAAAGCTATTCTCTTTCTTCTCCTTCCTGCCAATAATACTGATTTCTGCTGCTTAAATCAGTGCTGTCCATGTAAGGGTTGTGTTCTATGATTATCAAACAGGAGGAACGTATGACAGATGAATCCAGTTTCTTTTCTGCTGATTCTTTATCTTACCTGTCACATGGCACTTTCAGCTATTTAGATGTCACTCTTTGGGTTTGTTTTTTTCCCCAGAAGAACTGCTCAAGTGCTATGTATTATACATGCTAAATGACCTAATTAAAATGTTTGTGTGTAGTATGTGAGCAATCATGAGAATAATCATGTTTGGAAGATCTTAAATATCTAATAAGCAGGTAGTAAATTTCAAAAGAGAAAGGAAACAATGCAATGTGGTCAAATGAAGCTTTTCAGGTCCTTTCAGAGCAGTTTCTTTTGGATGATTTTTTAATGTGTATGTATATAAATATATACATATAAATGTGTATATATATAAATGAAAATACATTACATTAGACTTTCTGCAAAAGAAATTGATTGCATCATGTCATTTTTTTTTCTTAGTCTTGACAATTGATGAATTAATATTTGGATTATACTTCCCATTGTTCAAAGGGTTTGCCTTTTAATAAAGGAAAAGAGCTTTGTTTTTTTTCAGGCAGAAACATAAGCTCAGAAGGAAATGCTGAAGGACTTCTTGGTAGAGCTTTTTAATGTAGAAAAATACACCTGCCACTGAGAGCTGCTATGCTGCTGCTCTTTAAATGAGGAGAAACTGTTCTTGTGCCATCACCACTCAACAGTGCAACATGTTGGCCATAGCTGTTTTCTATTTAAATACAGAAACAACAGTGTTGGATGTTCAACTAACAATGGCTGGAATTCTTTCCAAGTTTGGGACCACATAAATTAATAGCTGCTATTGCTATAGGTTTCAAAGTGTGTCACCCATACATCAAAGCCTGCTGTTGAACAGCTGGGATGCAGGTGTAATTGATGTTTGTAATTGCTGTGTAAGATGATTCCTGTGGTTATATCACAAGTATTAGCTATACTTTCTGTTAGTTGGACTTGTGGAGGTTGTTGATTCTGTCCTAGGCAACAGGATCTGATTTATGAATGAGGGCACATCCACAACTCCCACTTGAAGTCAGAGAGCTCTGTGTGCTCAACACTCGTGCAGTACAGGTGCTCGACATGTAAGCAGCTGTCTCAATTGACACTTGGTGTTCACACTTAGCACTCACTCTCTAGAGACAGGAGACCCGGAGCAGGAGCCAATCAATTCCGGCGCTCTGATGGAAAAGGTGCTTTTTAACTCCTGTTCGGGTTGCGGCGTTCCCTCCCAGCATAAAGCAGGATCTCTGGGGGCTCTGACAGGGGGAGGGTGGGGCAGCAGGGTGTGAGACCCCCCGTGTGTAACAGGCCCTGTTCCTGCAGTGCTCACGCCCTGACGGCCGATGTCAGCGTGGCCCAGACCGCGGCCGCTGCCCAGCTGTTCCTGGCCGACGGCGTGGTGCTGACCGGCACGGCCACCGGCCACCCTGCGGACCCCCGGCAGCTGCGAGGTGAGAGCCGGGACACCCAGCCCGGGCAGCAGGCACTGAGCGCTGCATTGGTGTAGGAAGAAGTAGAGATTCACTGTTCCTTAAGTGGGGGGGAAAACAATAAAGAGGAAAGAGAAGAAACTCTCACTGTGATATCTGATTTGGTACAGCCTAACTGATATGAGGTGTTACTCAGATGGGCTGTGATGTGTTTCTGTACAACCGTTTGGCAGGACAAAAATGGCAGTTGTTCCGAGATCTTGTAACGCTGAGTGATGATGATGCTTAAAGAAAATACTGTTTCATTTCTAAAACGCCCTAATATAAGAAAAAGCTGCTTTATAGCCCTAGAAAACTAATGATACTAAAACTAGCCATATTAAACTAACTATGAATCTTTCAATTGAAGAGTTCAGTGTTTCTATCTTTTCACAATGAAAATGGAATTCCTGGAAGAAAAGGGGCATTTTGATAAGGCAACATTCCAAATATTAATACCAGGGAAAGTACTGCTTGGAAGATTTTCAGAAAGAATACAAGTTCATTGGTAGACAGAAAGATATTAACATCAAAATAATTTTTAAATGATGTGCACTTTTTATCAAGGGAGATTCATTTGACCTATGAGTTCTGACCTTTGCAAAAATGCTACAATTCTTGATATTTTTATATTGGCATAAGTTTGGGCTGTGTTCATGAAACTGTATTGCTCCCGTGCTAGAATTAAAGTTCTATCATGGGGACACTTAATTTTCCTCACTAATTTTAATTTAGATTAATGGCTTGAATTTGAATGTCTCACTACATAAAATAGAATGTGTGTTTTTTTAGATTTTACTTTACCTGGCACACTTTAACTTGGCATGTTTTGAAGTTCCAGTGCACTGTATTGTATTCCATTTAAGTTAGCAGATCAGTGTGAAAAACATACTTTACTTGCCATAGATAATCTGGACCTCAAACATCTTTTGAAATAATATTAAATCATTCCTTTTTTTTAGGGCTTTATGTGTATCACACATACGTAAGAGCATTTAAAATGAATGTTGAACTTATCAAAATAGTTCTTATTTCATACATATTAAACTTTTTGCCAAAAAACAGATTGTAAATTACTACACCTCAGTCACCAACGTTAAAAAGAAAATGATGGCTTGGTGTGAACACTGAGCTTCTTCTGGTACAGTAAATTAGAAATGATACGTGGAACAGGTGATACTGGAAGCTAAGCCTGCTTTAGAGACTGCAAAATTTGGTTAATCTAGAAACCCATCCCTATATGCAGTTAATGTCCCCATTGCTATTAATGCAGATTAAATAATTTTTAAAAAATATTTGATAAGTCTTTGGGTAAAATTCTAGGTTAAATTCTGCTTTCACATATGCACATGCAACCTCCATTGATTTCCTGCAACAGGGAGCAAAACCTGACCTGTAGGCCCAGAGGTTTTTTTGTCACAGGACCCCAACCAGACAGAACCATAGCTTCTGCTTTTCTTTCATGTGAACAAACATGTCAGTCTCTGTCTCCTTCTCTTTCTGGGTCCAAAGAACAAAATGAATCAAAGTTGGCAGCTGTAATGAAGTACACATTAATTCTGTGTTTGGATTTGTGTTATGAAAGCAAGAATGTGCAGATCATGGGTTTATTGTACTTAGATCACAGCATTTTGGATGTTAGCAGGCCCTCTCATGAGAAAGATGTCTTAAAACAGCTAAGAGAAGAACTTAAAAATCAATATTCCACAGTATAAGGAAATGACAAATTAGGCATATCTATGTCAGGAGATTCTTTAAAGGGATCAGATCTACAGTCTACAAAGTTGGTGTTGATGTGAGTGAGATTTTGCATTTCAGGAATTTATGCAGCCCTGGCAGTGCCGTATTACGGTGATACAATTGGGCACCTTTCATCACACTGCAAAGCAGCTCTTGAAAGCAGAGCTGAGAGACAGATGAGATTTTTGTCATGTCTCTTTTCTGGCTTTGTTGTGCAGTAATATAGAAGTGGTTTTGCCTTTGTGTCTTTGTGTAGAATTGATTGATTTGTGATGGGCTGTGGGAAGTGTTCCCTGTCAAGCCAAAGATCTGTGTTCAGTCAGGGTTTGTTTGCAGTTTGTGTCGCTGCCTTCTCTAGGCTGGCAGGCTCTGCTCCAGGGCTGCCTGGGCACTCTGGGGCACCAGAGGTCAATGGAGTACGAGATGTGAAAAATCAGCCTTCGTGTTGTTAAGGAGCGAGAATTATAGCTGAGTGTTTTGAATTGCAGTTCATTAATAAACCATCTTTTCATTTAAGAGGTTACAGAAGTTCCAGTTTGCTGCCTTGTGCAATGTTCTTTGGTTGGATGTGTGAACCCATCAGGTTTTTTCTTTGGCTATAACTGTGAAATACCTGCTTTGCATTCAGTTTGTGTTTTGAGTGACCAAAGCTTTGTATAACGACTGCTCAGTTATCTCTTTGAACAAAATAAAGTGTCTCAGCTGAGTAACCAGTGTTAAAACTGTGTTAAAACAGGTACATAATGAAATCCAACAGCTGGCTGTGACTGTCACCTCCTTAATTATTGTTCATAAAAGGGGCCTCAAGACTGACTTACCCACTCATCTTTTGATGGTCAGAATAGACCTGCTGCCTTTGCGGTACCCTCAGAGATAGAAAAAGTACTGATCACTCACGTCTCCTGTTTAAGCCCTAAATTTAATGACAGAGAAAAAGTCCTTTGAATTAAAAACCTAAAATGTGTTAGAGTGGAGCATTACCATAAACATCATTTTGTGTACGGTACAGTGATCACTGCAATGAAAAAGCTGTTAAAGAAGAGTAGTCGAGCAAGTTATTGGCACACTGGTGCTTATTTTTACGCCGCTCTTTGCCATTGTTTTCAAGCTAGGAGCACTTGGCCTTTATTTCGTGAAACTTGTGCATACCATAGTTCAAATGCTTTCATTGTGCTTTGCAACCAAGCACGATTTCACTGGGTTTTAGTAAAGACCAGCGTGCAACTGCTGCCACAAGAAAGAGCACAGTGCCCTCTAGTTACAGTCTGCTGGAACAGAGAAATCTGTAAACTTCAGGGTCTTGTTACTGTAACATCATAAAATTGTCTCCTTTTTCTCACTCTCTCAAAAAAAAAATCAGAAAAAGAACACCAGGAAAGCTGAGAGATTTGAAGCAAAGCTCTGTGTTTAGAGACATTTTGACAGTGACTGAACATTGCCATACAAAAGCACATCTCACTGCTGTTGCTTTATTTTCTTTTACAGGTTAGAATTTGTATTAGCACAACCAATAGACAAATCGCCTTCTACTAATCAACTTTAGGCCTTTATGTGCTTGGAAAGGACTTAAAAGTAGCATCTGTAGCATACTTAATGAGGTAACACATCTCACTGCACACTGAGCACTCCCTTTGCCATTCTTCACATTGTCATTCTGAATAAAGCTCCAGCCCAGGAGATGTGTGTGCACTCCACATGTCATGTATGGATCACAGCAGCACTTGATACCTTCCCACTCTGGAAGGCTTTGGGGTGTTTTGGAGTTTCAGATCAGTCTCTGGGTTTCACTGGGTTTTTCCCTTTGCCTAGCAGGGCTGAGCTGTTGTTCCAGACCCTTGTGAACATGCACTGTTTAATTATTTGGCTCTTCATTTTTCCTGCCAATGTGAAATAATTATGAAACAACTCCCTGCTAATGTGCTTTACGCACTTGTAAGAACAAATATTGACTTGGAGCCTGATTCCTCTGGGGATTCAGTCAAGTACTGCCACAAATCTGTGGCCAGATGCACCTTAATCATGTATTGATATCAATGTAAAGCAGATAAGGTATTCCTAAGAGCATATATATATAATATCAATTTCTGATTTATTTTTTTAACAGGATATCAGTAATAATGCTCTAAGTAACTAGAAATTAATTATTTTGTTGCTGTAAGCAGAATGACTAAGAATACCAAATACGTGTAGGAATAACTAAAGTTTTAATCATATATGCATGAACCATCTGATTTGTTTTGCATTCTCAGGAAGGGCTGTGTTGAATGGTTTTATTTTTGTGTTAAAATCTTTTTAAGAAGGAGTTATTGTTCCTAGATGGAAAAATGGGAGAGCATGTGACCTAAAAAGAGATTCAAGAGCATTTTAATTGATCCCTTTTCTTCAGTGAAGTAGGAAGGTGATAAATAATTAGTCTTCCCTGAAGCATAATTAATAAGTTAGGCTTCTGATGAAACTTCATTTAAACAGTATTTTGAGCAGACTTTTATTTGTTGCATGTGTCCTTTCCCTAGTTACCTCAAGCTATAACCACCTTACCATCAGCTTATCGCTAATTAAGCCAATTTATATGTTTTTAAAGGTCAGAAATAATGGCTCACAACATTCCTCTAAGGGATGAAGCATCCAGTCCTATGAGTCACTCTTAGGATGGTCAGTTTGAAATAAAATTATGAGAAGGATGCTTTAGCAATCCTTGAAGTGTGCTTTTTTTTTTCTCCTTCCAGAGCTAGCACTGACCCAGGTTCAGCAGAAAATATTGTAATTAACATTTCATTTATCAATTGGGAACCTTTTCATGCTCCTAATAACCATCTCTTTTTGGGTTTATTCTAGAAAATGTGAATGCTGGTAACCAAGCCATAGTTTCTGCACAGTTGGGTCTGTCAGACACACACATTTCACAGTGTTTCACCTGACCTATGGCTGAAGTCCACCCCTGTGTCCTGTTTGTAGTATTTTGAGCTTTATTTTTGTCTGTTTCTCCTTTTGAAACTAGGTGAAAGGTCAGATAATTAAGTAACACGGTATATAGGAAAAATAAGTGGCTTTTTTTTTTTTCCATTGTTACCCCTACTACTGATAAAGACCACTTCACTTTCTGGCTTTTGCTTTCTGGAAAACTAGCTGAGCTGTCAATGGTGCCTGTATGATCCCTGCTCTCTTTCATACAAGAAAATATAGGCAGCATTCCAGACAACAGAATGCAAAAAGTGAGATTTTTTTTTTTCTTAAGAGCTTTTTAGAGATAAAGGGTTTTTTTTCTAGAGAACTTGTTTCATTCTGTAGTAGAAGTAATAAATACTATGATCATGTATTTCTTCACACCTTTCTTTTTCTATTAAAAAACTAGGCAAATTAGAGTCTTTATGGAGAGAGTTTCAAAGACAGGAATTAACCCTGATTTTGGTTTTCTGCTCCTCAGAGGTTAAGCATGCTGTGAAGATTCCTGTGCTGGTTGGGTCTGGAGTGACTCTGGAGAATGTGAGGGATTACCTGGATGCAGATGCTCTAATAATTGGTTCGTATTTCAAGAAAGAAGGATATTGGGCAAATGCTATTGATCCTGACCGAGTAAAGAAATTCATGGACCACATAAGTAAACTGAGGGAATGAGTTTGTCAGCAAACACTCCTTGTTTGTGTTTGTAGAAACACAGTGCGGTGCATCCTACAGAATTAAAGCACAAATGTGTGGCTGAAGGGCAAGTAACATCAAATAAAAATACACATCATGTCCAGAACTAGCTGGGAAGGATGGTGACGCAATAACCTGGTGCTCTGGTGTTTGCTTATAGGCAGCACATTTCTGTGGGGCTCAAAGCTACCATCAATGCAAAGCCAAGGCTGAAATCTTGTATGCAATATTCTCTGCTATGAGTAAAACCCTTATGGAGTTTGAGAATTTTCAGAAAACGTTCATCACAGGTGAGCTGCGTTCTGTTTTGCCTTTAAGTACAATGGGATGCCCTAAGTTTACAGTTTAAAGTGTTGTAAATTGGACAAGTTAATTAGCCTTTCAGTTTCCCCATCTGTAAAGTGATGATAATAGCCCCTACATCACACAGGGGCTGTAAGACATAATGAATGAAAGAATGTACAGCACTTTCATCTCTCCAAATGAAGGGCTCTTTTAAAGTTCAAGATCATTATTTTTTTCATTAGAATTGTGCTTTTATACAATTGCTATATTTTTGTAATACCACACTAAAATTTAAGATAATTGGGATATTGATTTACTTATAATACTTATTAGAGAATAAATGTACATATTTAATTACATTTTAAGTTGATTTGGAATGTAGTCAAAATGCTTTTGCAAAAATTGGAAATTTTAATAAAGGTTTATTATTTTTCAGCAAGCACCTGCAGCTTTGTACCTCTCCAGACTAGTATTAGTGATGTAAGAAACTTTCTTGGAATTCACAAGATATAATTACAGTAGAAACCTTTCTACCAAAGCCACAGGTAAACACAGATTTTTATTTTTCCTGTAAAATGTAGAGGGAAAAATATTACAGTCTCCCTGTGTATGTTGTAGGGGATTCCCCTCAAATTTGATCTTTTAGCTGTAAGGAATCTTAAAAGAACCCAAGGAATACCTGTTATGTCATTGGCTGGATGATGTGTTGGGACTGGGAGCTAGGTTTGTCCTCTGGGGTCTCTCTCTTCCCTTAACATGTACACATCACTAATGAAAGTTAATTTGTGGATATCAAAGCAAGAGTATAAACATGGGGTTTGTGTCAGCTGGCAGAGCGCCCATGCATCTCTGAACAAAAGATACATCCTCCTTCCAAAGAAGAAAAGATTTTCAAGATATTTAGTTTTGTTAACATAATGGTGATTCTGGAATGTCACAGGATGAGATTGTTTGCAAAGAAACTGGTGCCTGTTGTCAAAAGTCACATTCAGCACTCTGAGTGAGAGAATTGTGTGTTACCAGTGTGTTTCTTGAATTGGCTTCTACTTGCATCCTAAAAACTCAGAAGTGCCTGAAACTCAAATGGGTTTTCATCTGAGTAAAAAGAGGGGGTGAGAACTTCTTCAGTGCTGTGTGCGAGGTCTGAAGGCAGCAGTGTTACACACTGTAGTTGTGTAAGACAAGCCTCAATGAGTTGGTGTAATTCTCACAGCATGCCATGAATACTGCAGACAGCACTTCCACTGTCAGGATTTTGTTTAACACAATTTATTTTAATACTTGTGGAAGGAGCAGGCCATAATTTGAGTTTGTGTTATTACATAAGAAAGGTAAGTGCAGAATTTAGGGAAGAGAAGTAAGGAAAAGCTGATTTTCAAGCCTGAAAATGTGACTGATCGCCAGCTCTATATCATTCTTTGTGCCAAAAGTATTTGTCTAGCAGCATCCAGCATCTGCTTGCCTGTTTCACACAGATGCTGTAAGTAGAATTTGACCTTTTGTTCAGCAAGTGTTTGAATATTTAACGTGAAAATATTAAGTTATCAGAAAGGCTGACTCTTTTGGGAAGACTGTTCAATTTTTATACAGCCCAAGTTGTTAAAGTACTTTGGAGCATGAACAACTTCAGAGCAGAACAAAGCAGGCAGTGCTAATGTGTAGAAACTCCAGAAGTAAATAACAGCTGTTCAAGAAGACTTCTATTAAATATGTATTAATTAACTTGAAGTGCATCACTTAAATATGTGAAGAGATTATCTTGTGTTAATTTACATTAAAACACACAGCACTTGTTAGCCTCATTACACTACCCTAAGTATATCCTAAGCTATCACCTCATCTTACACTGAGCGTTTTGTTGGGTGTTGATTGCTTTCGATTTGCCCTTTTAAAATGTCAGATAGTGGCCTCCATTTCTTGTTGGATCTCTTCTCTCTCTCAGGTTTTGCTCTTGCATAGTTACTGTTCTTGCCTTGTGTCTGTTCTGTGCTGAGCAGAAAGAAAAATAACAATAGGTTGTGAAAATATAATAGTAATTGCCCACCCAAACTTCATGTATGGCTCCTGCTGTTAACTTATGAACCAGCAGAGAGGATATAAGTGTCCATTTGTGTAGCAAAATGACTTTACATGAAGATTCAGTATCACCTTTACAACGAGAAGGATACATAGCAAAATGGAGTCTCGTTAGTGAAATTATAATAAATAAAACTCAGCAGTAATAATAGTGGTCTAAATCAATATATAAATCTTCATAAACTCTCATTCCACCCCGAAAACAAGTATTTTTAGGTAGACTTAAGTAAAAACCCATCTTTCTTTCTATTTCATTGCTGAAAATACATAAACCTGTAAGATTTTGTTTAGTGTCATTTTGGTAGCTGATCCAGCTGCTGGGCTGTTCTTTCATCCATTATTTTGACTCCACAGATCCCTGATCACAAGTCGGAGTCCAGTTCTTGTTTCCCACCCCTATCCCAGCACGCTCCTCACTGGGGGGAGACTGAGGAATGTGAGAACTCAGAGGCAGGTCCTGACAGAGCGGGAAGGGCAAATGAAACCAAAATATTTGTCTTTAGCAAATCTTGAAGTCCATGACAAAGTTGCTGCATTGCATGGCTCTCCTGGGAGAAGTGAATGGGGGTGTTTGCTGTAGTTTCAGGTTGTTTGCAGCCTCTTCAGTCAAGACTTTGAGAGTTTGCACCTAGGTTGTGTTTCCAAGATTGTCCCTGCTGTATTTGTGCTTAGGGAGACATTTTTGCCTAAGTGAAAGCTCTTTGGTTTGCAAGGTAATTATGGCATTATAGGAAGTGCTGCCTGTGGAGAAATCCAGGCTTGGAATTCGCAGCTCTTTGGTTCAAGAGCAGATTTAGATGTAGGTATCTTCAAAAAGAAACCTTTAAAGGTGACTTAAATTAAACCTTCACTTACTTCTTACTTTGCCCTGACATCCACTCAGTATTTGCTGTGCTGAGGAATGTGGAGATTGAATTTAGGAACAGAACTGTGGGTTTTTTTCTTGTGCATTTGCAGTGCTTATCTGTGTGACCTAAAAGATGTATTTTTCGGAAAGGGTGGAGAATTGGGCTGAGATACTGTTTTTGTGGGCTGAAATGCTGTGCTGTGCTGTAGAATTGACCACCCTTTCAGTGGAGAAGGTTTTCCTTACATTCAGCCTAAACCTCCCCTGGTGCAGCCAAACTAAAAGGCCAGGTGGTTTCTAGTGAAGTCTTGAGAGCAGTAGATGCTTTCTCACCCTAATATTTAAAAGCAGAAATAATTTATGGCAGAAAAAAGCCTTTCTGCAATGCAAACAGAAAGCCTTTCACACAAGGCAAGAAGAGGGTTCCAGCTCGCAACATAATCTGTTTCTTTGCTTACAGTTAGAAGCTTGAGAAGTAGTAGAGCTAAGGAGAGCCTAAGATGTTTCTTGTTAAACACTTAAGGATAGGAAAAGATGTGTGAGGATAATTATCTTGATTAAAAAATTTGATCATCTTAGATAGGTATTTTTCAAGGTGCTAAAAAGGCATTTTGCTGATTTGGACTGAAAATACTACTCTGTATCTATGTTTAACTCCTCTCTTTCCTGTCACTCAAATTTTCATTGTTTCATGAAGTATATTCAGTGTCAGCCAGCAAATGTTATTGTTTCATAATTTATTTTTTTAAAGGATGTCACTCCTTTAAAAATGAGTCATGAACGAATGTGGGACATTCATGAATTGGACAGAGATGCTGTTTGGTGTATGGATTACTGGGTTACTGGGTGTTTTGTACATTAAAATGCAATTTCTCCCTCTGTCCTACTACCTGTGCAAAGGGAGATGGAATATCCAGTGTAGGGAGTAGGAGCCGCTGAATTGGTGAGTATTTAGGACCTTCCTAGTACTTAGTGAACAACATTAAGTGTAAAAATACAAGTTAAGTGTACAAAAGGAATTTATATATCTAAATTTGGCAAATCTGATATGAAATCAAGTGTTCAGGATAGTAGGTAAATACAAAATGTTTGGCTTTGTGCCTGGCCACTGTGTTAGATGTGCTGTCATACTGCTGTCAGAAAGAGGTCACATAACAGAGAACATTGAAATCATGTTTCATACAAATGTAGGAGGAATCCCAAATTCAGCAGTAAACAAAGATGAAAAGGAAAGCAGCACAATAAGGGCAAGAAAAGATGCTTAAGTTTCCTGCAGTTCCTGCCTCATTGTTTATTCCAGCTTCCTGTTTTCTCAGTCTGCTTCTCAAGCCTTTCTTGTGCATATAACACAGATTATAGTATGCACAAGACTAAGAATAAGCTGAAGGCAGAAACTGACTTAATGAAGACATTCTTGTGAGAGAGAAAAGATTTTGTTGTCCACAGATGCGCAAAGAAAAACAGAAAAGCAGCTGCCCTTAGAAATGGAGTAAAAGTAGAGCCGAGTGCCACGTCATGATGCTTTAGTCAAAATCTGATGTGCTGAAAGTCTTAGAGAGCTTCCATGCTGTTTACAGGGATGTAACCAGGAGGTGAAACAAGAAGCTTCGCTAAGTCTCATGTCTTAGACACTGTCCTGAGCAGCGTTGACTTTTTGCCAATTTTCAGATGGCAAATAAGGATAAAAGGAAATAGCTTTCAACTACTCTGTTATGGATGGCACTAGTAATAATCAGTTTTGTGTCAAAAACTTCATTTCCCTTACAACCAAGTTACAGAGGTATAGTCATGTGCTGTCACCTTCCAGAGGAGGATTCTGACGGGCAGAGGTCCTCAGCTCAGTAGTCGCTATCTCTCCTCTGTGGGAAATTAATTTGTCTTTTCTGAAAGCCTTTGAGGGCAGGGACAGCATAAATGTGATGGAAAAAATTTGTGTGGCAAGTAGGTGGGGAGGTGAAGTGAGGTGGAGCTGAAATACAGCAATCAAGTGAAGGCTTCTGGTCACTTGGCCTGCAGAGTTAAGGAACAAGGGATGTTGGTTAGCAACAATTATTAAATTTACAGAATATCTGCACTACCCACAAGGCTGTGAGCACTGGCATCTGGGTGAATTGGGCTGGCTTATTCTCTGTTCTTGTGTTACTTGTTTATCAGCTGAAGCATTTATGAGAGCAAATGCAGCTGGTGGCATTTGGGCTGTGGAAATTATAGTTTGTAATACTCTTCTAACAGTAATTTGAGAGTTTAAAGAATTCTATAACTAATATTTCAGTCATGCACTGAAAACCTTCAAGTTTTAGGATTTTTTTTTTTTTGCACTACCTTGATCAAATAGCCAAAAATAATATAGGATTCCTCTGAATCACTAACCATGGCTGCAGCAGCATACCTGGTGAAATAGATCAGTGGTCCAGTCTGCTTTGACAACTCCTATGTAACCAAATATAGGAGAAATAGAAGAGAAAATTTGTAGGGCTGGTAGTGGCTTGTATTTTTCAATAATTTATCAAGATTTGAGAGCACAGATTTCCTTTGGGAAATATTAGTTCTAAGGTTTACAAAGTGCCTCAGTTGTAAATACCCATAAAAATGACAATTTGGTAGGTCGTATTTATTCTTAAGCGGGTCAAAGGACATTAGCGTATTCCTACTGTATAAATCTGTCAAGTACAGAATTTCTTTATGCTCCCAAATCACAAAAGCACCTCTTAGAGTCAAGGAGAAAGCGTCACATTATTGCCAATCAAGGACAACAAGCACAAATATCGATCTCTACCCAATAACTTTTGCCCTGCTCACTAAGTTTTTATTACTGAAACTGGACACATCGAGGGATTGGATTTAATATATACATATAGTGGTGATTTATTACAGGAGGAGAAATATGGTTTGGCCTTACTTCTGGCTCAATATTCTAACACTTATTTTATTCCTTTCATGGAAGCTTTTTCTACAGACAAAGTGTAAAATTTTCAGCTGGTCCTGGATGTGCACAGATCTTCAGCTCGCAGAGGTACAGTGACTTACAGGTGTACCAGCATCCTGCCTTTGGTGGCCTTACAGTCATGAGTCTCAATTTTAGGCGTTTATGTATGTGAAAGTCAGTGTAGTGGGGTTGTTATTTCAGAGAGACACACCTAAAGAGAAGCTTGGGGAAAGAGGAGGGGACATTGAAGGGCATATGGGCACAAAAGGTCTGGGTGCTGCTTGCTGAGCCTCCTGTGAGGATGAGTCAGCTTTCCACACGTCTGTGGAGCTGTGCACATAAAGCCTTTTGTGTAAGGGCTGTTTAGCAGTCACAGATATTGGAATGCAGCAGAGGGCCAGCATTATCCCTCTTGGTCTCCTGTTGGTGAAACTTCAGACTTTTTGGTTATTTTTGGTTGGTCTCTGCAGAGGATTTGGCCTGCTCCACAAACACATCCTTGAACTCTGTATACAGTGATGACCATGGCTTATGGCAGAGGTAGGATCAATCAGCTGCTTTTTAGAAGGGAAATGAACCTAAAAAACTGAAGGAAAGGTTCTTTACCACAGAATTACAGAACAGTGGACATTGGAAGGAGCCTCTAGTCTGGCCCACCAGCTCAAATCATGGTCAGTGAGAGCAGGTTGGTCAGGATCTTATCCAGACAGGTTTTGAATGCAAGGATTGTGTTTCCACAACTTCTCTGGGTAACCTGTTCCAGTATTTCAGTGGTCAAAGATAAGCTGCTGAGTTAAAAATACTCATTTTTAAAATTTTTAATTTTAAAATTTTTAAAAATACCATGTAAGTCAGCAGGACCAGATACCTGCTTATTTTGCATCCTAGAGAGCAGTCAGCTCCCTGTTACTATGTGATTACAAGCCCTGCTGGCTTTTTACCTGTCTAGGCAAAAGATGTGAGTTTTGATTGCTCTTTGGCCTTTCAAGAGCTGGTCAGCCCTTTCACAGAATAAATGGATGCAGAAGTAGCTGATGGATTTGCTGCTCATGTTCATAATGCTGTGGGGAGAGCTGGAGAGGCCATACCCTACTCTCCATCATTTCCTGGTGGAACAGGCAGAGGGACACACGCTGAATTTCTCCAGACGTGTCCTTCCCACGCCAGACATTTTGTCGAGAGGTTGTGTGCAGGGATTAAGTGTTTGTCAGGGTTTCCAGATGTCAAGTAATCGGCACACGAGCAAATCCTTCCTACCGTGAATGCTGAGCAAACCTGACACCCCCTGGAAGTGCCCCCCGCACGTGGTGTGCACGCTCCCACTGGATCTGATGTGGCTCAGGGTCCTGTGCGTGTGCCCTCCTGTGGATTTCCACAAGCACAGCAAATTGGCTGTGACCCAAGACATTTTGGATTAACTCTGCGTGTTCAGACCATCTGTGCAGCACATGTACCACTGGGCTGGTGGTGCAGAAGGGTTGGACACAGTGCAGCTTGTGGTGATGAATTTCAGTGTGGGAAGAGTTCAGAACAGGATCATGGCACAATCAGAAATCATGCTTTTTTCTGGGAACCTCTAGGAAGAATTCTGCCATAGGAAGAAGCTGATTTTTCTGGTTCTTCAGCCTCCTGACTTGGTACAGGTAATTGTGTAGTAAGCCTTACCCTACCTTCAGTGTGCTTTCCTGTGGCACAGATTTCAAAAGGATCGGGGAAGGCAGTGGTTTTTGATTTTGGATCTGTGTGTCTTAACTGGAACATATTTTCTTCACCAACGGGAATTCAAACCAGAAGAGGAGAGAAAAGGAGAGTGAACACTTAGGAGTTGAGATGAACATATGACCCAGGGTATGCACTGTCTACTTCTAGTGTCAGGTGGAAATGCTGAGCTGCCAGCTGCCTTCAAATCCCCTCTCAGAATCAAGCATAGAAAGTGACAATGACTTCCATGTCACCTTTTCAGGTAAATACAGAAAGCTTTAGTTGCCAGAGCAGTGATGAATCATGATTTCCTTCCATCCAAAGAGCCTTGGGCTTTTTCCTCATTCAAACATTTAACTTACTTGCAGGGCTGACAGAAAAGCAGTAGATTTTTTTTCCAAATATCCATTTGCCTTTCCATTTATCTACTTTGATCTAAAATACAGAACCTGATAGATGCCCTAGGTAAATCAAACATTTTCTGTCTGCCAAAACGGTTTTGCAAATGCTTATTTCATGCCATTACCATTTTTCTGTTTCTAGCAGTAAATCAAAAAGTATCAGCCATTCATCCACTTTAAAAGTAATGCCTTTCCTTTGCATAATTACACATACCCAGTGGAGATCTGTGTGCACAGTAAATCTATTCCTTTAAAAGGTTTCGCCTTAAGTACCACAGTGACATAAATTGGTGAAGCACAAATTTATTTATTTAAAAGGTTTATTCTTTTAACTGATCGGGTAACTGTTACACATCCATTGTTTGGTTTGGGTGGGGAGGGCTTTAATTAATGTATCAGATTTAATTTTGCAGCAGATGTTTTTGTAGAAAGGTCTCACTCCTTGCAGGACTTGTAGCAATTGATATGCGTGTGTAATTTATTCTCATTACAGGTTTATTCTTAACTGGTGTTTTGGGGGTCTTCACTGTATCTCCAGTAGATCCTTGAGAATTAAATAGCTTAACGAATGTAATGAGCAAATCTGAAAGAAGTACATGTAAAGCAGGATATGTACTTGGATATTACCTCTCCAAATTTGCAAATAACATTAAGTATGGTATTAAAAAGGAGTGAGAAATTACCAAAAATAAATGTCTTTAAGTAATAAATGCCTCGGATGGTATTTTGGCAAAGCGAAGATTAAAAAAATGGATCTTTTCTTCATTCTCATGTAAACTTGTTCATCTTTGTAAGTCATGCTTGTAGCTCTCAGGGGTGTCAAACCTAAAGCAGACAAGCCCAGCTGGTGGAAGCCTGGGAGTGAAATGATGAATTTTTTAGCAGATCTGAGTTTATTTTTAGGCTTTATAGAATTATGTTTCATTTCCCTGTGAGTGAAATCGTAGGAAGTAGCTTAGAAGAAAAACAAATTAAGAAACTTCACCAGAACAGCAAAAAATAGCGAAACACTGGACCCTAACTACAGTTGAGCAAAACGTATCCTGATTGCATTTGAAATTGTGGCTACAGTTTAGTCCTGCAAATATTTACATACATGTTCAGTTTAATGCATATGGGAATGTAAGCAGTAAGTCTGCAGAGACAGCAAACTGCAGGTTAGGTTATGGCATGGGGAACTGAACAACATTTCTAGTCTGAATATATTTTCCATGGTGCTGAATGGGGGAGTAAAATTCTGGGTGTCTGGATTTTGTTAGGTTATGCAGTAAAAGAAGTGCAGAAACATTTGGGGGAGAGGAGGGTCTGTAGGAAGGTTTTGGGTCTGGAATCTTGTTTGGTTAGTGAAGATAATTTCATTAACACAATCAACATATCCAGCCCTAGGATTTCACACTGTCCATTTTTTGCTGGCATTACTGTCGGCACTCTTTCCTACAGTTAGAAAAGCAAAACTCCATCAGTATCCAAGGCAAATCTGAGAAAAAGCCATGGGCCTGGGATGATGAGATGTATATGACAGTTACAGATCCAGCAAGGGCTGTTTTTTGGAGGAAGCTTATGACATGCAGCTACATACCCCATGTCCATTAAGGTCACTCAAAGTGGATTTGGCTTTTTGTGTTCTTTTCTACTACATGGAGTAGATCAGAGGTTGCAGTCTGTCCTTTTCTATTATGATGGATGGTGGTGTTGCCATGTAGTAGCCTGTGACAGAAAGTAGATTAATAAGTGACAAAGATGCCTCTTTGAATCCCATGTCCTGGAATGTGCTCCTGGGAGCACGGGAGACTGAAGCCCTCCCCACTGAAACAGCATCCCCTCTGTTCTGCAGTTGGGAACCAAAGGAGCCACCTTAAAGGATGAGAGAGTACCTCAGCTTCCAAAGGGGCTCAATCTTTGTCTTCCCATGCTGTTTGCATCGATGCTAATCAATGTTAATTATGGTAGTGGGGCTTGTGATGTACTCATTATAAAAGCCATCCTATTTTTCTGTGCTTGTACAGTCTGTCACACAATAGAGCCCTGATTGGGGTTCCCTAGATGCTACAAATAGTAATACAATTTGTTACAATAATGAATATGTGGTTCATGGTGTAAGACTACCAAACTCAGTTCATGGAGCTTGGAAGCATCACTTGATAATTCTGTTTGCTGTTACCACTGATTATGGCATTCTGGGTATGTCTTGACAGTTGGGGCCTCAACACTAAACCAGCTAAGCTTTTGTTAGTGTTCCTTTTTAAATTTGCATTTGAGTCTGTGGGTTTTAGTGTAAATATATGCTTGAAATTTACTGTGCTTAAAAACTCTTCTGATTCAGCATCCCACCACCACTCCATGGCTACACTGGGAGCTGGTGGGTGCTGAAGGATGGGCTGCCAGGATGTTTCGTGCCTAGGCTGAAGGTTAGAGGTGCAAGAGTAGGAAGGTGCTTCCTCCCAGGTGCTGGGTGTAGTTTGTAGTGAGGGTTCCCAGCTCCTGCAGGGGCTGGAAGTGGGTGGGAGCCCAGAGCTGGGAACTGATGCTTTCCTTCCTCCCGAGGCTGCAGCCCCTTCCTGGTGCCTGGGTACCCTTGTACTAAGAGCTGATACCTGGGAGGTGCAGTCTGCTGTGATGAATTTGGGTCAGTCATACTGTTATCCTCACTGGAAATTTCAGCACCATTGTTTATATTAATTAATTGTTATAAGTAATTACAATTCATCCCTTCACTCTGCACCCTCAGGCCTTACCTTTGTGAGTTTTGGTGACTTCTATAGACTTTTTTTTCTTTCCTATTTTCAGAGAAAGTTTTCCACAACATTACTGTTTGTTACCTGGTTTGTTACGGATATTGGTTCTAGTCCCACTGTTTCAATCCCCACCAGAGCGCATGCTTGAATTTTAGTTACCTACATGCAGATTAGGTGTGTGATTAGCTGCCTGACTAGTTTTCTGCTAGAGTGCTGACCAAGCCTCTGTACAAAAATGTTTTAAATTGTTAAGGTGTTACACTACCTCTCTAGAGTGTGCATGTTGTTTTAAGAGGAATGCAAGTCAGTGTTGAGCTGCTTCTGTGTTTGTAGTTAATTTAAAATATTTATTATAGTAGCTAGATTTTTCCCTGTTAATGGTGCTTTACTGAAATTTCATGATCTACAGCACACCCTAGTGATATCTGGAAATCATGAAGTTACACCCAGTCAATTTTATTTCCTTTGTGGTGAAGCAATCTTAGGACTCCCATAAGCAAAGTCCAGGATAGTAAATGCCTAAATGTCTTTGTATCCAAGATGAGAAGTGGGTTTATAAAACAAAAAACAGCCTTAGAAATTGAGACTACAGGCTACTCCTCTGTGAAAAGAACATCTGTATAGTGAGTTCATCTGGCTTGCAATCCATAATATTTGACATATTTAACAACATGGGGAAGAGAAGCCCAAGGTTATGAGAAGAGTGAGGAATATCTGATGGGTTCCCATTTAGACTGGAGAGAGCAACCAGGTATAAATACAAGCATCATGGAGGAAACCTGCAGGCAGATTTCATAGGTCAGAAGCACGAATGATCATGTCCTGTCTTACAGCCAGAACATTAAAATTTATGCTATACATTAAATTCCTCCTTTTACAGAATGTCAGGTCACTTGGTTTTTCAGGTGGTGGTACCTGTATTTAGTCTTGAGTGGCCATCAGGCTCTGTATGATCCTGCACAGATATGTGCACCTTCCTTTTTAGTCTCTGGTCCACTCAGTTTTTCCTGGATTTCTGTATTTCAGTCATTTGATTTCTTCTGATTTGTCTAAACACACAGACTGTCAAGGGTTCTGAACTGGCTGCTGTTGACCCCATCATGGGGTGAGAGGAGAAAGCAGACTTGAGAAGGAATCTTAAGAAAGAAGTGTAATTAAGTAGTCAGGAAGGAAGGCAAATATTTATCAGAGCTGAAATCAAATTGGTGACATGTGGGTAATTGGTGACTGAAAGAAAGTGGAAGCAAATGAGCATGAGAGAAGAGTGGCGGCCCTGTAAGCTGTGGTGGTTGAGGTTAACCCTCATGATGAGTTCCCAAAGAGAAGCAGAGGGTTCATCAGAGGAAGATGAGTTAGCAGTGTCTGAAGTCCCCAGAGGTGTGAGCGGTACTGGGATCTGCTGTGGATGCTGCTGAGCACTCCAGTGGATCCTGCGAGCTCACAGGGCTGTAGAGGAGATGATGTTTGCTGTGTTTGTTCAAGCTGCAAAGAACTGAAGTATCCCAGGAAAAGCAGGTTTGGCCAGCAGACAGGCAGCACTGAGGCTGTTGTTATTTTGGGNTTCAAGACAGCCTAAGCCAGTATCCTTGACCAGCTCACAGCTCCAGCTTGGCTTAACTGGAAGATCTGATCCCATATCTCTGTTCCATGTACAGAGCATTCCTTGTCTATGTAAGGCAAAGCTGAAGATGGGGTCTTGCTTGCTGGCTCTCTCATGCATGAAAAATCTGTAATGCTTTAGGGAGAGACAAGTTTCCTCTCAGACCTCTGCATTTCACTCTTGTCAGGTAATCCAAACAATAATGGAAATGAGTATTTTGTTTTACATAAATAAAAACAAAAAGTTTGCAATAATTTATGGTATTTATTTAAATGACATGCAGATTACTTTGTGAAACTTAGGGGGGAAAGCAGCACAACTGAAACAGCACAATTGTTTCCAAGAACATTCATTTCAAATCCACATACAATATTTCATTCATGCTTAATTATTTCCCCAATGCTAGTCTAAGCATTACTAGTTTCCTTTGTCTTTTTGCTTTTGCATGCAGCGTGATTAGCAAAACTGCTTGTGCTCTACCAACTCCTGCACATATGGGGTTTAGCCTCATTGTTCAAGGGGTGGAGCAACAAGCAATAGGAACACTCATGCTGCCAAATTTGGTACACGTGAGCCCTCCAAAGTATACAGATATCACCCTGTTAATTTAAATCCCTGTCTGTATTTTGCATTGCTACCATAATGGCAACTCCATTGTCTGGGTGTATTATTTGAAGCAGCTTTTCTCCCATTGTTTGTGCACTGTAATCCTGGAGGTTTCTGTAGTCATCATGAGCAGCTTACGTGAAAGAAATCACTTAGCTCACAGTGATCACTCTCTGAACCTGTTGGCAAAGGAATGGGCCATGACTAAAGCATGAGACCTGTGATCTTTCTGAAGAAAATCTCTTCAGTAGATTGCATAATTTCTTGCTTTCATGAGACTCTTTTCTCAGGTTTGGACTCAGTATTTTCTTTCATCACCTCTGAGGCATGATGGGAATATTGGCTGAAAAAAAAAGAGTAATGATGCTGGCTGTGGATGTACTGTAACAACATTTTACACACATTTCAAATACTAGCAAAGAGACACAGCTTCTGTTTGACAGAATTTAGGACAGTTGTTTATTCTAACTGCAGCAAAGTCTTGGCCTTTTATTCTTCGGTGGTATTGACTGAATTGGCATATCCTGCTGTGAGACTTTCCAACAGATTTTGAGAACTTAATGCTTGTCTGCTTAGGGAAGAATAAAGAATCTCCTGTGTTGGGGAAGAGGAAACAGGAAGGCCTCGTAAATATGATTGCTTAAATTCTGAGTATATGAAACCTGTAAGTGAAATAGAATTGAAAGCAAGTTTCGATCTCTAAAATGCCAAGCCCCAGTTACTGAACAACTGGAAAACAATGCTATGGCCAGCTGTCTGTAATCTCCTTCTTGATTAAACAA
>VZTX01014539.1:92-28810 GCA_013400915.1 Pardalotus punctatus
CAGGTTGGTCAGAGCCCCATCCAGCCTGGCCTTGACACTGCCAGGGATGGGGCATCCACAGCTTCTCTGGGCAGCCTGTGCCAGTGCCTTACCACCCTCACAACAAAAAACTTACTCCTAATGTTTAATCTGAACCTGATCTCTTTTAGTTTGAATCTATGTCCCCTTTTTCTGTCACTATATAAAAATATAAAAAGTCCTTTTCCACCTTCCTTGTCAGTTCCCTCCAGGTACTGAAAGGCCACAATTAAGTCACTCCAAAATCTTCTCTTTTCCAGGCTGAACTATCCCAACACCCTCAGCCTTTCCTTATACAAGAGGTGCTCCGTCTCTCCAATCATCTTGGTGCCTTTCCTCTGTACTTGCTCCAGCAGGTCCATGTCCTTCCTGTGCTGGGCTCCCAGAGCTGGTGCAGCACTGCAGGTGGGGTCTCACCAGAGCAGAGCAGAGGGGCAGAATCCCCTCCCTGGCCCTGCTGCCCATGGGGCTCTGGATGCAGCCCAGGACACATTTGGCTTTCTGGGCTGGGAGTGCTCATGGTTGGGTCATGTCCAGCCTCTCATCCACCAACACCCCCAGGTCTTTCTCCCCAGGGCTGCTCTCAGTCTGTCCATCCCCAGCCTGTGTTGATACCAGGGATTACCTCAAGAGAGTTGCAGCACCAGCACTTGATCTATTAGATCTCATGAGATTCCCACAGGCCACATGTTCCCGGCTTGTCCAAGTACCTCTGGATGGAATCCCATCCTTCAAGTGTGTCAACAGCCCCACTCAGCTTGGGGTCATCTGCAAATTTGCTGAGGGTGCACTCGATCCCTTTGTCTGTGCCATTGATGAAGATATTAAATAACTCTGGTCCCAGTACAGACCCCTGAGGGCACCACTTGTCACTGATGTCCACTGGACTCTGAGCCACTGAACATGACCCTCTGGATGGGACCATCCAATCAATTTCAAATCCATCTCTCTCCAATTTGGAGAGAAGGATGTTGTGGGGGACCATTACAAAGGCTTTACAGAAAACCAGGACATTCATAGCCCTTTCCTTGTCCACTGGCTTGGTCACTCCAACACAGAGGCCATGGGGTTGGTCAGGCAGGACTTTCCCCTGGTGAAGCCATCCTGGCTGTCCCAAATCACCTCCCTCTCCCTCATGTGCCTTAGCACAGCCTTTGGGAGGATCTGTTGCGTGATCTTCCCAGGCACAGAAGTGACCCTGACCGGTCAGTTGTTCCCAGGGTCCTCCTTTCACCCCTTTTAAAGATGGGTACAATGTTTCCCCTTTTCCAGTCACCTGGGACTTCACTTGACTGCCATGACTTTTCAAATGTCATGGAGAGTGTCTTGGCAACTACATCAGCATTTCCCTGAGGACTCTGGGATGCATCTCATTGAGTCAATTGGCTTATGTACATTCAGGTTCCTTAGGTGGTCACAAGCTTGATCGTTACTTACAGTGGGAGGGACTTTGCCCCTTCCAGTCCCCATTCTGCAATCCATCCACCTGAGAGGTGTGGGAAGACGGGCTGCCAGTGAAGACTGTGGCAAAAATATTACTGACGACGTTTACATTTAAAAACGTTTATTCTCTATGGTGGTTGTCATGGCATTTAGGCCAAACACAAAACAGATCTCAGGCATCAGTTAACATCCTCTGATCTCTATCTGTGAAATGGGAAAAATAATCATCCTGAGGAGGCTTTGAAAATTACCTGGTATTTGTTAATGTGAGGGTTGAATTCCTGCACAAAATCTGTGCATATTGGTTGGCCCCACATGTCTGTAGATCCCAACTTATTTGAAATACTTTTTACAGAAAGTTGGTGGGTGTCTTCCCTATGTCAGTGACTGTACAAGATTTCTGGAAGAAACAAGTGTTTTCTAAGAACTTAGATATTAAATAAAAGATTTTTCCTTTTTCTCTCATGTTTATTTTAATGTTTACAGTTCCCTATCCAGTTGTCTTGAAACCATGTGGCTGTCAGTGTGGATTTAAGGTGTGTATGTCTTTGTAGAAGCAGAACACCAGGGAGCCAGCACAATAACCTTTGAATCCAGCATTGCTTGTTTCCTTTCCAAAATGCTTTTTCTACAGAGATGGAAAACATCTGGATCTTGATAACCGCTGTTTTATATAACAAAGAAAACAAAAAAGAAGACAAAGAAAACAAAAATAGAATAGGAAAAAAATCATTGAATCCTAAAAGAGTGGTATATAATTATTTCTTCAACTGCTTAATGTTTTCCATGAAACATTTTGGGGGCGGGAAAAGTAATTCTCCCATTACTGTCAGCCCCATTACCTCAGGAATAAGTTAGCTGTGGCAGAAGGTATCTTTGCCTTCCAGCTTCAAATGCCATAAAAATCAGTTTAACCTCAGCTGGTTATTAGTCTAGCATTTAAATAATTCTCCACCACCACACTCTCAGTCCATAGTTAAAAATAGGTTCTCTTCATTATTAGTTGATGTTAAAATGAAATAAATATGTCCAGATATTGCAAAACCACTACTGGAAAAACATAGCTCTCTCCCACATTTTGTGTGAGCCCCAGAAGTAAAGGCAGGGTAGGGGTGGCAGTTTTGATGGCATTGTCAGCACAGGCAGTGGAAAGACACAAGCTGGGACTGGTCCCAGAAACTCCCCTAGGTCTGTTTCACACAGGGATAAACCTGACCTCTCTTCAGCAGGGAAGACCTTTCCTTGGGCAGATTGCAACCACCTGGGCCTTGGTGGCCTTTAATGCCTCTCATTCAGTGTTTCAGTGTGATATTTTAGTGTTCTCAAAGTCTGTTCAATGTTGAAAAGGAAATAAATAGCAATTTTTTGGTAAGGTGTGGGTGTGCTAACATCACAAATGCTATTTTCCACATACCACCACCCCACCCCTCCATTGCAGCTGAAGTAGAGGTGGGTTGAACACCTAGAGAAAGGAAGAAACCAGGTTTTTTCATGTAGGAAGATGGACTTATGAGAGAGGGAGGTGGTACAAATATAGGCAAAAATGTGTGATGCAAAGGGCAGTGGATGGGAAGAGTGTTTGTGGCTGAGCAGCAGATTGGGTGTAGGATCAACACCCAGTTTTTGGCTGGGTTGTGCTGCAGAGACAGGGGTCCTGAAACCCACCTGTATACACCACCTCCAACAGAGCACAGCCGAGGGAGAACCCAGACCCAGCCTCACAACGGGAACACATCTGTCTTCTATCTACTCAGGCAATTGTGACCAGGCTTTTTTCCTGTTCCAGTGCCCTGGATCCAAGTTCCTGGAGGTACCAGAGTGCAGCAGCTTCTCCCATGCAGCCTGTGAGCAGCCCACTCCCTCTGCCACAGCACTGCCCTTCCCTTTGAAGCTGGTTGGGGACCAAGTCACAGCAATATCCTGCTCGTGGATGTTCTTTGATCTGCTTCTCCAGCTGAAATTCATCCTTGTTGGAGAGAGCCTTTTGCATCACTAAGTTTCTCACCATGGTCTTGGGCAGGCTCTGTCCCAGTGGCAAAGCGTTCCACCCTGCAACTGCAGCTAGAAAGTCAGGGTTTTAACCTTTTTTTAAAAAACAGATTCAACAGATGAAACTGTAAAGTGTAGTCATATTTTCCTTCTAGTTTGAAAAAAACCAAGATTTTAATCACTCAGTTCATTTCTTGGGTCACTTCACTAGATTTCAGGAGAATTCATAATTAATGACTCAGAGCAGGCTTTCTTTTTTCAATTCTTATTTTTCTTTTGAACTTAGCATTTTCCCCATATCCCAGACAGCATAATTTACATTATGAACAAATGGTATATTAATCTTTTGATGTGGATCCATGTTGTTTATCAAATTTCTCATAATCTTATACCAGTCTGTCTTGTCATGTTTTCAAAGATATTAATCTTCAGCAGAGAAAAAAAAATGAGGCTTTCCTTCCTGTGTCCTGTTATACCCATGGAATCACACTACCAACCTGCCATAAAATCCTGATGGAGGTAATGCATTATAATTTCCTTATGAGACAAGCTAGCAAATTGTGGCGTGTCTAAAGGATATTTCATGGTAGGTTTGCTGATTCCTGTTCCAGTTATACTTTCATTAGTAACTGATAATTAATTGCACAATAATTTCCTTGTAAAAGGCACCACCTTTCTGGAAATAAAAGCAAAGGTTAATGGTCATGAGAAATACTATAGAAATGTTTGCATTTCACTAGAACAAAATTTTGGCTGCAGCCCCAGCTTTTCAGATTTTTGTTTGAATTTTTGAGTAATATTTTTCATGCACAATTCCACAGAATTTTGAGTAAGTAATTTTTTTTTTTTTTTTGTTCCTATTACAGGCAAGCTTCTCCTCACTATCTTTAGAAATGTGTGTTTCCCTCTTTCTGGACAAATGTGTCTGCGCATCAGTGCCTGGAGGGGCATGCATCCAATTCAAGGAAAGAGATGTAGGCTGTGGCTGGCTATTATGGCAGTAGCCAGTGCCTGTTGTGCCTTGGGTAGCTGAGCTGATCCTCCACATGAGCAAGAACGAGCACCTATTATATGGGCCTATTTTTACCCTTGAATGTTATCACACAGGTTTTGTGCCATCCAGATGTTTCTGTCTAAAAATACCTTAACTGCCAAAGTAGTTGTTTATCCCTTTTGGCAAGTCGTAATACCCCAACCCAAAAAGTTTCCATAGGCAAGACTTTCAATCTCTGAGAAATCAGTTAGAGCTCCAGAATGAGGGTTGTTTTTTTTTTTTTCCCCACACATCTTTATGAGTTTGTGAAGGGATAAGCTTCACTGACTTTTACCTGTTTTTCACTTGAGGATGTTTCCTAGGAGCTCAAAGGAAAATACAAGCTGTAAAGCCACTTACCTGGTCCCTTATATTAATAATGTTCTAATTCTGCCAGGTCCTGAAAACCCACTGACATTTAATTTGCTCCTTTGTAAAAACCTATTTGTTGAATATGTGTCTACCTTCAGTAAAAGAGCTTTTTTTAGTCTGAGTGATAGATTTTAAAATTCTTCAAGATTCTTATTACTTTGAAATGCACTGTTCTTATGCTCATCCAGTGGTTTTGGCTTTGTTTTATGGTGATTTTGGTCTTCCTGGGGCTCAAAATATGCTTGTGATACCTGTGGAGGCCTGAGCAAAAGCAAGGACAGAGCAGGTAGACAGAAGACTCTCTCCCTTTCCTTCTCAGGCGCTCCTTCTTTCCAGCAGAACAAGGGGTACAGGATGGAGCTGCCTCTCAAGGGAAACCTGCAGAGTTCTGCCTCTTTGTGCCTCCTCTACAGTGCCACATCTCAAGCTTGCCTTCTGAGATGCACCCTGTTCTTCCTCTCACAGCTGACAGGAGTTGCAGAAGACATGCAGAGTAAGGCACTTACATGGCACTGGCTCAAAAATAACAGCTTTCATTGGAATACAGTAATTACTGGCACCTTGTCAGGAAATGTTACCATTGAGAATCTTCCTGTTAAATCACTTCTTCCATCAAAGTAACTTCTTCCACAGTAGGTATGGTGATATGATATATGAATACAATTTTTTCCAGACAAACCCCAGCTATTTTTCATAGGTGCCTGGACTCGGCCCTGTTTCTTTTCCCTTGCATCTCTTGCTGCTGGTAAGTTTGGCATGTTAATCCTCTCTGATACTGTGCTGGATACTTTCACTCCTGGAGTAAATCAGCTTCTTTGCCTAGAGGAATGCTTGGGCTCAGGGAATTAGTGCTGTGAGCTGCCCAGTCATTCTTTATGTGTGCAATGGGTAAAAAAAAGAAAAAGGATCTGAAAGCAGATTCAGTTCTGGGAAGTTGGAGAGTTGTTACCTGTCATTAATTCCCCACTTGGGTGAACTCAAGAGCAACCTCTTTGATATGGTGACCCAAGCATTGTTACCAAATTTGTTTCAGAGTTACCTTGTGGTCTTGGGCCCTGGCTTTCTGCCATGGTTTTTCCTTACTTTTAAATAGGCAAATAATCCTCTCTTGTAAAGCCTCAGAGGGCACTTAGAGGACTAAAAAATATTGTGTGCGCAGAGTTGGAAATTGGATACACAGAGGTGTGCAAGCAGCTGGTAGCATGGGATCTATAGCAAAAAGTAAGAAAAGGAAGAAGAGAAGTATTTGTTATCTAGATCAAAGCAAATACTAAATAAAATAAAGAGGGCCTAAGAATGATAAGGAAGTTAAATACCACATGGCCATGTGAAGGCAAGGATGTGTGCAGCCAGCCAGTCCTTGGGGAAGTGTGTCCATGCTGCCTGCTGTTGGCAGAGTGAGCCATCAAGATATCTGTAGGGGAAACATGGGATAAAAACCTGAAACATAGTGCTGGGTTATCCAGGGGCCCAGATAAACAAGTGGTCTTGCACTGTGGAATTTAAGAAGCAGAGATATCCAGAACCAGCCTGAAGGTCTGGTTTTGGATGATGGGATTAGAAAGGCTTCCAGCCTTGGAGGTAAGTGCCACCCTTCTCTCCTGGGCAAAAAGTTTTATTCTGAGGCAGGCAGGGTTGCTGATGGTAGGATGGGGTGCCTCTTCCACTTCTTCTCTGAGTGATGATTTGAAACTTGACATTGGAACTGTTATGGGTTGTTTTAGGCTGACTTGTGCGCTGAGCCTCAAGTGTCCTTTTTGTCAGCCTAACAAAAGTTAGGTTGGATAAAACATAAGTTAGGTCCCTGAGCCCTTATCAGACTTAGTTTTAGTATCTCCAAAGTAATTAATAGTCATATGCCAACAGAGTGGCTGGAGTCATGCTCTCAGCTTGCACACAGAAGCCTTGTGTGTAGTGCCTGGAGCATCTAAGCATCTCTGTCTGGGGCCAAAATCTGACCTAGTGTGAATGACATGACTGCAGCATGGTGCACATGCTACACTGTACACATGGTAGTGTGTTATGCACTTAGACTTGACTTCCCATGGGAGAAAATGGCAATTCATAAGGAAGTCTTTGTTTAAAACACCTTCCCCATCCTGCTGATGAGGCCAGGAGCTTGCACAGTCACCACTGGCACTGGTACAGAGACTGTGCCTCTGTGTCTGTGTTCTGCTCAGGAGAGTTCTTGAAGCTGGGTGCTCAAGGCATGGCCACCAGCTCTGAGGCCAGCCAGAATTTCCTTGGCTATGCAATCTGCTGATTACTTGTCCACTTCCTGAGCAGAGCTTACGTCGTACAGAGGACTTTGTCCAAGCCTTCTACGTCAGAAGGGAATTAAATTTCAATGCAAACACAGGTTGCATAGTTGAGCCCTTAAGCCTACAACAAAATCTGCAATTTAATCTGCTGCTGCTGTGGACAAGCTATCCTTGTTAAATAGTTTAAATTTAGCTGGTAGAGCCCTTGAGAGATTATTTTTGGGACACATTGTGTTTACTGATCTCAACTAATCATGTTATCTACTAATTCTGCTGTTCAAGAGCACATGCCTAGACCTTCTACTGTGTTGCTAATTTGTCTCTCTCCTATATGAAGCAGAGGCCCAAGGAAATTAGAAAATTACTCTGACTGTTTCTACCGGTTCCCCTGATTAGTGCTTTGAGCAGTAGATCAGATCTGCACAGCGAGGCTGAATCCTGGCTGACCTTTTCTTTGCTCTGAGTTTACAAACATGAGGAGGAAGTTTGTTTACTGCAGATGTGCAGTTTGCTGGATGCACTAACAAGTATCAGAAGTCCAGAAGTCTGTGCTCCCCTCACTGTGCTGCTCAGAAGTATCGTGTTGTTGGGTGAAGGTGCTCAGACTGTGGCAGTGGGCAGCACCACTGTCCCTGAACTTTGTCCCCTACTGTAGCCCTAGCCCCTTATGCAAAAGTGCTTCTTATGAGAGCAGCTCAACATTTTCTTTTTTTCTTTTTAATTTTTTTAAAAAAGATTTTTACCTTAGCAAGGAACCAAGGCAGTCAAAATGTGGAGTGCCCTGGGAAGCAGATGAGGATGCAGATGAGGATACACGTTATATAACCAGGTGCGATTTTCTTTCAGGCACTGCTGGGGAATAAGCCCCTACTTCTGCCAGGATTTAGGTGCTATAAACTATGCCTGTGCTGGAAAGGGTGTTTTCTTCAACCCTTCAGCTCTAGGAGACAGTGCTATGCGCCAGGGCAGTGTAAGCAAGGGCAGAGAGAGTTTGGAGATTAGTTAATAATGAGGATTTACTTATGAACTGACAAACTGTCATGGAATGGATACACAACTGCTGTGGTCATGTTGCTGCTGCTCCAGCTTGAGTGGTATGGCTTGTCCTTGGAAAATCCACCACACAGTGTAACGTATTCGCATACTATTTGGGAAATTTAACACAGTAGACTGTCTCTGTCTAAACTTCCTAGTCAAACCTAAGTTTGAAATACCAGCTGGACCATCCCAGACATTATTAAAACTATTCTGGTTTACTGCACACTTTGGAAAATAGTATTACAGTCCTTTGGTGGGCCGTGAAAAGCAAACAATCTAATTTTTAGACAAGATACTCAAGTATGGACAATGACGTGTTGTGTTGTTAGGGCACCAAGGGATAAGGAGCCCTGTAGGCCTCAACATGATGTAAAATAACTTTCTGAGCAGGGAGGTGTTGGGAGGGTGAGAATTGATGTCAGGAAAATTTCAATCTATTTTCTTCTTGTCCTGGGGAAATTATCTTGGTATGAGTACAAGTAAGACCAATAAAAACCAGTTCAACTGCTAATTCTATTATTGCATAATAGTATTTCAAATTATCTTTTTGTTGTTACTGAGGAAGTTTCTCTTTCACAAGTGGTGAAGACCAAAGGAATTTTCTGTTTGCAGTCATAAAGTTTTGTTTTCTTTATGTAGCCTCTTGTAAAATGTTTTTCTAAGAGTGCTTCATGCAAAATTAAGAAGAGTCAATAAAAAAATGCATTTGCACAAAATAGAAAACAATATAATCCACAGCTGCTTAGTGGTTGGTGTATTCTTATGGAAAAATTTGAATGTATTTCTTCCACTTCCATTTCTTTTATTTCTGTACTATTCAACTCCCTGTATGTGATTGTAGCACTTTCAACAGAGCACTTTACATGGACAGAACTTTCAACAGAGGACTTTAGTTGATGATTGCAGAGTATTGTACTGAATCATGAATTATGTACATGTGAATAGGTGCTATTTTATCTGAAGAGAAATCTTCCTTTCCTCTAGAAGATCTGCCCAGCAAAAGATGGAGCTTCAGTGGGCTTAATATCCAATTTCCATCATGGAAGAAGTAATCAAATGGGCTGATGAAACGGAACTCCAAATGAACATTGCAAAAATGAGTAAGGAAGCATCAAATTTAGTAGGTGAGTTTAAAGCAGATAAATATAAGGGCATGAATCTAGGAAAAAAAATAGTCTTAACCACATCTACATGATGCTGAACTTGGAAAGAGATGTTGGAATCACGGTTGAGGGTTTTCTTCAATTAATTTTCAATATACAACAGCAGCAGCTAACAAGCCCAGCAAAATGTTCGTCAGCATTAAAGGGGTGATGAGAAGGAGGAAAAAGGCATTCTTTTATTTGGTGTGAGCATGACTTAAGTTCTGTGTGCAATTCCTTTCTCCACACTGCAAGAAGAACCTAGAAGAAGGCAGCAATCAAGATCAGTGTCTTGTAAGAAGATATTAAAATACAAGACATTAAATAGACTCTTCATCTTGGAGCAGAAAGAGCTGGAGTGCTATGCCTGAAGCATACAAAACCAGAAGGGAGGTAGACAGGCCTAATGCAGAACTAAATGCCCCAGTACTGGAACTTGGGTCAGGCATTGAAGTTGGTCAGAGATTGTTTTAAATCTGAGAGAAAACACTCCACTGTGTGTGTAGCGAACTTCTGGATTTGATCTTGCAGGAGATTGTAGAAGCAGATGGCATGAGTGTATTCAAATATACATTACACAAGTTAATGGGTAATGGGGCTGGAAACAGTTAACTTAAAGGTCTAAGGGACACAAAAAGGAGCATGTCTCCTCTAAACAACCCTGACACAGCATCCCAGGCTGTGGGAAGAAGGTGCAGGAGAGCAAAGCCAGGAGAGCAGCAGGCTTGCGTGACTGGTATGTTCTGTCGTGCTGTGGGAGCCTGGATGCACCCGTGGTCCGACCTCTCCATTCATACCCAGCTGTTCATCTGGCCAGTGTCCAGTGCGAGAAAACAACTGCAGCCAGCACTCACAAAAGGGCAGCAAGGGATAAAGAACTTGGACCTCACACAGCTGACAAACACAGGCTGGTTCCAAACCTGCTCTGCCCTTTAAAAGAAACTCATTGTCACTGAGTGCTTTGCTCCAGCGTCAGGGTGAGGAGGGAAGAGGTGCATGACCAGTGCAACGTCTGGATGTCTTATGGATGTCTAAAATAAATTACAGATAGTTGAGCTAAGCCAACTTAAAATTATCCTTGTGTGCAAAGATGAACCGAGTTTAAGTAGGTCCTGTATTTAATAAATGAAGGTAAATAAGATCTAAAATCTTGCCTCCTCTCTTCATAGGAAACAAGGCAGACACAAGGATTAGATTACTACATATTAAATTTATGTATATTTTTATTAAAAATCATCTGAATTTTCTTTAACAAAACCCTTATTTTCTTTAAACAGGAAGTATTTGTTTTTATTGCTGAAAGTTACACTTGATGCTTCAATTTTTTTAGTAGAAATGTTTATGTTTTCAAGAAAATTATTTTTTTTCTCTTCTGAGAGCTTGTGTTTTGTGTTGGAAATTTTAAGGAAAGGCTTTGGCAGAAGTTTTTGGGTTTGACTGTCGAGGTCATGCTCTGTTTTGAAGTGCTTGTTTCCCCTCTGACAAGCCAAAGCTGAGGACATCTGTCACCAGAACAGATCTGTTGTGCCACCAAAAAACCTCGTGGGGAGCTCTGCAGTGCTGGGTACCTACCGCAGGGCTTCCACTCCTGCTTGCCCGTGGGTTAGGGCTGAGAGCTGATGTGCTAAAAGGACTCCATCTGTACATATCCAGCTCCCCCTCTATCCTTAAATGCAGTACTTTAACTAATTAGTCTTCAAGTAGCAGTTTTCAACAAAATGTTTTGTGTATGGAATGAAATGAAGGGAAATTAAAAACAAAATAAACCAAAACAAGACCTTATGAAAGATGTCCCAGAAAACTTGGCAGCTCTACTTATTCTCTAATCTACAATAGCTACCTAGGCTACATAAGAAGTCATCAGTGAAGAAGGAGGCAATGAGTTTGACTTGAATGTATCACTTTTGGAGAATGACTGAGCAGGAAAAGCAAGATAATGTTCTATCATTGCCCAGATCATCAACTGAAAAACATTTTCTGTCAAAAACTTTTCAATGGACACACTCAGTTTGATTCACAGGAGTGATCTGTTCACAGAAGGTGGGGTTTCTTTTTTTAAAAAAATTAATATTATTGGCACTCCTTCATCTGATGAGTTCATATTGGAATGCACTGCTATATCATCTCCATTCACTGTTCCACTCAAGGGCAGAAAAAACTTAAGTTAAAAGGTGTGGCAAAGGTTTGTGAGTGATAGACTTCAGATTCCAGCTGAGACCACCTTGCATTTTGGCATGGAGTACTCTTTTCTTCTAATCATAAACTGTACCTCAAGTTTAAAAGATGCAGACTGACAGGACATTTCATCAAAATCATAAATTAAAAGAAATACTCTAATGATTATTTGCACAACTTTTTTTTCTCTCAATTATGGTGAGACTGGAATAAGTTCTCTTCTGTTTTCTGCATTTTCACCTCACCCTTCTGCAGCACCTCTCCTGCTGTAACAAACCCTTTAACACATCAGCTGCTGCCTGTCTCTTCAACAAGCCCTAGACTCTGCAGCCTTGTCAGGAGTGTGTTTATTGGAATAGAAAATACTTTTTTTTTTCCTTAAGTATCTGACCTTTTATCAAGCAGTGTTCAAAACTTCGATAGTCAGAGGCAGAATAGCAAGAACTGGCTGCCATTACATCATAAGGATTCTTCACATTCATGGAGTTTGGGGTGTTTGCAACAACCTCCTCCATCTTGTTTTTCACTACTCATTCCAAGAATATCTGGTACATGTCAATGATGAAATCACTTCCCTTTTATTAAAGAACAAAATTGGATATATACATATTATTTACATAAAACAAACATGCTTTTCTTTTGCATTTTTGGCTAATTCTTCTTTAGTTTTCTGAAAATAATAAGTCTTTAAAAGTTTTGAAAGCACACTCCATCCATCCTAGCAACTCTGTCTTGTCCCCTTCCTTGATTATGCCCACTATTCTTTTTTTCTTCAACTAGAAATGCAGATGAATTCTTCAGACACAATCTGCTGTTCTCTCTGACTGTGATTCCTGGAACAAACAAGATTTCTTGTGGGTAGTTTGTAAGGAAGAAGAGGACAAACGACAGAAGGGGAGAGTTTGGTGAGTTTCTAATTGAAATTACCGGTATGATATCACCACAGCTGGCAGAGCAATTTGTCATAGAGGCAGCAGTGCAGGTGTCTGCTGAGAAAATGTACCTAGTTATTAGAGCACTGAAACCTCTGCAGTTGGTTGAGGCTGCTGTGTGCTCTGCCTGGGCAGAGCAGTGGCTCACATGGCAGCTGCAATATCTTCAGGTTTGGTAAATGGATATGAGACATCCCAGGCATCTCTGACCCAAGCAAGAATAACCTCAGACTATTTTATGTTCCAGAGAAGGTCATGAAGGTGCTCCCAGGGCTAAATCACCTCCCCTAGGAGAACAGGCTGAGAGAGCTGGGATAGTTCAGCCTGGAGAAGAGAAGGCTTCAGGGAGACCGTAACTAAAGAGGAACTATAGAAAAGATGGGGGGAAACCCTTTATCAGGGACTGTAGTGATAAGACATGGGGCAATGGTTTTAAACAGAAATAAGGTAGATTCAGATTAGGTAATAGGAAGAAATCCTTTACTGTGAGGGTGGTGAGGCACTGGCACAAGTTGCCCAGAGAAGCTGTGGATGTCCCAGCCCTGGCAGTGTCAAGGCCAGGTTGCATGTGGCTTTCAGAAACATGGTCTAGTAAAAAGTGTCCTTGCCCATGCAGGGGGTTTGGGACCAGATGATATTTAAGGCTCCCTCCAACCCAAGTAATTCTGTGACTAATGAAAACCCTATTCTTCAGCATTTTAGTCTTGTCCAATACAAGCTGCTGCTAAACTATTTTTTAAATTTATATAAGATAGATAGTGCATTTTATGGTTGATTGCCTATGGTAATTCTACTTCAGAAAAACTATTCTCCAAAGTTCTATTTATTTAATCAGGGCTGAGATCAAAGCCTTTTTCTCTAGCTCAAAGAACATTTCTTGTCTTTGTTTTTGAAGGAATAAGCCTATTTGAGTAAGATTTTTTAAAAGCTACTTTCTATTTTGTTTGATATAATACTCTGTACCTCTAGAAATTCAAAAGAAAAATACCTTGTCTAAAAGAATTTTAATTTGGAAATTTTATTCTGATAATGGCTTCATTGCCTTCTAAACTCTTTTTCTTCAGTACTTACAAAAATGAGCAAAAAGTTAGAAGGAAAACATGTAAAGAATCTTTTAATCTGGAGGCCAATGCAGAGACAAGGAAGAGAAACTGTATATCAATAGTGAGAGCTAATGGCTGAGGAGAGGTGAAAGCAGTGCTGAATAAAAGGCTACAGGCTGATAGGTCCTCACTAGATAAAGACGAGTTGGGCAAGGTTTCTTTTTGTTTTCCTATTTTTTGCCATTGCAGGGTGGAGAATGAGAGCAGTCACCTGTAAGCAATTTTTTTAAGCACCTTTCCTTTTTTTTCGCCCTTCATATCTTTTTGCAGTCAAAGCAAAAGTAGAATTAATCTAGCCACTGAAGGAACTGCAGTAAATTTCTGTTCTTTCATATTTTCAAATGATGATGTAGAGATGTTATACATAACTGTTAGATTGTATGGTGTGCAAAGGTTACCATTAATAGTAGCACATTGTGCTAAGAACATCCTTTGTTTCCACTGACTCTCATCGAAATGTTGATCTCAGCAGAGAAATAAGAGGAATCAGGTGGGACATTGGTTCTAGAAGTTGTGGATCTGCAGTAAGGAGCAAGGCTGTGGTTTCACAGCAGTCTGGGGAATGCCAGGAGTTCCGTATTTGTGTGCACAAACCTGTGTGCTTCTGAGCACCTGGCAGTCAGACAGGTCTAAAACAGACCAACAGCTCTGTGACTGCATTGACAAGTGTGCATAACACAGTCTGTGCTGCCCGTCTGCCCCTGTGGGAATAGACATTGTACCTGACCTGAAGAAAAGGGGGAAAAGTTACCCCTCTGGATATTTTGCAACGGGTTTGTGTCTGCAAAAGTGAGTTTGCACCAATTCAGCAACTTGCAGTGTGCAGTTGTAGTTTGGTTTTGAGATATGATTACAGATGATAGTCTGTGTAGAGGTCAGAGATACCAATGTGGAGCTTCAATGTCTGTGACTGTCATAGGAGCTGTTGATAAGGAGGTACTGAGCAGAGTAAAAGGGGTCCTGTAGGGCTACTGGTGTCAGGGAGGCTCCTTGAATGCTCCTTAATGCTCTGGATGCTGGGGGCTGCCATTGCCTGTGCTGCTGGGGTTTCCTGGATGAAAAAAGTGCTGCACAGGTGAGGCTGCTGCATTGCAGACCTGTGAGGGCAGAGCACAGGCTGTCCTTGCAGACCAGCCCTTGCCTGGCTGCTAACAGCTTGCAGAGCCTGCACGCACCCTCCATGCAGGGGACGGGAGTGTTAAAGAACACAAAACTGTTTTGTTTGGGGATTGGCAGAGGAGTGGCCTGTATGGAGTTTGGTCTCCTGAGAGAGTACAGGTAGAGTGAGTTTTAAAATGAATTTGCTCTTGTCTCATGAAGTAATTGCATCTGTGAAGGTGTGTTCAGATCCTTATCTGGCTTATTGGATCAACAAAAAGTTTGTCTGGAGTTGTGTATTGTACTAGATAGCTTTTTGCATAGGAATTGTGTCTCACAGAAAAGCACTTTTACTTATTGCAGGTTTTTCAGAAATAGCACAAGTGATTATGGTCTAAAAGTTAGTAAATCTTACTCCAGATACACAATAAACAAACAATATGGACTAATGTCAACTTCTGTAATTCTTTCCTGTTTGTACCATGCAACACTTACAACGTTTTGGATGTAATTATTGTGTGGTTCTAGTAGCAGGTGATGTACCTGGGTAGCTGTAGTAAGTCTTTGCTTAACATGATCCACTGGACTTAAACTTTATTACAGTTTTACCTTCATTTGTGGTGAGTAACACAATGAACAGACAATGAATCTAAATATTGCCCTTCAAGAACCTCTATTCCCTTGAAGACACTTGGTTTGGGACAATGCTGATGCCAACTACAAGTCCTAATTGCATCCCGACTTTGTAGCAGCTTTCAGTTTGTAGTTTTAGTAAAGAAACTATCCCTATTTGTCTGTGGAAAATATATTTTTCCAGTGAACTATATGATTAGCTCAAAGTTTGATTTCCACAAGTATTTATGCAAACAAACCCCTTATATTCTTTCTTGGTTGGATGGACCTAAAAGCTTGCTCAGGAATGAAAGGTTTGCACAGTCATATCAAGGAATGATTTTTTTCTGTGTTTATTTGGCTTTTGTACATTTGAAGGATGAAGTAAAATATTTTCTGACAGACTTGTTGACGGTTTCAAGGCCTCACCACCACTAGACTCACTACTTTGGGACTGTAGGTGAGGAAGGAGATGGGTTGGCCTCACAGTACTTGCATCATGATTTCTTCATACTGCTACATTCAACCACATAAACAGTTGTGGTCCATCAGGTGCATGTCTCCTTTTGAGAACCATGGACATGTAAAGAGAGGGTAATAAAAGGAGTATGTATGGCAAATCCCAACTTGAGGTTGAATTTTTGAGAATTTGTTTGCATTTGCTTTTCATTTTCACAGCTCAATTAACCACAGTGGAGTCTGTGTTTCAATTAAAAGAGAATAATAATTTGTTGTCACGGTGGGGTTTTTTCTCTTTATTAGTTCACTCAATTTACAAGATGCTGAAGAGTCAGCATCTGTGACGAAAAGATGGAAATCATGCACAATTTTTCTCTTCTCTCATGTTTTGTGGTTTTGGTATTTTTGTTCTGTTTGGAAAGAGTCAGGATGATGTATTCAGGTCATGAAGTGGTAGAAAATTGCCTTAAAGTTTATTGGCATGAGGATATCTGAATAATGTGTGTTAGAAAATTATTTCTTTTTCCTTTGTTTTAAATAGTCTGTTCTGGATAAATTAGGACAAGAAAAATTGGCTTGGCTGGGCTTTGCTTGACTGGTGAAAAATACTCTTTATAGTTATGAAAAAGTCATGCATGTCTGAGTAATAGCTGAGCAAGTACATACTGGAAGTCTGAGGGATGACTGAAGTTTGGAAAAGAGAAGTGTAATGTTCTGTGTAAGTTATAAGTCTATTGTCTTACCATCCCTTGCAAGGAAGGATAAGAGGAAATATGGTAATTCAGTGATAAAGAGATTAAAGAATATTTAATGAAATTCAGCATGATTTTAGAAGAAAGAAATTATTCTCCATTATTTTCTAGAAAGAAGACCTAATTTGACTCTGTTTCATTAAAATGCATACAAATACAATGACAGTATTAGTGCTGCATAATATTCTAACTTAAAAATAACATAGAATGATGACAGTAAAACAAGCATTACATGAATCAAAAGTTGGCCCAAAAAGGGAAACCTCACCAAATGCAATTAATTCTAGCATGTTCCATGTTCTAGATTATCACCAAACCTTAAACTCTTCTGTGTTTTCATCAAGGACTTAGGTGCAAATATTCTCATGTTGTAAATAACTGTGATTTTTTGTTATGAAGTCTGGCAGAGTTTCAATCAATGATGAAGACATTAAAGCTGGAGGGAAGAGTCAGGATGTCTCAGCATAGCAGACCTAAACACACACACTTTGCCAGTACAAACCAGGCAATGAAGGCTGTACCTTGAATAAGAAGTCCAAAGTGTTGAGCCTGTAAAGGTTGTAGGGGCCAGTCTGTCCCTGTCCATGCCCTGTCACCACAGTTCTGGGGTAAGAGGGGCTGATGCTGTCATCAGGAGTGCAGTAAAGACAAGGAGGGAAGGAGGGAGGGCATTGATGCTTCAATACTGTGCACTGCCAGAGCACACCTAAAATGCAGAACAAATTTGAAGAATATTATGAAAATGGCTGCAAAAGCCATTGGAGGGCTGAAAGGACAGTCTGTCAGTGACCAGCTTAAAACAAGTCAGTCTATTTGCAAAAGAGGGCTGAGTAGTAGTTGATATAATTTTCTAAGTATCTTAAAGTAATTTTTATTTACCTGTATGTTGCATGCTTTTTTCATGAAGAGCAAATGGCAATAGAGTCAATGAAGAAGAGGACAACAGACAGTTTCATTCCTTTAAAACAATACTATTCATTTTCACAGGAGGTAAGCTTCAGCTAAAAAAGTTATGCTTTAATCTGATGTATGTTTTTGAGTTCAATACGGGATAATTAAATGAAATTTTACGGTTAATGTTTTATAAATGAGCATTCTAGGTCTTTGACTGGTTTAATGGTCTTCTGTTTTATAAATCTAGAAACTGGACGGAAAACCATGGATAACACTTTTGCATTCTAGCATTCTAGCTTCTCTTGAGTGAGGCTGAAATGTGCTGTGGACAGCAGGCTCTGGATATGTGTGCTGCCTTGGCTTTCTTTCAAACACTACAAGTATTTGGCTACACAGAGCTCATGTAGGTAACAAACTGAATTTGCTATTCCTTCAAGCTGCATAAAAAGCTAACCTCTGGTTTATTATTGACTAATATGCAATGAAGGCAAGTGAAACATGTCCTGAAATGGAAGACACTTGAGCCTCTTGGTTGCTGCCTTATGTTGAAGACTAAGCAGAGATGCGTTGGGGAATTTCCCCTTTCCTTTTGCTAGTGGAAGTCTTCTTCCTCACGCATTTGTTGCTGCCATTCTTCAGAGGTTGCTCTGCATGCTGACATGTCCTGGTTCCTCTCTCCATTGCGCCAGCTGCCTACAGAGAGCTCATGGGCCCAGGGTGAGCAGGAAGCAAAGACTTCATCAGATGCTTCAGAGCTCATGGGAGGAAGGCAGTCACCAGCAATGTTCTCCCTTTGCTCTGTGTCCACATTATCCCAGGAAATAATCTCCCCAAATGCTTTTCCAGGTAGCCAGGTAATCTGCCTAGGAGAGCTGAATGGTGAAGAGGCCACAGGTCTTGTGGGATAAATGCTAAGCTGGTGTTATCTGTCTGGTTGGGAAATGCAGAGGGTAGGTGTGAAGTGAGGCCATAAAAAGACCAGCAGAAATGGAGTTTGGAAAGTGACAGTTGCTTTTGTCTGCTGGTTACTACAGGAACACATCACAGACCACTTCAGCAGGGCACTTGAGGCCTGCCCAGAGAGATGGAGTGAAATGACAGGATATATTACCTTGGACTCTGTTACATTACCCTTTTCGGGCTGGGAGAATGGGCAGAGCTTGCCTGCATCTACCAGTTTGTGTTGCAAACATCCCCAGTCCAAACCCAAGCACAAATGTGGCTGCTGGGCTGTCTTCACGGTGAGAAACCATCAGGGGCACTGCTCGGATTGCAATGCTTCCCACGTCCTGGGCCATGGGAACACACTCCCAATTCACACTCTATGGATTAAGGGCTTTATGCCCAAATGGATGGGAGCTTTGGGCAACACTATATGGAAAAATAAGAAGTACCAAATCTTCAAAGTGTTCTGTAATCAGGGATTGCCCAAGATTATAGCCGAGCTGACGCATTGCTCATCTCTGTGTTGCTTTTCGTGACCTGCATTCAGCAAGGGTGAGCACCCACATTAAAGGCTGCCTTTCTGGGTGAAATCTGAAGCCCTATCCTATGGATACCTAACAGTCGGTAAATGGATTTTTGCACACTCCCAGAAGCACCATAAGATCCACAGGCTTTTGGCAGAAGCTCCAAAGGGGAGTGCAGAGATCATGTTTTATATCAGGATGGACAACTGACATCGCACAACAGAACTTGGTTTCTTTGTGTTTTTCTCTCATTTCACAGACAGCTAATTTTGTGGTGGAAAGGTCTGGAATAACATACTGAAACCTGTTCTGCCTGTTAGCTGAGCTGCTCTGTTAGTCTCTGATTGCTATATATCAGAGCTTATAATAGCAGCCACTCCCACGTAAAATTGAGTCTGTTTGTGTATTGCCTACCAGAAGGGTACAGTATTTAAACACAGTAACATAATCTATTGTAAGGCACCAGGATTTTTTTGCTCTGGTTCTGCATCACCTCATTTGACATCTGATTTTGGTGTACTTGTGTTGGTGCAAATGAGACCAGATCTTTAATGCAGAATTACTTGAAATTATGCAGGCTGTTTTTATATTTGTGCTTCTTGGTTGAGCTTTGCCTTTAGATGTGGGCTCTGCTGCAAATATGAGGCTGTGTCTGCACACGCATTTTTATAACTAGGATGTCTTTGTAATAATGGAAGTCTTGAAATAGCTGAGCAATATGATATCCTCACACATTCTTTTCTAAAGTTGATACATCTGTGGTGGAATCACACATTACTTGGATACAAATTGTTGGCAAAGCAGGGAAACTTTCTCTGGAAATAATCTCCCCCCAAATATGCCCTGCTACCCCCCCAAAAAAACTAACCAAACAAAAGTCCCAAGGAAATTCCATGGAAAAATTTCAATTCTGAAAGAACCCCAAACCCCTCACCTCACCTGATTTTCTTTTCCCCATTGAAAACATTAAACCAGGAATTCCTAGCTCCATTTCTTCAGGGCAGATCATGCTGAGGGTACTCAGATCTCTCAGATCGGGGCAGGTTTCTGTAGCTGATTCCTGATAACGCGCCACTTGACCCATCTTGCCAAATAGTGCAAGCTGCCACCCTTCATTTCCATGCTAAAGTGATTTACAATGGTTTATGGCATGAAAATTTTCTTCACCAAATGCCTCAAGGAAAATGGTTACTTTTCTCCTCAGTTTTGGGGAGATACGTTAATTTCCAAAGAGCAGTCTGAAAGCTAGTCTGTGAACTGGACAACTGTAACAGATATATCTCTTCTCCTTGACAACTGTGATTCTCCCAATCACTGGTTTTGATCTAAACATGAAACTGGAAAATACTCTCCAAGGCAGAGTTTTTGTGTTCTCATTCTAAAGCACTTTTTGTAACACCTCACTAGAAAAATGATGTTTTGGTCAGGGTAGAATGTGTTTAAAATTTTTGGATAAACAGAGATATTCTTTTGTCATGCTATTTCTGTTGCCTGTGAAGCACAACTCAGTTTATCCCCACATGTAGACAATTTCAGACTACCAGGACATTTTAGTTATGACATATAAACATATGCAATGATCGAGCCTTTCACAGGCATTGAGTGGCTGACTCAAAATTCAGCTACTGCTATAAATGTGCAGTGGAAACTGCCACAAATGACATATGAGGTCCTTTGGTTACTAGGAGTGATCACCTTTGGCTGATGCTCTCTCTCATAATGTCATCTGGCAGTATATATCCTCAGAATCCTCTGTAAATATGGTGCTCAGGTACCCTTAAAATTCATGGTTTTTCAAGCTTGTCAGAAAGAAACTGTTAGAAAGGTGTCTTAAAAAAGGGAGAGAGAGGAGTAATAAAATAATATAATGAAATATCACAATTTGTTGGCTATACCTATATAGCAGGGTCCGTAGGAATACCGAATTGAAATCCCCCTCTATGCTTTCTTGTAAAGATATAATTGCAGTCAGCAGGAGGGGAAAAGCATTTGCCTTTGTCCTGACATTTTGGGAAGACACATTGGACTTATGAGGATAGGGCAGTGTTGGAACAATTGAGGTACCAGCACCAGGGATTGCACTATAGTGTATATGGTATGTATTGTGTATACCAAAAAGGGTTTTACAGGCAGGAGACCATATGCTCCCTCATATTCCCTGTGAAGAATCAATTACACTGTGTTTATACCAAGCCTTTTGTTGTGCTTTAAAGTCGAAAGCTGCCAGGAGTCCTTAAGATTAAGTAAAATATCAATGTCTTTCTTTCCTAATAGTTGCATAATGTTGGCATCACATATGAGGAATGAGATTTCCCTCCAGTTGACTATGGCTTTTGCTGGACAAAGTTCTAAGCAGTTAAAAATCCTTCATGAAAAATCAATTTATCTGGTAGCATCTGTGTGGTCAGTGTGCCATCATGAACTACTGGCATGCATGCTATCTATCAAAGCAAACAAATAAACCTGAAACAGAAATTGTATTCCTCCAAGGGATGAGGGGGTTAAAAGACTCATGAAAAATGTCAGTCTAGGCTTTGGGAAATATTAGAGAGAATGTAGAAAGTGAAAAGAATATTATTTTTATCTGAGAGTCTGATGGGTAGTTTCAAGTGAGGTTTACTTTTCTTTGGAATTTTATGGGACATTTAAAGAGTAATTGGAGACTGACGTGCATAAAAGTTTGGGTCTGTCTGTGTTCAAGCAAGAGTGGGGTCAAAGGACTTTTTCTAGAAGTCTGAAGGTGAGCAGAAAAAGGCTTCTGAGAAGCCATTAGCGTCCTGAGTTCCACAAGCCTGGAGTGGAGCATTGTGGCAGGATTTATCTTTTTTTGCAGGCAAAGGAAACATGTGTTACAGACTATTTCTTAGCATTTGTATGTAATATAAAACATGAACAGAAATATTAATAGGGCTAGGACCTGGTTTATAGCATCCATTAATCCTTAGCATTTTTGTTGTGCTCCAGCAGAAGAAACAGATGAATAAAAATTCCTTTTGTGCTCTCCACTTGCTCAAATGCAGAAGCTTGCCAGGGTACTTCCCCATTGTAGATCAACTGAAGGCATGATGTTGGCCTGTGCCTTTTGTGGAACCCATTTGTATTTCTCTGTTTTCCAAGAAATGGTATTTGCTGGCAGTATTTGTTGCAGAGTATTTGCAGAAAAGTCACAACTCACTTATTTTTCAAAGGCCAAATGATTAACATAAATATTATGAAAAATATTTTCTCACTTTATGTAGTGATGTGAGATGGTGACATCACTGTGATATCACATCAATATGAAATCAACTCCTTGTTAATATCATACAAGTATCATCCTAGTTTTTGTGTGCTGCTGTCCTTAATCTAGATATGCTGCTTGGTCCTGTTTTGCTTTTATTGTCTACAGCATATTTTTCTGAGTGACCTTCCTCAAAGGAGATCATGGAATCTGTTTTTTCTCTTGTAAAGCTGGAGGCTGCCTACTTCAACCTCTAGTTCTGACATTTCCCAGGAACAGCTAGCATCCTGTAATCAAGCAAGACACAACGGGCAAGGAGACTGCAAGCCCTGCAGGAGGGATGCAGAAATTACTTCCAGTTTACTTCCAGCCCCTCCTGGCTGTGGCTGGCTTAGGAGCAGGATTCTGCAACCCATAGGCAGGGGTGCTGCCCCGACCTCCCACGGTACACCTGTGTGCCCTTCCAGGGTGTCCCTTGGTGGCAGTGTTCACATCCTACATGCACAGAGCAGAACTGGCCCCAGCATTTTCATAGCAACACATGCTGGCCCAGTGAGTTTTGAAAGCCCTTTGCCAGCTGGTTGATGAAGATAGCTGAGCTGTTTTGGCAACCACTGGAGGTGGGGAGAACATGGCAGGGTGATTTCCAGGGCTTTTGAGCCTCCTGGCCCTGGGAAGGGTGTGGGCTCTGGCTGCTGCCTCCTCTATCCCAGTGAGTTATTGCAAAGGTTTGGAATTGGTGTCATAACAAATGTTGAGGCTTGGGAAAAAGTTTTGAGGTCAGACCTGAAAGGAGGGATAATGTCCTTTTCCCAAGACTGTCTCTTTCCCACAGGTGCCTTTAGATAACTATATGATGCTGAAAGTGATAAGATAATTAAGGTGCCAAAGGCATGCAGCATATGAGAATAAACCTGGCAGCTGCTCTGTGAAGTGGCTTTGGATCAAAGCTGTGTCCTGGTGGGCTGAGCTGTACAAGTCATGCTCTAGACCCACCTTTTTGGCACTGACAAGAGTGTCAGAGTGATTCACTGGATCACAAGTAGGTTGTGGCCTGAGAATCACTCTGTTAAGCAAAGTTGTCAAAGTGTGATCTTGCCTCTTAGGAAAATCAGTTGCCCAGGTTGAAGGTACATAGTACAGATATGTGAGTCCCGGAGCGCAGGACTCTCAGCAGCCTCACAGGCAGGGGTCTGGGATGTCCAGTGACTTTCCTGGCAGCTGTCCACTGAGTTTTCTTTGTAATTCCTATTCAAAATATCTGTACACTCAAAAAGATATGTTTTCCATTGGGAAAATGTTCTCTTGGAAGTTCTGAGTTGTTTATCCATTTTTTTAAAACTAAAATCATTGTTCCTAATAAGGTATAGCCAAAACCCCACAGCTGAGTCATCACTCCTTCAGGAGCAAGCAAATAACTCAGTATTAATTCTTTAAATGTTCTCCAGTGCTAATCGGTCTTCATGAGAAGAAAAAAAAATAACATTTAATTTCCTGAGTAAACATTCACATAACCTAATAGAATATAATAGTAACACTGAGTATTTTAGGGAGCTGCTATTTAAATTTCAGCCCTGTTGTGGAAGGCCAGATCTCATTCTGTTGTCTTTTATTTTTAAGAAGCCCAGCAGCCAAATGGAAGCTGAGTGTGTTGAACTAGAAGATTACTGCCTAACAGGACCAGTTAACTAGCAGTATAACTCTGTCTTAAGATTTGTTTAGATGCTGGTATTAGACTGGTAAGAGTTTATGGTTCAATATATAAGCAGGCTTAAATCTCAAGCAACTTATATTCTTGAGACTGTGGGAGATTCCTCTAATATACTGCCTTGCAACTGGTTTTCTAGGAGTCATTTTAGTTTGTGGATTAACTCTCATTTTAAATCTTGTCTGTGATTAAAATTAAACATTTATTCATATTTTGTTGAACTGAAAAAGATGTAAAAATATTATTACCTTAGGAGTTTTTGTTTACATTTTAAAAAATACAGTGTTATATTCAGAAACATTTCTAATCAAAGTTATTTTTAAATGAAAAATCAAAACATTTCGGAACATTTCCTCTCTTCAGGCATTTTCAGTTGAAGCGAATCAAATAATCACGTCCCTGTCTGCAAATAGTTATAGTTGTACCCAAACCTGCATTTTTGCCAAAAAGATTATTCAACTGAAAAATCTTATCCTGTGCTGCATGAGGTAATTCTGCTTTTTTAACTCTTTGAAAGAAAACAGCACACCAGTGTACGTGCAGAACAGACTGTGAAATATTATTCTGTGTACTTTTGTAGAAGAAATTATTTCCGTGGTAGTCAAAGATCATTTTTCAGAGCTGTATGGGTCTGATAAAACTAGAATTACATACCCTTGATCTTATTTGTTCAAAGTATAATTAAATAGAAATGAGTGCATGCATAAAGTGTATTGATGGAATTAGGATTTTCAAACAAGGTTTTGAAGAGCCCCCATCATTTCACCCATCTGATCTGGCAGGTGGCCTTATACATATGAAGGGCAGGAATGGGCAGCTCAGCGGGGATGTGTGAGCTGGCTCTGCTGCTGATGTGAGAGCACAGGAGGAGCACTGGTCTGGAGTGCAGGAGGAGGGGAGCTCAAGAGCTTCAGGAAAGGCCTTCAGGGGAGAAAACTGCAAGGGAGGCACTGCAGAGCATGGCTAGACTACAGAATTGGGTTTGTTGCCATTGGAAAACTTGGACTGCGCTCCTTCTCTGCTTGTTTTCAGGCAGACCATCTTACTTTCACCTCTTGAGCAAGTGGGAGACATAGGAACAAAAAGCTTCTTCACGATAAGAGCAGGAGCCTATGTTGTACTTGCACTCAGTGATCAAAACATGAAGCTTTGCTGACAGCATTTCCTTCTCCATCCACATTGCTGGTGTCCTCTGCCTGATATTTCCAAGGTGTGTTCTCACCTCCGACATTCAGGTTATCAAGATGTTAACACTACCTCGTTATCACCCTTTTTGTGACTGCAAGGGGATTTACAAAGAGACTGAAGAAGTGCAAAATAGACAGAGGGGAGAAAATTACTGTAAAAAATAATCCTGCCTCATTTTTCCTCATTTGACTCTTCAGTCACTCATTTTTCTTGGTCAGTATCCAAGCTTACTCTTGAAATAGGTTAAACGACTCAGCTTGAACCCTCAGTATTTTACTTCCTCCAAATTGCTCATGTTTTGATCTATTAATGCCCGTGTGATTACAGGAAGGGGAGTACTCTGGTTGGGGCTTCAGGAGCACCGAGTAGGGGGATCACCTCTTCACTCAGTCTGCCAGAGCAGCCCAGCCAGCCTGCACACTGTGGGGCACTGCCAGTGCCCACTGCCGGTGCCCACTGCTGCTGAGGGTGCAGTGTCCCACTGCCCAGGTCACTGGGGAGGGTGCTCAGTTCCAGCAGCCTCCTCTGGGAAACGTCACACCTGACTTTTTGCCAGACTGGCTCTGAATTTTTCCTGAGCATCCCTTAAGTTCCTTAGCCTACCCTGTGGTCCACTCAGCCTGTCCTCATTTTTAGCTTTTTTGCAAGAGTTCTGCATGTCAAAAGCCTTGAAAATGTCAAGGTATGCTTTACTATTGCTAATCCTAACATTTGTTCTTTCATACATTTTTACTTTTAAAAACACCTAAATATTTAAAAATGCAAACAGAGCTTATTTGGGAAAAAAAAAAAGTTCAAAATATAAGGCTATATCAAATTTTGATAGCTTTCCTTCAAGATGTTGTTAAGTATTCATTTGTAATTCTCAGAGTCTTACATTAAAATTTGACATAATAGCATTTATCCACGGTGGCTAGTTTTATATCTGCTGTACACAGTTTGATTAAATGAGGGATAAAATTAGTATTATCACTATTGGAATATAACATAAAGAAAATCAGGGGAGGTGGGCCCCAGACGAAAATGCAGAAATCCTGACACTTGCTGTTGATTATGGCTGATTATGTCATAAAATGTGAAATGATATTTTTGATGAAAAAAATAAAGCAGGCATAATAAAGCCAAGAAAAAACATGAAAAACGTCAATATTGAACATTATGGGTGAGTTTTTGCTTAACAAAATACCAGATGTTGTATAAATATTACATTCCACTTCAGATAACTGGAAGGGCAAATTTTTCAGGAGCGTTTGAGGTAGAAAGCCTGAAGATGATGACAAAAAAAGACTCTTTGTACTCTTGTTACACCAGCTTTTTTGGGTCATTTCTAGCCACATCTGGAAGCTTTGGATGTCAGAAATATTTCTTGTACCCCTACTCCTGGGCCATCAGTTCAGGCTCCAGTTCAGCAAAGCACATGCCGGCCGTAGAGTCTGTGTTTCTGATCTGTGAGGCACATGAGTGATGGCTGGGGAGTGCCCCAGCCCTGGGCTCGCCTTACTCCTGTAATCAGCACTGTGATTCTTGGCCGTGCAGAAGGGAAAATCCCACGTCTCTGTTTGGAATATGGTGAGAGGAAACTGTGAGCAAACGAAACCTTCCCGTCCGCGGGGCACAAGGAGCGGCGGGGAGACCTCCCCTGCTCCTCGCTGTCCCGGCGCAGCCAGACAGCCCAGGGCTTCAGGGTAGCACTGCTGTGCTATCTAAACATGAACTTGTCGTTTATCTCGCCGACATGTTTTCAAACTTCAGCCACAGTCAGTGCTCCACACTGTCTGCCTGTTAATCTGCTTTGTTTGTGCTTTCACGGGCGGGTGACAGAGGCCCTCTGCAAGCAAAAAAATCAGCACGGATTGCTTCAGTCTCTTCTACCGAGCAGTTGCATTTTGGCTCTGAGTCCTTTTCCTTCCTTAAGACACTATTGTTTTTGCAGTTTTTTCCAGTTTGCATTGTATGTTGGTCAGTGTAGATCTTCTCCATATATATTCTTTCATCCATCTTTCTCTCTCTCTTCCACCTCTGCAGTGGAGAGTGCAGACTGCACTGTCAGTACAAAACAATATAAATCGACTTATTCATCAGAATACACATTCACAGCTTCTGGTAAAGCAGAGGATGATCCAGGTTTTTTCAAGCCGTACAGTTCTGGCAAAGCTATTTTTCATAGTGTGTTCAGCAATGCCATTTCCACACGTAAATGCACAGATTTTCTGCTTTGTTGTGCAACCAAATAAGAACATTGTAAGTACCTCAAAACCAGAGAATATTTACGGAAGTTTGAAGTAGAATCATACCAGCTATAACAGGTCAGTGTTGGTTTGCCTGAAGAGGGAAATGTTGGAACAGTGATTAGAGCTATTCTTAGTGCTAGGTCTTACTCAAGAGTGCAGTCAATCAGGTAGAGCTGGGTAAGCACCAGGAACAAATTCCAGCAGATAACACAGGAATCAGTGGCCACTGTCAGTGTTTCCAGTAGCACTGCTGTTTTCTTTACTTCATGGCAAAAGAAACAAGACTGAGTGACAGCTTTCGTTAAACTATTTCCTGACAGTGTGCAGGATAAACTTATTTGGAAACAAACATTTTTCTAATCCCTGGCTAAGAAAACTTGACCTCTAACCCTGAGCATGACACAATTTCTCCAGCAGGCTTTCCTACACGTGTTTCAGCCAGAGCTGTTACTGCTCATATTATTGTAAATAGATTGTGGTGGTCTGGATCTGTTTCTCTTTCCTTTTTATTTTCCTCTGGTTTGCTTGTGCCCTCTTCCCCTCTCCCTGTCCACCCCTTGCCTATAGAGGAGTTGTAAACTTATGAATGGAGACAATAGAGTATATCTATATCTGTCTATCTATCTGTCTANTGGTCAGACTGGCTTTTTCCATCCTGACCATGAGATCTGTTTGCAAAAATGTTCTGGAATTCCTCTCCTCTGGCCTAGATTTGAGTCTAGGTGATAGAAAGGGGTGACCCCACTATGGTCTGATGAGTTGGTTTGGGCAGGCCAGCAGTAAAGCATGGAGCAGGATGTCAGAGGCTGACCTGAAGGTGATCATGTGAGTTTGCCTGCGTGAGGGAGCTGATGGGAGGCAGCACTGGAGGGTGCTGGTGTGGCAGGGTGGACTGCAGCCCTGGGTGCTTGGGGTTGGGACANTCAACATCTTCCATTTTACTCTGACATTTCTCTTCTGATTCCCAGGGAAATTCGTTGTGTGAAGACACCCGGCTGAACCTGAGAGATGGTATATTTTTTGGCACTGACCTGGAAGTGCCAGGCAGGTGTTGAGAAAAAATTCCTTCTCACTGCCTTCCATGACTAAACCTTTAATTTTCACAGCATGACATCAGAATATGTTTTACTCACAGTTGTAAGATTTAACTGTGTGGATGAAATGATTCCTTTTTCCTTTCCCTCTGAGCGAAAATACCAAAACCTATAAAGAGCTACCTATAGAAATTAGGGAAAATGCTTCCCTTTGCAGTAGCCTGTTCATACAGTCATTAATGCATAAGCTTGTAAGAGATAGGAAGTTTTGTTTCAGACACACATTATTGCACCAGTAACAGATGAAAATTTCTTAGTCTACTGAAATATCGTAATTGTTTCCTTTCTTTAAATAAGTTTGTAGAACCTTCTTCCTCTGGTAACATGTTCCTGATGGATAATTTTATTAGCTTATGTTGCTGTTGCTTTGTGCTCGACTGCTTGATAAGAAGTATATTTACTGTCTGACTAAATAAGAAATTAAATTTCTATTTTTTTTCTAATTCAAATTTTAATATATATTATTAGCATAAAGATTTATTTTATA
>VZTX01014539.1:28834-103914 GCA_013400915.1 Pardalotus punctatus
CCCACTATGGTCTGATGAGTTGGTTTGGGCAGGCCAGCAGTAAAGCATGGAGCAGGATGTCAGAGGCTGACCTGAAGGTGATCATGTGAGTTTGCCTGCGTGAGGGAGCTGATGGGAGGCAGCACTGGAGGGTGCTGGTGTGGCAGGGTGGACTGCAGCCCTGGGGGCTTGGGGTTGGGACAGCTGGCAGTGATCAAAAGTTTTAAATAAAATACAGTTTTATATCCAGAATATGTCCATCATAAGAGGTATTTTTGAAGTTGAAGTGCTCTCTGCACTTTTGATGAGGTCATGAAGCACTTCCCGATGCAACAAGGATGGTGGCATTTAAGAGCGGTTTTTATTGATGTATCATGCAATATGTTCTGGTAGTTGGATGCTCCCATTTCAGCCAGGACACTGTAAGAGTTTGAGGGCTTGTGGGGATGCTTGGGTATGTAAATGCCCTTCTCTAATCCTAATCAACCCTTCCCTCTTCTCTACCCTCCAGTGTCATCTGGGGAAGCTGTCACACAGAAAGGGACCATTTAATGCGCTGTAAGAACTGTGTCTATATTCCATATATTTACCCAGACCTCTCTTCTCCCTGCTAAGGGTTTTGGAAGTCCTGCATCCCCAAAGTGCTTTGGGGATTTTCATAGTGGGAAATGAATCATGGTTAAACTCAGGCACAGGCTTATGTCAACTGTGACTGTGTTATATGGCCCAGTTCCTGGTGCCACGTGTAGGGGTCAGTTTGCTGAGTCTGACTACAGGCTACTTTGGGCCTGTTTGTTCCCTCTGTGTGTCATGGTTATTCCACTGTAGTTATGCTCAGAAACTATCATCCCAAGGTGTTGCATGTTCTGAAAACCCTTATATTTCTTATATTCTATGAAAACATGGAAAAAGCTGAGTTCTTTCATGGAAAATGAGAAATTTAAACATCAACTGCAGGAACCCCTAGACTGGCAGTTGCATCAGCAGCTGTTGACCTTTCCAAAGAAGAAACCTGCAGATCAGGGAACCAGTCTTCAAGACAGAGGTATGCATTGTAGCTATTTGTAATACCAGGGAATGGGAGCAAAACTGTGACAAGTGAACATATGACATGTGCAGGATTCCTTTGTACTTGATTTATTGTTTTGTTTTTTTTTGAAAATAACCCAAAAAACAACAAACCCAGGATGAGGATGTATGCATTTTCATTTAAGAAAAGAAGCAAAAACTTGCTGGCCAGTGTATGTGTGAGAGAGGGAATCAGCACAATTTTTGCCTCCCGTGGTAGTGAGCTGTTCTATGAATTTTGACATAGGTTAGGTGTACCTAGAGCCATGGGTTGAGGTGTCTCATCAAAGCTGACTGTGGCGCTGTCAGACACCCAGCGCCTTTGCTGGGTCCTAGCTTAACAGAGGACAATCCCTTCCCTGGCTGCTCCCCGCAGGAGGTGGGCGCAGTTTCCGAAGAGCATGCACGTAGTCCCCTTAGCCCTTCGGGGGCTAAAGGCGGTGTGAGCGTCCCTGCATTGCCCCGCTGTGCACAGCTGTGCCTGGCAATGCTTCGGGCCGTGCTACCCTGCCCGGCTGTTGCCCGCTGCTCTCTGCCCGCCGCCCTCGGAGGCCCCTGCGCCGCGCTTCCCCCTCCGAAGGCGGGTGCAGGGGTGATGCTCCCGCAGGTCCCGCAGGTCCCGCAGCCAGCGCTTTCTCGGCACGAACAGCCCTTTCCGCAGGAAGGGCGGGCAGGGCCCGACCGCAGCATGAGCCTGAGCACCAGGCTGGGCAGAGCCAGGGTTGTGCGGCGGCTTTGCTGCAAGAACGTGGGTGGAGTGAGAGGCTGTGGCTGCCCCGGGGAAATCCTAATCCCCGCGGAGGCACCGCGCAGCCCGTGGCTGATGGCTCGGGATGTAGGCAAGCGTAGTGCTGTGGGATGGAGGTTCAGTTCATCCGGCAGCACACAGCTGCCCCGGGAAGGAGGGGCTGATTCCGCGGTGCCTGGGAGTGGGGTTGATGTCCTGAGGGAAGCCTGCTCGTCACTGTGACCTGTGGGTGTCATTGCAAATGCTGGCAGGTGTGCCGCACTGCCATTTCCCCAGCCTCACCTGCGTGCCGAGTAGGGGTGCGGGCTGCTGTTGCTACACATAAGCAATGCCTGGATTCGCCAAATCACAAATGTGTCTGAGGCGGATATGATTAATCAATTGGTAGAGCATCTTCTTGCACCAGTCTATAGGAGATGTAAAAGGGCTGGGAGAAATCAATCATCTGTTGATATCAACCCAGTTTTGCCCCCTGCGTGTGAAACCAGTCCATACGGAAGGAGGGCCCTCAGGCAGGGAGCTCTGCCCGGGGGTGGGAGAGAGCTGTGACAAAGAGGTGTTTGGTCTGGGTAGAACCTGTGGTCCCCAGTGCCTGCCGTGGGGTCACCACATGCCTAGCTCAGGCACCTGGAACGTGCTGCAATAACTGCAGGTCTCCTTGGGAAAGAAAAGCTGTCGGGGTTACAGGGATGTCAGCCAAGGAATGCCTAAGAGTAGCGCATAAAGACTGTCCCCTTTATAGTTTATCACTGAAAGCAAATTTCGTCTTCTTATGTTTCCCCTTGAAGTCACCAAATCAGACAAGGAAATAAAGCTCCGTAGTTCACAACTGCGGACGTGTAAATGTTACTGAAAATCCAGGACGTGGTGGGGACTATCGCCGGTGGGGGACTGCCCGTCTCCGCTGACCTGGGCGTAGCCGCCTGCCTTTCTCAGCATTGTTCCTCTGCACTTTGAGCTGGGGGGAGAGGAACTCTCACCCCGCAGCTCCCACTGCCCGCAGCCCCCCGCCCGCCCCTCCTTCCTCACCCACTGCACGAGACTTGTTGCCTTCAGTCAGAAAATCCGCTGGGCTTGGCACAAACACCTTCTAATGTAAATATCAGAGGACTACAGAAAGCCTCTCTGTTGGTGCCGGTTCTTCTGAGCCATACTTTCAAAGTGCTGACTGTGTTGGTTCTTATCGTAAGTCAGTCTAAGCAATTAACTTTCTTTTGATCACTTGGGTGTGGGGTTTTTTTTGGTTTTTTTTTTTTTTTTTCTTTTTCTTTTTAAGTGCACAGTAAATAGCAGATGAGTGTAGTGACCAAATACACAATGAGATTTTTAATTTAAAGGAAATGGTACTTAAGCAGATGTTATCAAACTTCTTCATACAAAAGAAGAGTTTTAAATTACAATTTTCTAGATGAGAACAGTAATGAGGATTATTACTTTAAAATAGGAAATTCAGGTGTGTGTAGGATCATGAGAAATCAGTATGAAGAATTTGAATGCAATGTGTTGAAGTCAGATGTAGTTTACTGTGCCGTTTCACATGAGAAGCTGTAAGAATGATTTTGCCCATACAGGTATAGTAGCTGGGTACCAAAACCCCTGAATGTGTAGCTAATTAGGTGTGGGCAACTACTGCACTGTGCTTCCAAGGGCTTGTACTCCTGGCAAACCCGTGCAGCCATCAGTCTCTGCTTTTGAGTCCCAACCAACACAAAAGAGTTTTTTACTCGTTAGGAGACAGGTGCTCACTGGTACTTGCTCCCTGAGCTTTTGTTCCCCGGACTTTTCTCTGTCCCTCTGGACAGCACTGCATGTCACAGAATTTTGCTGTACTGCCCCAGAAGCATTCTGCTCTCTGGATTATTACACCTATCCTGAGTAAAATAAAAGTGGATTTATGAAGAAAATTAGAGTTTTTGTTTTAGTATGTAGTTTAGGTTTTGCTATTAACAATTTGCCTTTTACAAAATTCCAGCAGACTAGAGCATGTCCCATTGCTCACAATAGTCAGGAATGTCTGTGGTTTTTGTTGAGCAACATTACTTTTCTGGGGTTAGCTCTCGTGAGTCACAAGATGTTTTCTTGTTGCAACCACTAATATGAGCCTCCTCCCGTCATTTTAGGGGCTTAGACCCCAACCTTCTTGCAGCATGCATGCAGGGTAAGGTAGCATATGGCAGAAGTGTTGCTGTAAACTTTTTGGTGAAGATGTGACCAGAATGCTCAGCTTTTCATGCTGTTAGTGGCAGTGCAAGTGCAGCACAGCATTTGCTGGTGCCTGCTCCAGTTTGAATTCTTGGATACACTTGCTGGGCAATGTTTCTGGTATGTAGAATAGTATTTTTATTATTTGATGAAGACTAGACGTAGTTCAGACTCATATAACTAAAACTAGGGATTATTTATATAAAACACTGCCAATGCTCCTCCTTGGAGATCTTTTGGGTAAACTTGGGCAGGTATGTTCCCTAATTGTTAAAGTTCAACACAGACATAGGTCTCCATTTGGGTGCTGCTCACTGCAAAATGAGGTTTTGCAATGCAAAACTCAGGGTTTTCTTGATGTAGTATCTCTCTTACAAGTGTGTAATTTTTAGCTACTGTGAATTTTCTTATGCCATCCTCAGAAAATTGCCTCTTCTGCTTTGGGTAACTACACAAACTGCAGAATTTGATTTCATAGGTTACTTGGTGGTGGTGACTCACTATATTTTCTGACACCATGGTAAATGCAATTTGACTTAAGACCATAACAACTTCTATATGAAACAGTTGAAGGTCCAGCCAATCCAGTGTCCTATTGCAAGCAGTTGCTTGCAAAAAGTGCTTAAAGAGAAGGATGAGAAACAGGGGATGTAGGAAGCGATTATCCTCACCTCCAGTAACTGATAGTTTAGGAATTTCCTGTGCTAAAATTTGCATCTGGACCATTGTGTCTAATAGCCACCATTGAGTTTATCCTCCACAAAGCCCCCCTTTTTTCTCAATTCCTTTTATGCTGTGACCTCCACAACTTCCTGTGGTAATGAATTCCACACTCCAATTAAGAAGCTATGTGGAAAAAGCATTTCCTTTCATTTAAACTGGATCATTTGGGTGCCTCCTTATTTACGTATTGTGAGAAGTCACGAAAAATCACTCTACAAACCTTCTTTGTGGAATTTATCATTTAGTAGTCTTCTACCACATTCTCTCCATATTTAATTTTTGGGTATTTTTGTTTTGTTTGTTTTATGGTATTTTATTTAATTTTCCTCTCTTCTTGAGCCTTGCCAAGCAGTCCTCTCGAAGAAACCTAGGGCTAACTTGATTTAATCAGAATGACAAACTGGAAAGGTCAATTGAAAAAGAAAAAGAATTCATTTAGTCTCTCTGTTTAGAGAAACTCTTCCAAAACCTGTCATCATCCTGGAATTCTCTGTCTGTAGCTTTTTCAGTTCTAAATATACAATGAGGTGGATTGGTATGAATATTGAACTCTGATGTTTTTTGTGTACCAGATTTCCTACATGGTCTCAGTTAACATAGCTTATAATTATGTACATCTATGTAACATTATGTATGCAACCACATATAATACTTTACTCACTAGAATTTCATTCATTGCTTTCTTCAGGTCGCGCTGCTGTTCTCTGCTTTGATACTCTTCAGCACATCTCACAAGAAGATTTAGGCTGGATAAGTCTTTTTCAAATCAGTTTGATTATATTGAACAGTTCAGGTCACAAAGACTGTAAACTGGTCTCTTTACTGGTCTGCTGAGTGCACCTGTGAAGTAATGACAAGTATGATTTAAACCATCACTTGTTATCTTTTTGATACAGACTATTTATTCAGATATAGATTCACATGATGACTCTGAAGTCTGTGCTTCAGAAGACCAATCATATGCAACTTGCCTGCATTGTTCAACCAGGTGTTAATACCAGCTACTTTCTGAGCAAGGCAGAGAAACCATATGAATGCAACTTTCCCCTTATCAGGCAATCCAAATGCAGACAGGGAAAGCATATATTGTCCTAAAAAGAAAAATGTCTTATGGTCTGTGTATTAGTTCATGTAGAATAGAGGAGACACAGTTCTGCTGCTCCTAAAAGTGTTTTTGTAGTCATCCTGCGTGTGAAAAGGGCTGTTTTTCATAGCTGGGCAAGAAAGACTATGTATCATTACAAGTTGATGTATGCACAACTGGCAAGCCAAACAAGAGGAACTGCAATATAGCATGATGACTCTTGGCTTTTTGTTTGCTTGTTTACAAGTAACTTTTACAACCCTTCATTATCTTTGTGGTTGAATTTTGGGAGAATGTGTTTTAATTTACTTACATTTATATCTGTGGATGAGGGTGTATGGTACATGTACTGTTCTCTAAAACATTACCATGTCCTGGAATGGGAAAAAGTTCTGTCAATATTAATGCACTTTGTTCTCTGCTTGCATAGGTAATATGTCATTAAATCCAGTGAAAGAGAAGTACTGGTTTCCCTCTTTTTAAGACCAGCACATAAGAGCTTCTGGGCTGTCTGTCATGCTGACATAGCATGTGTTGATAGAAGGTACTATATTTCAGCATTAAAAGCAATAGAAAAAGTACAACAGCCTGACTGAAGAGGTATTTCAAGATCTTTTTCCTTCTAGTGGATAATCTTTACTTCATTTTAGTTGAGCAGCTTTTTAGAGATCATTATATTTAATTACCATCATTTAACTATTGTACTAACATTGCTTTCATATTTAAAAAACAGAAAAATTGTATTTTTTACCATAACAGATGATAAGTGAGTTCACTTATGTATAAAACTGGAGAATTAAAACCCTTTAGATAATTTTTCTGGAATATGCTGTTGAGAATATAAAAGTCTATAAACTAAAGAAAACAATATCAAACACATAATATATTGAAAAATTCAGACCACAGCTCTCTTTTTAAGATCATGACAGCATCATTGTGACATTTATATGCCAAGATTGGTGGACATCACTGAAAAAGGTATGTTCGCAGAAGAGATTTTAATGAAGGCAGAGTGGTACAGATTACATGACTTTCAGCTAGGCAGGCTTCCTAGCTGGCCTGTCCAGTATGTGCATAATTTGCTTCCAGTTTCTACCTGCTAGAGAAACCTGTTCACTCCTCCTATGATCCAAAGAGTAACAACACTCCTGGAAATAGCAGTTGCTAAGAATAACAAGAGAAAATAGAGCCAAAGGGCTCTGTGTTAATTGTTTGCAGAATGTTCCCAGTGCCAATTTCCTTACTTTCTCCATGAGCTGGGGCTTTTTGTTAAATTCATGGAAATTCTCCCTGCTGTTTCCATAAGATGCAAGTCCTTTATCTGGACTGAAACTCCTCTGCGGTTGCAAGGTGTGGGTGGCAGAATGCTGAAATGCCTTTTAACTAATCTCCCCAGAATCGTGTTTATGGGATAATGCAATAGGCACAGTTTTAGAATTACACTTTCAGCACAGCTGTCATGTGGGAAATCTCTTGCCAGAAATATATTTATGGGAATGGCATGGAGATAGCCCACCAGTGCTGCTCTTGTCTGAGGTCTCTGCTAGCCATGGGTTTGCTGATGAAAAAGATGACATGTGAAGAAAAGAGATGTGGGAACTAAAATCCTTTGTGTCACTTGTAATAGGGGCCCTGCCAGCTCCAGAGGGAGAATTGCTTATTTTGTGTAATCAGAAGAGACTGTAAAAAGATAACGGCAAATGAAACAATTTTAATGGGAGAGAAAGCCAACTGTTTTTACCAACTGTAAAGGTCAGTTTACATGACACTGATGAGATGTCCACTTTTTGGCTTTTCTTAAACCTGAAACTTTCTGCCTTCTAACACTTTGTACATGTCTGTGAGCCTGATAATCTATTTGTGTTAACAAAAAGAGCTCTGTGGAGTCACAGTTTTAAGCAGTCAGTTTTGCTCAGCATAAGAAAAGAGAAATTGCTACTTGGGCTTGCTGCTTGGACTTTAGTCAGTTCAGTCCAGGCTCCCAATGGCAATGATCAGTGCCAGAGGCTCTGAAAATCTGGCCTCATTGAAAGACTTGAGCTAAAATGTCTTCCTTCTCCCAACAGTTAAACTTAAATGTGGAATCATAACATTTTATGTAAGCTATAAAAATAAGTGCATTTTTAAAAACTGTGAGCTTAGGTTTTTAGCACTTAAGTTGCTAAGTAAAGCCTGAAAATGTTAGAATATAGCAAGCAACTGCTTGCCTGAATTTGTAAGTCCACCCCTCACTTTTCAGTACATAAAAGAAGTAGAGGGCCTCTAATATTGGAGAGTCACCCAGATGATGTAAAACTAATGGTACAAGGAATTCAAACATCAGCCCAAGGCCATGACCAGTTGAGGATGTTCTTGAAACATGCCACATTTTAAGGCAAATTCATGTCGTATACATGAGATAAATAAAGTGACTTAAGACTCTTGGAAGTCTTCAGCTTGAACACCAGGTCATTCAAAGTTTTGCTATAGTTACTGTGTCTTGTACAAGGCCTCAGTTTTTGCTACTCTCTTTTAAAGCTTTTTACTGATAAGAAACCTTATAAGCCTTACTTGTTTTCTAAGTAAATTTGAACTTCAGGTACCAAAAATAAACACCTGTGAGGAAGGCAAGTCTTGGCAAACCCTGTTGGCTGCCTCTTCCAGGCTCTGTGCTCTTTGTCAGCGCTGCCCCAGACAAAGACAGTTGCTGGAACAGATTTCTGTGCTGAAATATTTGGACTCTGGTAGCTTTGTTGTTGTCTTGCCTGATTCACAAGCATGCTTGTCCTGATTATGTTTACAGCGAAGGCATTCTTCTTGCCTTGTGTTCATCAAACCAATTCCCTTACATCTTCACAGTAGTGGAAAAATTGTCATTATCTGATTCTCTCATGGAAATGAAATTGAGGTGCGAGAGACCAGCAGTCATAGCCACTGATAGGCCTGACAAGAAAATGTAATGGGGTCCTAATGTAAAGAGGGGATAAAGCTACATCTGTTACCATACTTGAGAAAAAGTGTGTGTTGAGAAAATACATTCAGAGGCTAAAGAAATATGAGATAGTGAGATAGTTGTGGTTTTTTTTGTTGTTGTAGTAGTTTTTTTGTTTTGTGGGGTTTTTTGTTTGTTTTTTGGTTTTCTTTTTTTGTGGGGTAGGAAGGGGAGGAACAAAAGAATTAAGTTTTGTACACTTGGAGTATGAAATGAAGATTTTAAAATTTTTCTTCTGTCTGCTAGTAGGTTATATTTACTTCCTTGCTGTGTCATCTTCTCCCAGAAAGGTTCTAGCCCTATGGCTTCAAAGCTGTTAGTGCTTACAACACCAAGGCTGTGTTGGTGGTCTTGGTTTTCCATGGAGAATTTACAATTCTATATTACCACAGTGGGTGATGGAAGGAGGAAGGCAGGAGAGAGAGGTGGTACAGGTATATTGCAGAGTTAAAACTAATATCCAACAAAACTTCCAGTCAGTCAGGCAGGAAATCCCATTCTAGCCTGGAAAAGCCTAGTTTTGCTCCTCATATGATTCTACATTGAAATAGGTTTACTGGAACAAGAAGAAGGAAAATTTAAAAAATGTTCCTGTTACCTATGTGGTCTTTGAAAAGAGTTTGTTTGAGTGTGGCTATCTCCCTCTCTCCCTCCTACAAAATTGATGCTGTGTTTTTCAATCACCTGTGTGTTGTGTGGGTTGATAAGGAGCAATCAGTTTAGTGTGCTGTTCAGATTTGACCAGGCTGTGTTGATGTTGCAGCTCAGCCACTGCCCATCCTGGAATCAAAGTCTCGTGGCCCCTCTTAAGAATTAGTATTTCTGCAATGGAGATGAGAAACAAAGGTTATAAAGTAGAACAGACTTGCTGATATACTTTATCTTTTTTTTCCTCTGTTACGTTTCTATGTGTGTGTGGTACTGTTTATTTTGCAGGTGTGTCACACTGGAAGGTGAAAATTATTTGAACTATGAGTTAGCCTACTTGCATTGGTGTCTTTTATTTTGTGATCTTCAGTTACCTTGGTGGGTAGGTAAGTTCTGAGGTCTCAAAGATTCTTAGGAAATTTTTTGAGGTCTCTTGTTTAGTCATGCTTAACATCCAAGAAATTTTTAGGAGAAAATTTGAAGAGCTGTCTTGCTTTCTACACTGCTCATTTGGTTGCTTGTCAGCTTCCTTGGTCTGTTTTTACAATCTTTATGCCAATATGCACTGCCAGCTTCAAAACTGTTGGCATTTACTTAGTTAATGCTTATGAATTTTGTTTTCTGGTTGGCTCATTATTCTGTTTCTGCTAAAGGTGACCTAGTTGGGTGGTAGCTGCGGTGTGTGAGGTGTGGATAGTAACTTATACAGAGACTTGTGGTTTATGGTACTGACTAGGCATGGCTTAAAATAACCCTGACCTGCACTGCTCTGCAAGGGGTTGTGGCTTCAGTATTTCAATGAGTGTTCCCAAGAGAGGCAGGCATACAATGAATTTCTGAGGCCTGAAAAAACCTGTCCACAGAGGTAACATTTGAGAAAGTCAGCTTCATTTGTTCACTTGCTGTTTTGGGCTTTCAACTTCATTTAGAATCCTTCAATTCAGTAGTTTTGAATTTCTAGTTTAGTATGTCTTTTGCTGTCTGGCAGAAGTTATAGTGTTCGTTGGTGTTTCAGGAAAATGCTGTGGGGATGGGAGGAAACGAATGAATATTTCATGCAGTAAATGCTTCTTTTGAAGTCAGAGGTACAAATGATAGTTAAAACTCAAACACTGGTTTGATAACAAACTACCCAAGGCTATCAATAAATCAGCTTTTCTTCCATGAAGATTTTTTTCCTTTGAAATTGTTTTACAAATAGTGTAGTCTCTTCTCATGGGATAAAGAGTTGATAATGTTTATGCCAAAAACTTCACAAGGACCTCCCTGAGTGCAGATGGATAGATAAATTAACTAAAGTACCTCTAGAGAAGAGTTTTTACATGGAATATGAAACACCCTATGCTTACCCTCTATGATATTTAGAATCTGGAATCCTATTTTATTTTCCAGAGCGACATACATGTTGATATTTTACCATAAAATTTTTATACTGGGTTTACTTGTCTAATGATCAAGGATACTCTTGCAAAAGAGCTATAAAGCTCTAATGAAGAGTCATGATCTTTTTCATCCTGAAAGAATGGGCCCAAGAATGCTCTTTCTTTTATGCTTCTATGAGGATGAAGGTCTATAATCTGGATTTCAGATTATGCAGAAGTCAGTATACCCAGAACACTTTTTCTGGCCAAAAAACTCTGAAAAGCATGCTGTGGTAGGTTAACAGAGAATCCTCTCTGAACCAAGGACCAAACTACAGTTTTACCTGAAAATATTTTGCCAGACATCTGAAAAGGTCCCTAAACTACCAAAAATTCCAATATGACAACCATATGTCTTTTTCATGGCAGACCCCAGTCTGTGTGATATAATTCTAAAGTAAATGAGTTTTTTTCAGTAACAGTCTTTTATCTTGAGCACAACTCATTTTGCATTTAACAGCATCCAGTAAGATGTTACCCTTCATGTAGAAAAATTGAACCCAGAAGGGATGGGTCTTTGTGTACACCTCTCTGCTCTAAGAACCATACCAATGAGATCTGGCTCCATGTTTTCACTGTGTTTCACATAAAGACATTTCTTAATTCCAAATCTCTTTCCTCCTAAAGAGAAAAAGGCATGGCAAAAATCTAATCCTGCCTCTTGGGCTCAAAGCTGGGCGGCTGATTGGCATTATTATGTCATGTCTGAGACTGAAAGTAAAAAAAAGTCCCTTATAGAAAGACCAAAATTGTCTGATTAAATCTTTAATGTGGAATCATTACCTGATTAAAGGGAAGGGCTTGGATTTGGCCATTTCATGGCCTCTCATAGGAAAATGCAGAGAAAACTCACAAAATCAATTTCTTTTTCAAAACACAGCTGGCTGTATAACTGCCATGTGTTTTTCTTAGGTAAATACCTGCAAGGTTATTTGCTAACCTGACAACACAAAACATTCTGGAAGCCCTACAGAGCTCTGAGTTTCTACTTACAGGCACATTCTAATCATTTGGTTTATCCACAGGATCATCCTCTAAGATGTCCCCAAGACACCTTGAAACCCTTTCTCTTCCCACAGGCCAGGTTTTGCTGTCAGTTTTTGGTATTCCTTTCAAGTGCTTCTGGGAAGAGATATGTATGCTAATAGATGTCATTCTGCATTACTGAAGCTCTTTCAGTCTTTGTTTAGGTTCTTCTGTGTCTTCTTTCTGGTGATGTGAAGATCCTTTGCCATGTCATATATGCCTCCTGAATCCTCCGGCTGTAGCAAAAGCAAGGTTTTTGAGGGATAGAAAACAGGTAGGCTGATATGGTTCTAAATTTTTCTGATTTTGACAATTTTTTAAGTGATGGAGCAAGCTCCAGGTAACATCTGAAGCTGAACGTTTGTTCTTTATATCATTGTCCGCTGGTACTTTATTACTTTGTAGGCATTATTCAACTTCTCATTTTGAAGTATTTTTAAATTACGACCTGTTTTTTTTAATGACAACCCTTTAAGCTATAAAAACATAAAAGCCAGACAAGAGCTAACCAAACAAAAAGGACTTCTCACGCTTTTGCTATCTGATGTGCCTTAGTACAGGTCTATAGAAAAGTCTTCACCATATTTTCCACCATTACTGTCAATAAAGTTTCTATGCAATCACTGATATGTCTTACTATAGACCATGCTCAAATGCTGAATCCAACTCTCTTGCATTGTAGGGTAAGGTTTGGGATGAGATGTTGAGTAGTGTCCCTTTGAGAGCTATGTCAATGGAAATTGATGGGCCTCACTTACGAGCTGACTTTCTGAGAGGAATTACTTGTCACACACTCTGTTTTATAGCCTGTCCTCTTTGCTGGAATACAGAAAGATGAAGCTCATCAATTGGCAGCCTTCCAGTGCAGTATGCAGGCTTCTGGCACCTGGGATCTTTAGGGTACCACCTAGTTTTCTGGAACAGAAACTGATAGCACCATGACTCATACCAATGAAAGGTGCAGACAGATTCCTTTCCCTCAGGGAATATGAGTATATGGTGTGTGCATGTTGGAAGGAAAGGGAATGAGGGCAGGGAGAAAGCGCTGAACTTCTGGAGCCATACTGGTTCCTGACTTACTGCTGTAGCTGACTCTTGCCAGTATTTCCAGTATTTACAGAGAAGGTGTTGTGGTTTGACGCTTGCCAAACTCCAGGCACCAGCAAGAGCTGCTCACTCCGCTCTGCCCTGCCTCAGCTGGGCAGGAGAGAGGAAAAAACAAACACCAAAGAAACCCCCAAAGGGGACATGAAGTCGAGATAAAGAACTGGGAGAAAAAATACTCCAAAGGGAAAAACAGGCTCACCTTGAAGTTACAGTGAATTTATTACTAACAGAGACAGAGGAAGATAATGAGAAGCAAAATTAGCCCTTAAGACACCGTTCTTTCCCTCAAACTCTCCCTCCTTCCCACCAACAGCTCAGGGAACAGGGTGTGGGAGTTTGCTTAGTTCATTACCAAGATCTTCTTCCACTGCTCATGGAGAAGAGTCCTTCCCCTGCTGCGCTGTGAGGTCCCTCCCATGGGAGACAGTTCTCTGTGAACTTCTCCAATGTGGGTTCATCTCACGAGCAGCAGTCCTCCCAAAACTGCTGCAACGTGAGTCCCTCTCACAGGCAGACCGTCCTCCCAAAATTGCTGCAGCGTGGGTCACTCATCCATGGGGGATGTCCTTCAAGGACAGGCTGCTCCAGCCTGGAAGCAGGGGCTCCCTCTCTCCACCAGGTCTCCTGCTGGACCACAGCCTCCTGCAAGCATCCACCTGCTCTGGTGTAGGCACCTCCCAATGGGCTGCAGGGGCACAGCTGCTTCACCATGGTCTTCACTACAGCCAGCAAAGGAAATTTGGCTCTGGCACATGGAACACCTCCTCCCCCTCCTTCTCCACTGATTTTGGTGTCTCCATGTTTTTTCCCTCACATGTTCTCACCTCCTCCTCTTCTCTGTCTAGAAAAACTGTCTGTACCCTTTGTTTTGATTTCTTCTTAAATATGTTATCACAGAGGCATAACCAACAACTCTTGTCAGCCCAGGCTTGGCCAGCAGCCTGTCCATCTTCAGAGCCATCAGAGATTGGCTCTGCTGGACCTGGTGGAAGCTTCCAGAAACTTCTCACAGGAGCCATCTCTGTGGGTCCCCCCGCCCCCCCACTACCAAAAACTGGACCAACTAAAACAAACACAGAAGGTTACAAAAAATCCTCAATTCATTGGTAGTTTATTTTGATTTCTTCATTCTATTGACCATTTGAGATTTGCACTTGATGTCTGTGCCTTCATGACAACCAGCGAAGTACTTCACATCCCATTAGTTTGTCAACAGCCACTCTCACTGCTTCCTGAATAGGATATTACTCTGTTGTGAGAGTTCAGTATCTCCCATCTGCATGACTGTGGAGTTGCCACTTAGGTTCTGTTTTGACAAAGAAATTACTAACTAGACAGATCCCAGGAGAGAAAAGGCATGGGTGGTTTTGACACTTAGGAAGCTTGGTAGCTACACTCTGGGCTCAGTTCTTAGGGATTTGTGCATGTACATTGAAGCATCCTGCAACCTTTTGTGCACGTGGGATTTAACAACTCTGCTAATTCAGTGTAAAAAACAGCTTTCCTGTTTAGCAAAGAAATCTCTCTTGGGAGAGAGCAGAACCTGATACTAATTTGAGTGGGATTTGAACTCTTTTTTGTGTTGTATTTCTGTTCTCATGTTACATAAAGGATGTTAGTCAACTGGGTTGTGTTAAGCAGCATCAATATTTCAACACAGGCTGGGGATACTCTGCTACAGATGGAAGCAGTGTATTTCTGAGATCAGTGCATGAGCCTGCATCCTTCCATTGGTGCAAAAGTAATTTGTTTCCACTTTTAGTGTTGTGGTAGAGCACTCTCACAGATGGGAAGCTTTGTGCTGGACTTGTTAGAATGGCTGGAAAGGATATTTTAGACAAAGCTTCTGAATTAGGGAAGCTGTATAACCATTCTTGGATTTGGGAAAGAGGAAAGCCAGGTGGGAGTGAAAAGAAAATACTTAATTATTGTTTTGTTCCTTCCTAACAAGAACAGTTACTGTGCTGTTGAAATGCTTCATTTGTGAGCTGAGAGTTGTGGACTATAAACAAGAAAGGTCTTAAATCTTGGTAGAATCTCAAGTTCAGTCCTCACTTCGTTAGAAAGATTTGTAAATTATATGTGCCCTGGATACAGATCTTATGTTTTGGAGTACATTATCTCCTAGCTATGGTAGGTGAAAACGATAAGAGATACAATACTGAAGAAAGACAATATTCAGCTACAGCCTTTGTGATAAAGATTGTTTTCGCCCATAGTAATATTTAAGATCAGAAATTGTTTGAGGCCATAAACATATTTTAATGAGTGAGATCTGAAGGACTTGAACCTGAGTTTCTAACATTAATAAAAGTGAACTCTACACCCTATACTGAAAACCTGGAGACCAATTTGATTGTCCACATTATATAAAAGGTTGTAGTGGAGTCTACACACATTCATCAGGCATAAATGAAATCCAGAGTTATTAAATTATGTATTTATATTTGCTGAATTTATTTGTCATAGGTCTTCCTTTAGATCTTGTAATCCCAATATTAAGAAAACCTTGCTCAGTAGTCAGAAACATACATATTTTGTAGGCAACAGAGCAAGTTGCATTACTATCCATAATTTCTTGTATGTTTGCAGTGACTAAGTAGTGTGCCAGATTTCCTTCTAACAAAAAAGCTTTATATTTTCCTTTTTATTATTATCTCCACCCTTGTTTAAAATTTGCCTTGCATAATTACGGTATTTCTAGCTGAAAGAAATGGGGGAGCTAGAACTACAGAATTTTTTTTCTGGTTCCAGTCTTCATTTCTGTTGCTTGTTATTGCATGGTGTTTTAGAAAAATGCTGACAAAAATTTCCACAGGACAAGGGTGCCACTGGAAAGACCACATTTTGTAATAGTTTAGATCCTGGAAGGTCTAATTTAAGCAATAAAGTAGATCAGAACTTGTTGTGATAATGACTGCATATAAAATTCAAAACATGTAGGGAAAGATAGATAATCAAAAAAGTAGAATAACATGTTGAGCTCTCTGTGAGTTGATGAGAGAGTGAATTTCTCTACTAGCAACTGAAGAAACTGGATGGAATACCAGCCTTGTATTCAATAGCTTTATGGTTGGGGTGGGTTGGCACTGGCTGGATGCCAGGTACCCACCAAATCTGCTCTCTCACCTTCCTCCACAACTGGATGGGGGAGAAAAAAGTATAATGAAAGCCTCATGAGCTGAGATAAGGACAGAGAGGTCATTCACCAGTTACCATCACGGGCAAAACAGACTTGACTCGGGGAGAATAACTGAATTTATTACAGTTGAAATAAAAATCAGCACAATATAATGAAAAGTTAAATAAATCTTAACCACACCTGCCCCCACCCCTCCCTCCTTCCTGGACTCTACCTCCTCCCCTCCAGCGGTGGAGAGAGATGGGAATGGGGTTTACGGTCTGTTCATCACAGGTTGCTTATGCGGTTGCTTAGGGAGAGGAGTCCTTTCCCTGCTCCAGCGTGGAGTTCCTCCCATGGAAGACTGCTCTCCTTGAATTTCCCCAGCATGAGTCCCTTACTGAGGGGTGCAGTCCATCAGGAACAGCCTGCTCCAGGGTGGGTCCCCCATGAAGTCACAAGTCACATTAGGGAACTTGCTGCAGCACAAGCTCCTCTCTCTGGGTCTGCAGGTCCCTGCCAGGACCCTGCTCCAGCACAGGTCTCCCACAGGGTCAGAGCCTTTTTTTAGGTCTCCACCTGCTCCAGTGTGGGTATCCTCCGTGGGCTGCAGGTGGATTTCTGCATTCCCGTGGATCTCCATGGGCTCGGGGGCACAGCTGCCTCATCATGGGCTGCACCATGGGCTGCAGGGGACCCTCAATTCCAGTGCCTGGAGACTCTCCTGTCTCTCCTTTTGCACTCAACCTGGGTGTCTGCAGGGCTGTTCCTTTCAATCTGCTCTTCTCTGGCTGAAATTACATCTGCACTATAATTCCTTTTCCTTCTGCAATATGTTAACCCAGAGGTGCTACACCATATCTGATGGGCTCAGCCGTGGCCAGTGGTGGGTCTATCTTGGAGCTGGCTGGCACTGGCTCTGTCTGACATGGAAGAAGCTTCTCACATCTTCTCATGGAAGCCACCCCTGTAGCACCCCCACTACCAAAAACTGATCATGCAAACCCAACAGAGTTGTTTAAATAAGGCAAAGATTTCACTGCCTGTGTGATGCCTGGTACTCATTTGCAGTAAAGCCGGTCCACCTCATTTTTAGTGTCAATTTGCTCTAATGTGAAAATAGTGGTATTTATTTCCATTTTTAAAGTAATTTTTTTTAAAGTAGAGAAATATAAGCCATTCTTTAGGCCAACAGGTACCCAATCCTGGGAATTAAAGTGTATCAAAACAAAAACATGAATTATCCTGGTGGTTTGGCCTGTGTTCAAATGCAAATGTGTGGGAAAAGTAAATGATCTCCAGGCCGACAGAAAATGACCTGATGAAGAATAATGGGTACATAACTCAGTGATTAAATTCCTTATAAAACATATGTTTTCCCATGAATTAGTTGCTGAAGTCCATGACATGGACACATCCAGCAGTTCTGCAGGGATGGTTGTGACATGGTGTCTGAACTTGGCAATTTCTTGGTGGGGCACTTTGTTGTGATGTTGAAGTGCATGCTGAGATTTCCAAATTCAGGGATATGGTCCTGTCATTGGGGTCTGTTACTGAGAAATGGCAGCAGGCAAGCAAAGAGGCATGTTCTGATTTCATCATTGCACAAGTTTTGTGGCTATAGCTCTAGAACTCATTCTAACACCCAAGGTGGCTGATCACCATTAATTTTCTTCTTGTGTCATGAATATCAAGTGATGAAAAAAAACAGCCACAGACAGGACTGGAAATACTCAAACATTGTATAAAAGCTTAAGCACCAAGCACCTTATTTATCTAATGAGAGAATCACAGAATCCTTAAAGCTGGAAAAGACTTCCAAGATCATCAAGTCCAACATTTGAACACCAGATTGTCAGCTAGACCATGGCACAAAGTGTTGCATTGAGTTGTTTCTTGAACACCTCCAGGGATGGTGATTCCACTACTCCACTGGACAGTCTGTTCCAATGCTTGACAACTCTTTCCATGAAGAAATTCTTCCTGATGTCCAATCTGAACCTCCCTTGGTCCAGCTTGGGACCATTTCCTCTTGTCCTGTTACTTACTGCCTGGGAGAAAGGGCTGACCCCCACCTGGCCACAGCCTCCTTTCACACAGTTTAAAGAGTGACAAGGTCACCCCAGAGATTCCTTTCCTCCAGGCTAAACACCCCCAGCTCCCTCAGCTGCTCCTCACAGCACTTGTGCTCCAGACCCTTCCCCAGCTCCGTTCCCTTCTCTGGACTCGCTCCAGCCCCTCAAAGTCTTTCTTGCAGTGAGGGGCCCAGAACTGGACACAGCACTCCAGGTGTGGCCTCACCAGTGCCCAGTACAGGGGGACAATCCCTGCCCTGCTCCTGCTGGCCACACCATTGCTGATCCAGGCCAGGATGCCATTGGCCTTCTTGGCCACCTGGGCACACCCTGGCTCATGTTCACCTGCTGTCACCAGCACCCCCAGCTCCTTTTGCCCTGGGCACTTTCCAGCCACTCTGCCCCAGCCTGTGGCACTGCCTGGGGTTGTAGTGACCCAAAGGCAGGACCTGGCACTTGGCCTTATTGAACCTCACACTCTTGCTTAACACAATTTACTTTTCATTACCAAAATGAACCTAATGGACCATAAAACATCATGGTCCCTAATTCAGCAATTAACCAACAAAAAAAAGATATTTTGAGACAGATTGTTGTTTGATTTTGGTTTAGCAGGTTTTTTTTCCCTTATGTGTGAAATAGTATAAATGCTTTATTTATATTGAATTACTATGATCCCTTTTTCTCTTGTCCTAGAATTATGAGCCAGACACAGTTAAGGGAATAAAAAGGGGTTACCTTTTAATAAAGATCCTTGGGTGCACAATTCATCAGGTGGAAAATGCCGAATATGCACACACATGTCACGTGTATACCATTTTTATAGACTTCACTAATTAGCATATCTGACAAAGATTCTCCAATAAGAAGCACACCAGGTGAAATAATGCCCCCCAATTCTAACACTGTCTAGATTCTCCCCCTCAGATGAGGGCTGAACTTTGTTTATAAAAGTATGTCTTGAAGAGTTGGTTTCAACCTTGGTTTCTAAGAGAACCAAGATAGAATAGGAGCTTCAAGCCCTCAGCTTGGAGGCTTTTGGAATGTTTTGTCTTTCTGCCTAGGAAAGTATTGAAGCTTAAGCTACAATAATAGGGTACAAAGTTACAAATATGTGCACAAAAAATACAGAAAATATATAAAAGATATATAAAAGAAAATGGCAAAAACTCAGCATGACATCAACTACACCCTCACAAAGGTTTATAGGCACTCCACAAAGGATTTCCAGCACATTCCTCTCTTTGGTGAACAAGTCAGTTTTAAGAGGCTTTTAATGAGTCACAGAAATACACGCAATGCTTTACATATGAGTCACTACAAAATATGATCAAACATTATTTTTACATTTCTTAAGCAGGAATATTGTAAATACATTACTATGACTGTGCATTTTGCAGCATTCTGTCTTCTGGTTAATTACTAGTGTTATTATGGCAATTGCTGGAAAATAGAAAAAGAGCAGATAAAAAAATTCTAATACATATGTCTCAAATTTATGAATAAGAACATAACAGAGTTTTTAAGTTCAGCTAGTTAGGAACTGCCTGCTACTGTATGACACCGAACAAGTTATTTCGCATGTTTTTGTTTTCTGTTTTAATCACCTCACCTGTCTTTGATATTCCAGCCAAAACAAACTCCATTATTTCATTTCAGTTTTAGGGATTTATTACTGCTGTTGAGTTTAGGAGTTCAGCATTCCTTTTATATATATATGAGCTAAAAACATTAAATAACTTCAGAGAATACAGTATTATCTCTTGAACCCTCACTCCATAAGATGATGTTGAAATGTTTATAGTAGCTGGACCTGGGACTGACAAAAGGAAGGGCTGATTTCTGTAGAAATTACATCCTGACATCCTCATTAAGACCTTCCTTTCTGATATCCAGTGGTATGTGGGGCAGCTTCCTTTCTCCCTTTTCCTTGACACAACTTGTTGAAGAGAATTGAAGGCTGGGTGTGATCTTCCCAACATCAGAGTGAAAGGAAGTAACATACCAAACAGATGATGGCATAAGTGCTGCTGAATCTAATTCCACCTCCACCCCTCTGGGTCACCACTCAGCAATATTTCAAAAGCCTAAAGTCAATAGTCATAACAAAAAGCCCATTCAAGATCTGTCAGTATTAGAAGTGGAGATAGGAGAGCTAATTAAGAACTAAGTATATTGATATGCTGCATTTTTTTTTCTGGATAAGCTGTGCTGTCACTTTGCAAGTTCAAAAGGTAAGGAGACTTTTGCACCAAGAATACACTAAGAAGTGCAGACTGCAACTGCTCTTTATAGAGCTGGGTAAACCTGTTCAGCATGAATAACAGTACATAGTCTCCAGACAGGCTTTACTCTGACCTCAGTAGTGAGAACGTCCCAATTCCTGATGGTACTATCTTTGAGGGAGAACATGGAAGCTGAGAGGTTTACATGTTTTATTAACCTCCCCCCTGCAACTCTCTCACATTTCTCATATCTGATGTTGCATTCATTTATGTGTGAAACACTTACAGCTACCCAACAGATAATAGTTTTTGACACCACCTTCTGGAAAGGAGTGATTAGTCAAACAGCACTTCTGAAGCATTCATGGAGGTAGGGATGTGGAGGGAGAGATAACACTGTCTGCCTTTCTAGGCAGGTCTGCCGCTGAATAGTTTTGTTGCATTCTGACTGCACTTCATGTTAAGCACGTCTGACTGCCTTCAATTTGCCTTTGCATCAGGAATATAAAGGGTATTAGGCTGAGGCTTAAATGCATTGTGTGGGCATTGCCTAAATGAGCATCTATGTACTTGTGGAAGAAGGTGCGCAGTGCTGTCCACCTGCAGACCCACTCCATGTAGTGGTGGTAATCGCTGAGCCAGGGAGCTTGTTTAAATAAATGTCCCTGTGGCATGGCCTTCCTTTAATGAATTATTGTGATAGTCACAGTCAGTCCCCAAAACCATGCCTGTGAAAACACAGAGCAGAAAGGCCACTAGCTTAAGCATTTCACAGTCAAAGTTTAGCCTGTCTGTGCAATGGCAGGGAAGATGTAAGTTGTGGAGAAAATAAAGACATCAAGAACCTGTTAGGAGTCCATTAACTAACTCTCAAGAGGAGATCTGGCTAGATTCAGGCCAATTGCTTTAAATGATGAGCCAGTCATGCTGTGCAAAGAAAGAACTGCTAAATACCCCACAACCACATACACCTGTTAGCACCAAGTGTCCATTCACTTTGCTACCTTCTCCATATTCTTCAGTATAGTTTTAATGATTTTTTTCTCTGTTTCCAAATACATATTTTAGGGTCCTGTATATCAAAATTCAGAATAAGGAGTTGCTTTTCACAGTGTTACACAAAAATCACAATAGTAGCTATGCATTTTATGACATAGTTTTTTGAAGAAGAAAATTAGCTCTGCACTCTTGCACAACCTGACTATAATGATGATGCAGTGTGTATGAATGATGAAAGAAAATGATTTGGCAAGGAATTAAAAAAAATATAAAGATGAAAAGTACATTAAAATTTCCTTTCTAATCTTAAGATATATAAATCTAGCAATATTAAGATGATTGCTTTGGGTTACTATAATTTGAATATCGTTTGATCTCCATTTAATATATCTGCATACTTTTGTATGACAGGCTTTGATAGCAAAGTCAGAGATAATGAGAGTTTGATGCTTTACTTATGGACACTTCTGCTCATAACTCAGTGATACTGCTGTGAGATATCTTGTGATAATTTGTCTGAGAAGGAATTACCCTATAACATTTAATCATTACTGCTTTGGTGTGTGGTTTGGTTAACATGCTTAACATGCCTGATTCAAATAACTTAGCCTTGATACAGAATAATCTCATCCTTTAAGACATACTGATTTTTGCCACAGCAAAAAGAGCTTGCACTCCATAATGCAAATATGTAGAACATGAAGATTTATACCTGTGCACAGATATGTTGAAGTTCTTTAGAGATTGAGGACAAATAATGATACATAACACCAAGAAATACTAATTAGAATAAGCATTTTGCAAACTTGCTGGAAGAAATTTAAAAAATAAGACAACATATCATGAAGGTACTAGATATGGTACGAGGCCAGCTGCAGGAAATGTATTGTGTAACTACTGTGGGCTGAAATTCCACATCTAAAGCACATGACTTTAGAATATGCTTTACAGCATCATTTAACAGCTAAGATGATTACAGCAACCTTAAAATGGAAGTGTGGCAGATAAGGTAAGAGCAGTACAGAAAACTGACTTTTTCTTTTTTTAAAATTGATACAGAAGGAAAGAAAGAATTAATGAGTTGCTTTTAAGCAGAACATATAACCTATTTCAAGATAGAAGTAAGGCAGCATTATGGTTTTTTAATTCTTTTTTTTTTTTTTTTTTTAATTAGAGGGAGAACAAAGTTAGTTTGTTTAACCAAAGATAGCAAGGGTTGAAAGGAGCACTCAGGAGAAAGAGAGTCACTACAGAAATCTGGATTAATTGTTTTAGCTGGTATTGGCCATGGAGAATGGGTCTGGCTCAACAGTCTCTCACTACAGAAAGAGAGAATCTAGAGTTTTCACTGTCAATTTAGAAGTAAATTTAAAAAAGAAATATTTTAGAAGACATTGTGAGAATCACTATTGGAAAAAAACCACCAAAATATGGTTGTGACCAAAAGGACTCTTAAAATGTCACTTAAACATCATTCAGTAGGCAGAGAAGATAATTAGCATGGTGCTAGTCTTTAAACAAATGTGTGGAGAAATATTCCTGGAGACGTATACCAAAACACCTGGCATCTGTACCCTGCAAGTTTATAAATGTAACAAAATAGTAGAACAGAACATTAACAACAATAAAATAATGGAACCATTTATTACATAATAATACATTTATTATGTATACATATTACTTCCTCTTGGAGTAGGAAGGATTTTTTTGCAGGTAATGCCTCACAAATCTACTAGAACAAATCTTCTAAAACTCTTTTATGGAGCTGAAATGTTGTACTTATGTAGACCCAAATTATGAATCTGAATATGAAAAAAAAGATTTTGATATGGTTCTTTATTGACTAATAGTGCACTCAAGTTCTCACAGGAAAAAATAACTTACTTTTTCCTGTGGAAAAGCAATAAGTAACAGATAAGAAGAAAATAGTAACAACAAAGAGTGATCTTTCACAGTAAAGATTGATAGCAATCTTTACTCTGAAGGTCCACCTCAAGCTTCTCTAGTACTGACCTGTGCTGGTCAGCTTGCTGTTAAATGATCTGGTATGGGGATAAATTGGCAAAGTTTGCAGATTACACATAGTTATTAGGACAGATCAGTCATAAGGTGATGGCATAGGGTTTCATAAAGATGTTTTTTATTGAAAAAAGAGATTATAAGAGGGCAGATAAAATTTAATGCTAGAAAGCATGAAATAATGCACACGGGAAAAATAGCTATTATTGTAAGTTTGCAACAGCCTCTAAATTAGCGCTGTAGGAAGTGTTTTGGGAAGCATTGTTTCAGTAGGGGTTAAGCCCTGGTAATAATGTTAGAAATTATTACTGTCTTCTAGTTATATGGTGTAAGAGAAAGCAGGGGATCATTTCCAGGCAGAGCTATTAGCTTTGTCAGAAATTTAACTGTGAGTGTTTTCAAATATTAACAGATAAATAAAGAAGAAGAAGAAAAAAGCTGCTTTGTGCTACTGGAAAATCATGGTTTATCTGTGCCTTGAATATTGCATGGAAACCTCATCACCCTTTGTCAGAGATGTAGCAATAAACATAGAAGATAGATGGAGACAACTTTCAGTTGTCAAAGCTGAACAGATGTATAGAATTGGTTCTGTCTAAGGAGAAATAAAGTGGGGAACTTAATCACATATTAGAATGGGTCCCACATAACTGTGGAGGGTCTTGTAGAAGTGTCAAAATGTAGAAATGGCCAGAAGAAGGTGATTAAAGTGTCATTTCCCACCGTGCAAGAAGCTGATACAATCAGGTAAAAGGTTATAACTAAATGAAATGGAAACTACCTCTCCAAAAAGTATATAATCAAATTAAGGTGTGTGTTGTAATGGATTTGTTAAAAGCACAAGCGGATTAAAAAAGAGCTTGGGCAGCTTCTCAGATCACAGTCCATCATTGGCACAACTTCCAGTTCAACAAGTCCCTAAATCATCAACTGAGAGAAGCTGAGAAGATATATCAACAGAAAGGTCACACTCTCCTTGCCCTATTTGTCATCTTCCTAAGCCCTGACTGCTGGCTACCATCACAGCCGCTGTGGTGGGGCAGATGAATTGGTATCTTAAGCTGAAGTAAGTGAATGATTTTAAAATACATCCCTGGTAGTGAAAGAAAACAAGCAAAGAGACCTTATTCTGTTGGTATTCTAGCAGTATGACTCATTTTTTATCTAATGCAATCTTAATGCCAATTAATCATAAGGGTTTCTGAACAAATATTTGCATTTTAATAGGAATGACAGAAATTTGTATGTTGAATATGTTCTTGAATATGTTCTTGATTCTTCCTGTGCTCAGAGGAGCTGACTCACCAGCTGATGCTAATATCCAGTTTGTACTAATATGTTCAAAGTATAAGGGTGTAAAATTACTCACATTGCCACTTCATTGATTTGCATACTAAATATTCCTCATTTTACTGCTGTGAGTGAAAAATACAGAAAATTGCAAATAACAGAGAAGAGGTGGTGAAACTTTTCTGTTCCTCTACCTAAACCCACACAGGCATAGGGACGAGATGTTGCTTTCATGGCAGATATTTTAAGTGACAGGTATAGGTATTAAGTCAATAGCAAAGATTTTGTTGGTACATTTTAAATATTTGTCTTTGAAATCACTGAAAATTTTTGAGTTGGGAAGGAAGAGCAGCTTTCCACAGAGCAGTATTTGTTTGCATTTGCCTGGTAAATCCAGTCATAACAGATCTAGCTGCCATGAAATCAAAAGCTGCGGTAATGCCGTGTCCCAGTGCCATTCTAGAAAATCACTTGCTTAGTCACAGACCTTTGGAGAGGCAGTGTACAAGCTGTCTCCTGGGAAAGCTGCAAACCTAGAAGAGCCTGTTGTTTCAGCATTATCTCCTAATGAAGGAACCTCCCTAGTACTTCCTTGCACACACACTCAGTGTTGTCTAGGATGGCAACTCGAGATCAAAGCATCTAATGATGCTTTATCACATAAGGGACAAAGAAAAGCACCAAACATGTCCAGAATTAGCCATGCTTTGGAGTCAGTGAAAGGTGTTTCAATAAGGGGGTAGCTTCACTTGATTTGTGATCGCTGTGTACTCTAACCATCAGAGGATAAAGAGTATTTCTCCTTCTAAAGTGGCGACCTTCAGACTGGGATGAATAACTTTGCAAGATTCACAGGCTGTGCAGAATTACACCCCAAGTGTATAAAGGAGAAATGCTACACATGTACATACTTATAAACCCTCTCAGTCAGAAGGAACTGTTGATACCATCAAATTGCCTGCAGAATGACAGGGCACCCTGATGGCTCTCATTCTAAAATACAGCCAGGGAATTTCTGTTGCTGGGTGGATTAGGGAATGACCTATTCTCAGGAAATAGAAAGATCACAAGGAAATCTGGAAAATACAGTCCTTCTGAGAGAGCTGAGATGGTGAGTCCCAAGATGAAGACCCTGTAGTAGAGGGAGATAACTATCTCATGCATACCTGCTTGAGCAGGGCTGAGTTTGCTCCTTTCAGATGCCCTCTCTTTCCATGTTTACGCTTTTATGCCTGTGATGGGTCACTGAGTGCAGGGTGGCAGCTAAGGACAGTAGTGCAGGAGGAACTTGTGAGCATTTTGTCTTCTTTCTGGGTCCCTGTCATAGCATGCCATGTTAAAGAAGAGGAGGGAAACCCTCCGAGAGAAAACTCATGCTAGGATTGCACCAGCTGGAGGAGTGAGAGGGTGAGAAGAGAAGCTCATGTACCCTCAGATTATTATGAATTCCACAAGTGTTTTTTGTATTTTATGTCTCCTTATACAACCATTTGTATGATTTTCATACTTTTAGAGCCTACATTGAGTTGAGTGTGGGCTGTGATTTCACAATAATTCTAAGCAACTTTCAATAGTTTCCACCAACTACACTGAAAGCCACTACTGTTTGTAATTCTAGCATGTGCAACACACATATTTGTAGAAGCAGATGAAATTGTCATGTGCTTGCTATAAGAAACCTAGGTGAAGACCTTCAATACCAGAAAATGCCTCTGTTTTAGTGTGACCTGAAAAAAGAATCTTAAGTCTTTATCTTCAAACCACAGCTCCTGGCTCTCATGAGATGGCTTTCATGTTAATTGTCTCCTGAAGGTTATTTCTCAGGCTCCTGGTACTTCTGTTGGTTTACTTGGCTTGTTACTCAAGCCTGGCATTGTCTTTTAGTTATTCCTGGTATTCATCTTCTTGCTCTTATCTTGGCCTGTTTGTTTCTCATCCTCCCTCAGCAGAGTTGGCATTACTACCTTCCCAAGCTCTTCTCTTAGAAGATCTGACAATTTTTTTCATCTCCCAAGGCATATCTATTAATTCCCCTTCTTGTTTCCTTATCTCTGCCAAGTTTCTCACCTGCTCATTTCCCCAGAGCTATTACAGCAGAGCTCTTATTCCAGGCCATTTCTTACCTCCCTCACCATACTTCTTTGTTTTCTTTGTCATATGTTCCATCTGCCCATGGATTTAATCTCTTCTTTCCTCTCCCAGCTGATATGGTTACAGTAGAGTTGCTATGAGAAACCCAGCTTTGCCAATTCTAATCCATCAGAGGAGCAAGTGTGGCAACAGGGATGGACTCACAGGTACTCATAATGTCTGCCATGTTCAGGCAGTCCACAGATGGTGAATCCAGCACCATGAATGGGCAAGTAAAACACCCCAAAAGTGGGCTGTAAATGTCAATAGGACAGAAAATAGGAAATAGGACTGAGTTTATTACTATAGTTTTGCATAGGGACTTTTTAAAAACAATGCACAAAGGTAAATGACTATTTGCATCAGTGACAAAAGAAATCTCTAACAAGGATTTCACTCTCTCAGACAGCTTGTCCCAAAATACACATCACCCTATGCCCAGGCCTGCAGCTTCTTTTGTGATTTCACTGATACCCTTTGAGAGCTCCAGAGAGTAGTGAAGTGACTCTGCAGAGCTGGGTTCCTCTGAGAGCTGCAGGAACATGTGCCCTCTGTACCTCTTCCAGACCTGCTAGCGGTGTTGTCTCTTCCATCTTGAGAGCTGTTACCCTTTCACTAATCACACCAGCATCATTAGCACCAGGTCCAGTTACTCTGCAGAAAACCAATTTATGGGCATTCAGTCTGAGCACTGCAAGAGTTTCCCCAGGCCGGTAGGCATCACTGCAAGTCAACTACATGCCAGTGCAAAGAGCTTGACTTCAGTCTTTGCCTGGGGCCTCTGTGAATTTTGCACCTTCTCTCTGTCGCACTGCAAGCTCATGTTGTTCAGACGAGGTTATGTACTGATTAATTCCTGCTTGCTTCACTGAGATAAAAAAAGTTAATTTTATTAAAAAAAAGAAAACCGCATTGCAATTCTGTGCTCAGCAATTGTTTCTTATCACTCAATATTGCCTGTATTAAAGGTAAAAGGTACATGCTGTGAAAAAAGGTTGTTAGTTTTAACTAGCTTCTTTTCAGACAAGAGAAAGGATTTTCTGCATCATATATTTTTGCTGTAGCATGCACTGAGTCCTTCTCATCAGAGTTTATAATGTTCAGATAACCAGCACTTGGAATGTACGTGGGTTGTGACTTTAATTCACTTATTAATGAAAGAGCTGCATCACATCAATGGCATTTGTGCAGATGAATCCCTCTGCTATGATGAAAGAATTTATCTTCATTTTCTAAGAATGCAATTGTCCTGAGTCAAGTTCTACTAATCAGAAACTATAAAGCAGCACAGCTGTTATGAGCAATACCAAGTGAGGGGAATGCAGGTAATAAACAGAATGTGGCTATGCAAGTGAAACCCCTGAAAATAAGCAAGTTCTTTTTTGTAGCATACTCCTGGTGTTCATAAAAATAAATAACTATAAATGAGAGTAGCGCATTTTTAACGTGTAGGAGTTGCAAAGTACAGTGACTCAGAGGTACGATTAACAAATTTTATTATTAGAGACAAAAATAGCATGCAATTATCCAGCAATAAGAAAAACATTTGAAATCAACCTTTTCTTGGTGATCTCCTACACATTGTCATCTCTTGCTTTGGGCCATGTCAGAAACCTCTTACTAAATATGCCTTTTCTGGAAGAGCAAGCTTTTAATCTGAACAAGAGATCTCCTAAATCAGAGACAGAGCAATAAATTTCCACTTGGAGGCTTTGCACCACCTTTTCTCTGATAGCAAGAGACTAAGCAAAGTCATCGCTGAGAAAGAAGCAGAAACTAAACCAGATGGCTGGAGATGTCTCCCATGCACTGTGGTAAAGCTAAGATTGCTTTTACAGTTGTTTTACAGTCAGCTGCGACTTGATGCTGTGTTTTGTAATTTTGTTTCTTTGGCAATGCTAAGTGGACAAGCAAAGAAAGCATAATATCAGAGCAAAGCCACACAACATCTGACTAAAAGGTTTTGGAGAATTTTTCAAGGATCTTGTGAAATATTTTGAAAGACTGCTCCTTCAGTGAATATTCAAGTTACAGAAGCCATGAAGGTATGACGATTCCTTCATATGAAATGTAGGCACTTTTTGTGCTTTAACAGTTGGGAGAGGATGGTGATATTGTGAAAAAAAATAAATCAGATCTGCAAATATATTGTTCAGAGTTTACAAATATCTCAAAACAATGAGTAAAACTGAAAGAAAATGAATCATCTATCTTTTGGATCTAATGTGATACTACCTGTGCTACATATGCATCTTAGATAACCACAAAGGATGGGTTAAAATTTTTTGTTATTAGTAATAAATCATTATCTTAGGCCATTGTTGAACAATTCAGAAAAATTAAACTTTTTTGTGCCTTGGGGACTAATTTTCCCCACTCTCAAACATAAATTGGTTGTCTTAACTAATAATATTAAGCAGACAAAGAAGGCAACATAATTCAGGATGACACAAAATAAATTCCTCAAATCTATCCATTTCATAGTCCTCAACTTTGCAGAGGCTATGGCTGAACCAGTGTCTTGCTCAGTCTCCTCCAGCCACCCTTTGCCATGGGTTCTGTGGGTGGGGAACTCCTTTGGTCCCTTTCTCTCCATTGGGTCTCTGATCACCGGCAGGAGCAGGGCAGGGATTGTCCCCCTGTACTGGGCACTGCTGAGGCCACACCTGGAGTGCTGTGTCCAGTTCTGGGCCCCTCACTGCAAGAAAGACTTTGAGGGGCTGGAGCGAGTCCAGAGAAGGGAACGGAGCTGGGGAAGGGTCTGGAGCACAAGTGCTGTGAGGAGCAGCTGAGGGAGCTGGGACTGTTCAGCCTGGAGAAAAGGAGGCTCAGGGGAGACCATATTGGTTTCTACACCTGTGTGAAAGGAGGCTGTGGCCAGGTGGAGGTTGGTCTCTTCTCCCAAGTAACAAGTGATAGAATAAGAGAACATGGCCTCAAGTTGTGCCAAGGTGGATTTAGATTGGATAGTAACAATTTCTTCATCTGAAGAGTTAAGCATTGGAACAGACTGCCCAGTGAAGTGGTTGAATCACCATGCTTGGAAGTGTTCAGAAAGCTTGTGGATATGGTGCTGGAGGACATGGCTTCAAGGTGAATATGGTGGTTCTGTGTTAATAGTTGGGCTTGATCATCTTAAAGGTCTCTTCCAACCTTAAGGATTCTATGATATGCAGGCAGACCCAGCTGGCCTCTCCTTCTTGGAGGTAGGGAATTTTTCAAACACACACACACACACACCCAAAACATGTTTTAGCTCCCAGAAATAAACTCTAATGTCATACTTTAGGTTTCACAGAGGAGTGATTTTGAAGGACTTCCAAAGCATCAATGTTGTCGGTTTGGGTTTGTTTTTTTTTAATCTCATGAGTGGAATGTTTAGACCAGGTTTCTACACTTCCCCATGATCGTAAAATTATCTCACCAAAATTCTGTACAGACACAAGGCTCTCTTTCATCTGCCAAGAGGAGTCTGGACTGCTGAACTTCTGCCCACAGCTTCTGAATTTCTGCTTGCACTGAACTCCATGGTTTTTTGCTGGTGAGCACTGCACCTGGCAGAAGTGCATGGACAGAATGTGTCCCTGAACTTGTCTTTGAACCAAGTGTCTTCCTGCAGTTTTCAACAAGTTGTCGGTTCTCAAAGTCGGGCCTAACCTGCTGCAGTGTTTTCAGAAATGGTGTGAGTTTTGAGGCATGGTCAGCTCAGGTGGAATCCAATGGTGATCTAAATTCTGGTGGGGAAGCAGGAAGAGGTACAGAAGGCTCACTGACTGTGCCTGTCAGTTAAAGGTAGTGGTTATGGATGTGACAGCATAACAATGTGGTTTACAAAGGGGAAAAAAATAGCTTTATAGTTTGGACAGTAGAAAGTATCAGTCTACTAGGTAACTGCTTTTGCTTTCTTGTAAATATTGTCCCTGTTTTGGAGTTAGTGATATTATTGCAACTTTGTCTTAATGAGTAGTTCACCATCTCCTGGAGTTTTAGGAAGAACTCTCTGAGCACATGAAATATCTGGTGCGTTAGGTATCATGAAGAGGATTCTGTTGGCTTATTTTTCTGTTTTGGAGGCTTCTGGGATATCAGCCTGGTAAATTCTCCTGATCTTTTTTCAAGAAAAAAAATTTAAAAATTATTAATTCAACAAACTGGAAAGCAGGGCTGCAAAGACTGACATGAACTGCAATTTAGATGCTTGCTTAGGTTTACAGATTGTCTGCAGTGATGCAGGACCCATTTTGGGATCAAAGATCTCCCAGGGAGCCCTGGTGAAGAGAGAGTTGGTGCCCAATGTAATTATTATCCCTAATACTGGTTTGCTATACAGAGACGTCAGTCTTGACACGTAACCTGAGGTGGTCTCAGATGCGGTGCTGTAAACTGAGTTTGACACTGTAATATGCTCTTGTGTAGGTGGTAAGGAGTATGTTCAGCCTCAAAAATAGCCATGCAGACCTTGAAAAGGCAACGTGAATTCACAAAGGTAAGTGGGAGAGCAGTTGTGCTGAGGTACTGGAGTCATGAGGGGATCTGCTTAGAGTTTTTCGTGTGCTTGGTTACTCAGGATCCTCTACTGACATTTGTTAGGAGTGCACAGAATGGGGCTGAGGAAGGAGAGATGAGCAATCCCATTATCCTGATGGAGGTGTTGTGAATGAGTCTTCAACAGAGGACTCCCACAGTTGCTGCCCAGGACCCCACTTGCTCTGTGTGTTCTCTGCACCTGTTCTAACACCCTAGACAACAGATAATGGCATTGTCTCATCTTGCAAATGCATGGGTTCCCAGCACAGGGCAACAGGAATCTGGACAGCAGAAAAGCAGAGTGTGGTCTCTAAACCATTGCCTGAGAGCTGCAAAGGGATTGCTCATGTACAGAAAAATCCCAAGCATCCCAAGGAAGCTTCTCCAGCAGCATTCAGAGGCTTTGTCTCAAGCTTATGTGTCATTATATTCACCAGCAGTAGCCACCTGGCCATTATTTATTTTTGTTGCATATGTGTGAGGAAAAGCTCAATACCTTTTGGATATTGTGGTTTACACCAGCATTATACATGTCTTTTCCCAGGGCTCTATAAGCTGGGAAAGTCACCTTGTGTTCAACCAATACTGGGTGTATCCCTCTTTGGCTATTGTCAGGGTGCCAGCATTTCATCTCTCGGCAAGCACATTGCAGTCACATAATGGAGGCAGGAACTCAGCTGAAATAAAGCAATGCTGAGAGCTTGTCAGAAATGTAAATGATATTGCACCTATTGTCAGCGATGTATCTTCCATTGTTCTCACAGTTGTTTCCCAGCTGAAAAAATGCTGGGAAGCCTGCATGATGAAACCAGAGCCTGTTTACTGTAACATGCTCTGTCAGGAACTGCTAACTGATCTCATGCTGCCAGTAGCATACATCTGTGGAAAGGAAAACTGAGTACTGAAACCCAGTGTTCACAGCACTGCAAAACTGCAGTCTCAGAGTTTCCTCTGGCTGTGTCAGTAATGCAGGGAAAGCTGAAAATGAACTTTAATCAGGGGGCAAAGGTGGTTCCTGCTGACCTGTGCTGGAAGTAAAGCTAGAAGATCTCATAAGGTTTGTTCCAGAAGAGGAAGGATTGCTCTGCAGGGGAAAGAGAAAGAATAGGACTTTAGATGAGAGCCAAGCAAAGAAAAACTCTTAACTGCAAGAAGTTCATGAGAGATTTCTGTATACAGTTTGTTTAGCTGTCCTTAAATAATGGAAACCTGAGAAATGGTGGTTTTTAGAATCTGAAATCAAATACATAGCATGTCAACAAAGAAGTTACAAAGAGGAAGAAGAGAAAATAATTTTCCAGTTTCTCTTCTTCCTCAATAACACAAAATAAAAAATAATGACATAGTTGTTTTTTATTCTTTCCCCCCAAAGTTTCTTTGATACCTTCTTTGTACTGGTGGCTCTTTCAATACATCTCAGCAAATTTAGTAGTATCTATCTCAATAGGACAACAGCAGTGGCAAAGTCAGATGCAGCTAATGACACCATGTCTGTACATCACAGAAGTACTGCTCATCACTTTTGAGAGGAGTTTCCCATGAGGTAATGGCATGAGTCAGCATGGAGGCTGTACAGTGCAGACACAAGGAAACAGGTAATTTGAACAGAGATAGGTGTGATTTGTTTTGTGCCTGTTGCTTTTGACCAGTGCTCTGATCACACCGAGTTTGTTGTTTTTCGCAGCACTTACGTTTGCAAGAATGGTAAAACGGTAAGGATAAATTTCTGTATCTGTACATCCCTAAAAGAAACTGCAAGCACCAAACTAAGAAAATTAGTTACTCGTTTGTACCTGCCAGACAGTGAGCACACAAAGTCAAATTTGGTCTATGGACAACTTTTAGCAACATTGGTAGAGGTGACATATTTGTTCCTGGTTTGGTAGAAGCTGGCCTGGATGTATGAAAATGCTTTGCTGTGAGAAGCATTTTTTTTTTTCTAATGAGAAATACTTCCTTAATCTAATAATAAAAACATATAGATATGCAAATACACTCTCAGCAACAGTTAGGCCTTCTTCCCTTTTTATTTAAGTGCCTTTCACCTTGCTGGATGTAAATGGAACTGCTCTCCTCTGAGAGCCCCTCCCTTATGGCCCCTTTGGAGGTGGGGGAACAAAATGCAAGTCTTTCAATCACATCAGGTAGTTATTTATCTTCTTGATCCCTCATCTTCCCCTTCCTATAGTACCACAATAACATGTAGCTACAATTTATTTCATGGTGGAACTTTCACTACCTTCATCCTAATCCTGAATAGCAGAGACACCATACAGGTGTGTACTTTACTTATTCACATAAACCTTGATATGAATTACTTGGTGATATCATGGCATTTAATTTTTGTTGGTGCAGAGCACATTCTGCTACTTATTTCTAAAACTCTGCTCCATTGCTTGGGTTCTAGAATTAGTCACCTGTCTGTATTTTGCGTTTTAAACCTGCCATCAGAGAACAGCTTAGCAATACCTGTTGCAGATATCTTCCTACCTCCATCTGACTTGCCTTTAATCCACTGAGTGGGTGTTTGCCTTTGATTGTAAGAAAGTTCTCAGATGTATCACCTTTCATTTCCAAATACCTGGAAGTAACTTCCAGTCATTTGACCATTTTACCTATCCTGCCCAAACTTAAGACAAGGTAAAAAGGAGATTCTGCAGTGTTCCAAATGATAATAGGATTTTTGGGTGGGGCATTTATTGACTTGGTACTATTGCAAAAGGAATTTTATGAGTGGATTTTCTTTTGGTTTGTGTGGATGAAATTGCCAGGTTGGAAGACTACAAATTCAAGAAAATGAGAGTTTATTTCAATGTTTGAGCTAAGAAAGAAATCTCCAGTCTCCTGAGGAACTGTTAATAAGTCAAATTGCTTAAGACATTGCTAAACCTTTTTCCACACTAAAAAAAAAAAATTGCCCATTAAAAGAAATAATTCCATATTAAAAAGAAATAATAATTTTATTGGTTTTTTGAACATTATTTTGTGATTAGAACTTTTGGTATATAATGGATAGAAGAAAGGAGGGAAATGACCACACAGAAGCACAGTAGCGTGTGAGTACACAGTAGCACTAAAAACTTTCGTTTAAAAGTATCTAGGTTTGGATTCATGTCATTAGACAACTCCAAACACACAGTCCTCTTGATTCTGGTCAAAAGGATCCTCTTTATCTAAACTGAAAGGGAATGAACACTATTAATTGAACACATATGCAGTTTTGTTATATGAACTAGTATAGAAAGGAAAAGACAAAAAGTCTATTGAAGCAATGTAGAATGATTTTAAGTATTTTTCTCAATCTTTACACAAACAACAAACATCACTACTGTGTTCGCTCATCAAATTTAAGCCACCCCCTATGAACATGGGTACTGTGGAGCTGTAGTTTAGATGGTGCTGAGACCTCCTTTTCAGCTCTCAGCTGTCTTTTTGCAGAGTTGTAGAGCTTGCTTTATGCCACAGTCAGCCCAAATGTGACAGAAAAACTAGATTGTGCCAACTGCAACAGCCAACAGGTAGGTTCATGATTCAAATACTTAATATCCTTACATTAAAAAAAAAAAAAAAAACCAAACAGCTTACAAGGAGAAGGAAGAATGCATTAAAGATGTACTTACTGTGGACATATCACTCAGTGTCCTGCTGAAGTCTGCGTGTTTGGATTTCCTCATCTCCAGTTGCTGTGTGATGTTTTCTTCAGACTGGCAGATGAGGTGTTTTTTCATGCTGTTGAGTCTAGATCCCATGCAGGGAGGTGATTATGTCAAAAAATCTGATCAGTAAAGCAAAAATTCTCCTGAACCTGAAAAAACAGACATGGATATCTGACTGCAGCTCGAGGCACAAGAGTCATCAGGGGGCATTTGGACCCAGACACAACATGGGATATGTAAGGAATTGCACAAACTCATGAATTTTGGACTTTTGTACTTAATCCACTGACACAGGAATAATTTACTAGACAGAATTAAGGTTCACCCTCTCACTTTGTGGTGAACAGTCCTGTGCTGCATTGTGAGGGGAAATTTTCTCTTCCCCTCATGGCACCTGTGCCTCCTCTCTCTCTTGTCCCTAGGGAATGCAACCCTTTGTTGCTTTCTCTGCCCTTGCTGCTGTCTGGAGGGAGCATACCCTCTCCCTCCCTGTTCCACAAAGAGCTCACCCTTTTCCCTTGGCAGTAGGAGCAGGGCTTATGCTGCCATTTAAAAGGAGACCCATCTCAGGACACCGTGGCAGAGGACACCTTGAACAGTGTCAGGGCCAGTGTCAGTGCTCGGGAGCACAGGCAGCTCAAGGGGCAGCAGGCACAGGAGCTGCCTTGGCTGCACCGGGGGAGCAGGATGCATGCAGGGGCTCCCAGAGTCAGCTACACTAAAACGACGGCAGAGTTCCTTTCCCGGAGAGGCTCTGGATGGTGAGAACAGCCACATGCAAAGATACAGAGCAGTGCTCTTGCAAATAAAATTGTGGGCAAGGTGTGATTTACACTGGCCTTGCATTGCACTAAAGGGTCTGCCTCACATTTTCTATTGAAAGTAATCAATCCAAGGAATTATGCAGTGGCACTGTGAAAAGTGTATAAATAAATCTCAAATGAATGCCATCCTCTGCTTCACTGTTTATATACCTGTGGTACAAAAAATGTCAAAAGGTGGTCCACAGACTGCTTTCCAAAAATATAAATAAAACTCCACACTCGGGCTTCAGATTTTAATTTATTGCACTTATTTTATTGCTTTAATTTTATTTGCTGCTTGTATATAAAGGGAGAGAAAGCAAAAACCAAGTGTGATACTAGAATATGTTTACACATTTTTTTCCTTTTTTTTCACATAAGTCATGAAATGAATAAAACGAAATCAAAAAAAGGTAATAAAATTCAAAGGTAACCCTAAATTTTCTAGCAGCATAGACAGCTTTTCTTTTATGCCTATGGATTTTTCTCCTCAGGAAAATAAACATTCTTTAAATCATTGCAAGGCGTGGATAAAGAGATTTCCTCTGGGATACTGGCAGAAACTATTTAAAAGTTCAAGGGAAGAAGTTTCTGCAGCTTTCCTGGTGAGACAGTCCTGAAGCTCATTAGTGCTTATTGAGTCTTTCCTGCTCTTTAGGCCCACCCTTCCTTTATTTTCTTATAGTGAGCTATTAATTTGTAACAGTGGAATATAACAGGAACCACTCATGTTTGCAGCAAGTCAAAACCCTATATATTATTGCAAACTCCGACTAATGTTTTCTGCTATAACATCCAATAATTCTAGCTGACTAAATTACATTTTATCATGCTCCATATGGCAGCACTTTCTTAAGGAAATGAAGTTGCTTTACTTGGCTTGAAATATGAGTAAAACCTAACAGAAACCTTTCCCTGAACCTTTTTTCTCCATCTAAGCCTACTTACTTTTGTAGTAATTCTGTATAAAGGTCACTTCCAATTTTCTTCACCCTGAAGGCTTCCCAGTAAAACCTCAGAAGATGTCCTGACAAGCTCTGCCTGACATCTTTGCCTCCAGTTTCACAGTGATGATGACACCACCATGTTTGCTTCCCTGGGAACCTGGCAAAAAGCACTACTGTGCACAAAGGGAGTCTTCACTCATTAAAACATACAGAGACATTGTACAAAGAAGGCTTTTCCACTTATCTCCAAGTAAGGTTTTAAAGGACAAAAAAAGAGGAAAAAGAGAGGAGAAGACTTTTAATGCACTGTCTTTTATAATAATAATTTCTATGGGACACTGAGCATATCAAATCCCAAGTTTCTGAAGATCTTAGGGACTGTTTAATCAGACATGCCTGTGTACCATCACCCATTAACTGCACAGACATTGGAGACCCAAGTAGTGCAAGCATGCAGGGTTTGGGAGCCATGGTGCCATGAAGTGCAGTCCTACAGCAGCCTCAGTGATAGAGGTCATGAAATGCTGGCACTGCTGTTGGGAGTGAAAGTCATCCAACTTAAGTGGAAATGCACTGACCTGTTTCCCAAGCCAGTCTGGCCTGGAGCTGGGTTCCTCTGCAGAGTGCACAAACCAGTTCGCACTGTGTGAACCGTCCCTTGGGAGCAGACGGGTCCTCGCCATGCTGACCCCTGGTCCCTGCACCTGTGTCCCCACCACTACTCTCGCCCACCACCATCCAGCCTCTGGCACTGAAATACATGTCCCAGGTGTTTCTTTATATTCTGTTTAACTCTTTTTTTTTCAACAAAACACATCATTAAGTCAGATTAATGAAAGGAAACACTATGCCAGTTGGCCAGTTTTTACCACACACTGAATGGTGTCTTGAATAGTTCCCATAATATTAATGTATAGTGTCTTTGTCCTCAGGGCATTTGCTATTATCAGATGTTTCTCCCTCTTCCTGCTGCATGAAGCTCAAAATTGCAACATATGCTGCGAAACACATACCATTCTTTCTTAACTCCTGCACCCACATTTTCACCTGATGTTTATCAGCACAGCTAAAGCTATCTAGTCTAGGGCAGATATTCAGCTCTTCTGAAGATACTCTGCCACGCACCTGGGTCTGCCCGGTTGATTGCTCCTAAAGCTTTTGCAACAGGATAGATTTCCCTGCAACCCTTCCTTCATCTCCACAGGTATGCAAAGCAGTGCTTATGCTTTCAGAGTCATGGATTCAGCAGCTGAGGCAAAATCTGCCTAACGACAAAGCAAAGTGAATTTTGAGCCCTGAAAGTACCTGAGCAGCAGGCAGTGAACATCTGAGGAGGTGTGCACACGTGATTTTTGGGACCACAGATGGTCTCTGGTGTGCCCTGCCTGTGGAAGGGTCACTGCTGCCAGTGGCTCATCACTGCTTTTTTGCCCCATGTTGCCTGACAGCACAGTGGCCTGATGTTCCCTTGCCTCCCACAGTACCCAGAAAAACTGGGTGGGACCTTATGAGCAGCAGACATTACTGTCAGGTTCGTCTACCCACATACAAACCCCTCCACCAGCAGAAGACTGGAAGGAGGAACACTGGGCAGGGTGATTGTGAGCCTCAGGAGGCAGTCACGTTTCCCAGTGGTACACCAGGACCTGGCAGCATGAGTGACGGCCCTAAAAATCTTCTTAATTGGCTTTTCTTAAAGAGAAGTTCCCTGCAAAAATCCCAGCGTTGAGAAAGGAAGATAAGTGTGGGTATGTGGTTGAGTGAGGGTCAATGGGCTGCTTCAAATGTGTCCTGTGACTGAGGGCAATCACATTTCAGCACTTTTTTTAAACCTCAGATGAACACTGATTTTTCAAGTTTCCTCATATTTTGTCTTTGAGAACCAAAGATTACCAAAGATATGGTCTCTCCTTCTTGGTAAGTGGTAGCTAGCTATTTCAGTCTATGAGGAAAAGAAATCCTTTGAGAAAAGCAATGATAGACATCATTTTAGATGTCTTCTTTTTTAGTGGGTATCTAAAGGCAAGTCTTAACTGTGGTCCCCTTAATATCTGCAAAAGTAATTGATTCTTAACCCAGGTACTTGGAAATAGTAAAAGATATGTTTGCTATTTATTTTTCCCCTTTGGAAGGTTATTGACAGCTTTCTGTTGCTAAATAAGAGGTGTTTCAGTTCAGTAGGCTGAAAGTGGGGCATTGTCCCAATTTGTACTTGTAATAAAACAGAACAGTGTAAAACAGATTTTAACAACTCTTGTAATAGCTGTAAGTACTGCATTTTGCAAAGCAGTGATTTTGTTAGTACAGTAACACCTCACCGTATTTTGAACAAAGTCTGTAGGGTGATGTGAGGACAGATAAAATAATGCTTTATCTCTGCACAGAGGGCCCACAGAACATCTATACATCTATATAAGACTCAAGGAAATTAAAGCCAAGTTTGTGTCCTGAAGGGAATCCTGGACTAAAATATTAATTTTTGTGTTTTATTGTAAATGCATAGGTAGCTAAAGATGTTATTTTTTAATGGGGTCAATGTTTGTACAGTGATCTTTTGTTTGAAGTAATGGGAATATTGGAAAAAGCTTTGCTAAAAAGTCTAGACAGAATTATAATAAATTTGTCTGAACTGTGCTCGCACCTCCTTCACATTCATTTCCAAGGAATGTGAGGACCCCTGAGTGTATTGCATAAGCCTTCACAGAAGCATCCTTCCGAGTCCAGGAGGGCCAAAGCTGAACCCATGACTGGTTGTAAGCAGCTCCTGCCAGGGCTTATGCAGCTGAGCCTCCTCCTCCCTGGGGTGAATGTGGCTGGGGCAACAAGAGGCAATGCATCTTGAGCACATTTTGGGGTGACAGCCAGCTGGGAAGGGCTGGGGGACACTGAAGAGCTGGGCTGTGCAGGGGTGACTGGATAGACAGAGGAATGGTTTTATTGTATTACTGTGCTGTCTGTATTTATTAAGCAAATAAACACAACTCCTGCCCTGTAGATTTTTTTTGCTTACCTCTCTGACTGGAAAATGAAACCGAAAAATGTCATTTAAGGAACCAAGGGCCATGTAGCAAAAGTATTCAACTCTCAGGTTCCAGTTACTGCTTGAAAGATGACACAATACACTTAGAAATATTTTAGCTCTATGCTTGAATAACAAGGAGGAAAATACATCATATTGGAAGATATTTAGGGAGACAAATTGTTCATTGTGGATTATTTGCTTGATTCTATATACGATTTTATGCCCATGTGGAATTTGGGATCATAGGGTGCAAGGAAACGAATTCTTCCATCTACAACCAATTTCTGTTACGGGCAAGAGCCTGTGTGACTGAAAGGAAATCAGCACAGAGAGAGCACTTTAAGAAAAATTGTTGATAGCAGAGTGATGAACTCCCTCTTGCCCAACATTGTCGCACTAAACAATCCCACTAATTCCTGTGACGTAGTGTGAATGAAATGCCCAGTACTGGATTTCTTTGACTTGCATAAGAACCATACCATGCACCAGAGAATGAAAAAGTCAAGAACAGGAGTATCCAACATCCAGCATTCCAACCTCCATTTTTCGGTGCATAATCAACTATAGGTGTAACAGGGTAATATTTCTTACCTTCCTCAGACTATTTTAATGAAACATTTTTATTATATGGGGGTAACCATGTGCATGTATGGTCTTTCTATTATAAAACTGATTTATGAGGATTTCAGTGCTAAAACAATAATACTGGTCTGTTCTGAAGCACTACTACTGGCCCTGAGTGAGTATTTGGTGAATTAAAAGGGGATTTGATTTTCAGTGTTAAGATGTTTGGAATGTGATGCTGGATCAGATAGGAAATGAAACCTGCTGTGGTTCCTGTAGAATGTGTCACATTTTTCTATGCATCCCCAAGGGTGCTGGGTTGCACTGATTTTGGTAGAGGACTTCTCTAGACCCACTGGATACTCTGAACACAAGTCTTTGTGAGATTTACATTTTTGCCCATGCTGAGATGAAGCATGCTATGCTAATTGAATTATCTTCAGTGAGCGGTTATTTCCCAGGTGAACGTGTAGGGGTTATAGTTGTAAATTGCAGTGTAATTCTTTCCTATCAATCAGCAAGTTTTGGTAAATAACGTGACTTTCCAAAAAAGAAAGTCAAGGTCAGAGACACGTGGGGTTTGGGGTTTGCTTCTTTTCCTTCTGGAGGCCTCTTCAGCATGTGGCAGCTGCCTGATTTCTGTGTTGCTGTGACGTATACCTGGACCTGCAGGTAGGACATCCACCTGTCCCTGCTGACAGAGCAATTCCCAAGCGGGGCTGCTATGCTTAGCCACACTGTTGGTGAGTTTGTTAACCATGATCATGCTTATGTTTATATGTTGCTTCTAAGCAATTTGGCCATTAAGAAAATTACTAGCAAGTTCATGGTAATTTATGCAGTTGCATAATATTTCTCATGCACCCAATGTGATTCACTTTTTGTTTTTAAAATATAATATTACCTTTTTCAATGAGAGAAATTATTTTATATCAACTGAAGTTGGCAGTGTTGAACTACTGGTCGCAAGTTACAGTGTTTTGAAGAAATCCAGAAATTCTTGGCTTTTTTTCAGAGAAATATTTCTTTGGCCATTTCTTGCCAAGAGTTAAGATGACAATGGGTGTTTCTTCTTCCCAACCACACCTCTGCTCTGAGGTCTGCAAAGGCTTCACCCTGCCCAGGAAGATGAATCTCCAACAGTTCCTTTTTATTTGCAGAGCAAATTGTTTAGGAAAAAGGTTCTGCTGTCTGTCCCCATGAGTGAGGGGGAGGTGCCTTTTTTTTTTTTCTTTCCTGTTAAACTGATCTTATCTTGAATTTTGGAGATGAACTTGTGTTTCTGCTGATTTTCCACTAGAGACCTCCATCAGCCCAAATAACCAGTTGTTTTGTAATTATGATTACTGGGCGTTGCTTGAACAGCTGAGGAGGACATGGCTTTGCCAGTTGGCCTCAGGGAAAAGGTGGAGTCCCAGGTCAAAGGAAAATGTTTCTGTGAACATTTTTTTTTTCTCAGAGAAACTGAGGTTTATCCAAGCAGGTGTGTTGTGAGAACTTGAAGAGGAAGGAATTTTTATGCCTTGAAGCAATTGCACAGAGATGGCAAGAATGATATAACCTAAAGTCTGTCTGCCATTTTCATAATGTGTCCATGGAGAACTTGAAAGAAGGCTTCCTCCTCCTGGAAAAAACAGCCTGTGTACATCCAGCCGTCTTAAACTGATGAGCTTAAGTGCAAACATGTTCAATTCCTGTAAACTGAAGAATCTGGAAATAAGATTCCCAGTTTACAAGAATCACAGCAATAACAGGGGGAGGCTGGCTTCCAGCAGCTGAGGTCAGAGCAGGAGAAGCCTGGACTCCTTGGATTGTTTCGCTGGACTTCTTGTTTGACTTCAAGGCCAAAGTCACTGCTCCCGCTGATGAATAAAACCTGCCAAACCTGCAAGAGCAGTCATGGCTCAGTAAGAATTCTGGTTCAGGTTTTTACAAGTGATTTATCCCTTGAGTTTAAGCTCTTGGTTTCTTGGGTACACACTTGAACAGTTAGAATAGCTTTGTGCCTTTATTTTGGCATGAATCTCATCCGCTCTATTATCAACACCAGCACTTCCTGTGATTGAAATTACTTTAGTGACACTCTCAAAAACACTAGCACTACCTTTAAATGTGTGATAATGAAACAAAACAGCAGTTACCTTTAACAATCCTTAATTCTCGAGTGAAAGTAGTTAGGAAGCCAAAAGTACCCAAAATATATTAAAATAAACCTATAAAGTTGTGAATGCTTCACTTCTATAGTAGTTAGAGTCTCAGCTCCTATCTTGCACCTGTGGTTGCTGCTGGCTTGAAACCATTACATATTTATTCTCCTGGGAGGATAAAATGTAGTTAAATAAGCAAACTATTGCTAAACCCATTTGTTTTGTTCAGTAGGTTTCTGGACAATAAATACTCCTCTTGTGCAGGCAGACCTTATTGCAAAATGAATATTTGGGCTATTTTACATGGATTTCTGTGTCATATAGCTTTTTCTGATAATGTTCAGTACTATTCTAGGAAAAAAATCCCAGAGCCCTATTTCCCTGTTTTTAACTGCTGTGATACAGTGTTAAGTACTTGCTTTATGCTGAATAGAGGATAAGGGTGAAGACAATCTTTGTATTTATATTTTACTCAGGTCTGTTGTTTAATCGTGCTTTCTGGTACTGTCTCTGTGCTGACAATTAAATATGTGTTTCAGTGCAGAAAAGGCATGATTCAGTGAGATGTTGGAACAGAAGCTTCTTTAAACTTCATGAGCTCATAATACTGTCTGCTATTTAGGCAGCTGTCTATATAGCCTATCCATCAATAATTATTTTCTTAATATGCTAGTGAACTTATCAGGAAAAGATCACTCTTAGAAAGAGGTGAGTTGGAAAAATATAATTTTGCCTATGGCAACAAGCAAAATGATGACAATGTGTTTGAAAGAGCAGCACTGATTTTAGGGGAAGGCTCCTCCAAGCAATTTTAAACATCTGGAACATGATGTCATACTTTAGCCAGATGTGCTAGGCTTGTACCTAAGTGAAAAAGCAACTGGCAAAAACCCTATAAAGTACATTTCTAGTTTCATACAGTTCTAGAATGCTATACGATTTATTCTCAGAAGTGTCCACAATCTAGACTGTGAGTAATAGCAAATATCAGTATTCAGGCTGTTTTTGTTAAGTCCAAGTTTTTTTGCCATATTTTGCTTAAAAGGAGGGTGGGCTCTTAACATCTACAATGGATTTTCTGAGGGAATGTGTATACATGTTTCCATATAATTTGTTAACGTTGGTTGCTCTCAAATGGGATTTCAAAAACATTTGCTTAAAAGACATATAGTAGCCTGAGGAAATAATTTGGTGACCTCCTTGTCAAGGACCTTTTGCCTTCTCTTGGCAGGAACTAAAACTTCTCTTGAGGTTGTTTTAAACAGTGGGTTTAAACACAGGGAATCCAGAAAGTTTGTGTCTTTCAAAATAATAAGCAGTTACCTCTAATATTGAGAACTGAGACAGGCGGTCTAGCACTGCCCAGCTATCACTTCTCCTTGAGTCCTTGAGTGCTGCATCTCTAAAGGCCCTGATGCCCACATTGTCTTTCAATAGTGTCTACAAGGGACAGAACAGGCATCCGTTTGCCTTACACTGATTTTTGTGGGAGCTGGAGGTATTAAGTCTGTGCCAGGAGAGCTTTATCACCTCTGTGAGGCTGTTGATTACAAACAGTGCAACATTCCTCTGGCTTTGGGAGAGACTCAGACATCAGCAGAAAAACAACAAAGGCATACAGTTGGTGTAAACTTTAAATTGCAAATGAAATTATTCTGACAGTCTACATCTAATCCTTGTGAGAGATGAATTTTTACGCCATGAATCGTGGCAGAAGTCCTGTACTGAAAGAAAGTCTCACTAACAATGAAACAGGAGTGGTGCCAAGAGCATGGCTGTCAAAAGCCCTCGAAGTATAAGCTCTTGCTAAAACGCTAACACTTTGAGGATTTACCAAAGTATGCATGCGTGACTGTGATGTGGTTGAGATATATCTCTTCTGAAACAAACACCCCTAGCAAGAAGACAAAGAAGACTCACACACCTGAAGTTCTTTCTTCTCCTTATTTTTATGCTATTTTGTGTAGAATTCTCAGAAATTTCATAACTACTCTGGTGAATTGCATAAGGCAGGTGCCAGTATCACAGCCTGTTGGGTTTGGTTGGTTAAGCAGCACACTTCATATTGCTTGCAGTTTTGGTCTCTATGTGCTCATAGTAGTGACAGAAAACATTTACTTCAAGTTATTTTGAAATCTGCAGCTGAGCTTGTGCTCAGTGATACAGCCCATGATAATAATGGGAAAAGGGATGTTTACTGTAGACTATCAACCCCATTCATCTTGGCCCAGAAGCTGCACAGGGTGCCAGCATTTCCACCAGTTCACACAGCAGGGCGGGAAGCCCTGTCCGCCAGGCAGGTGGGCAGGCAGCCAGGAAGGTGGCCTTTGTCTTAGGGAGAGAGGTTGAGCTGGAAAAATTGCTTAAGCAGGCTGCACATAAAATTACGATGTTTTTTCTTAGAACCGGTGAATGCACTTAAGTAACCAAGTAATTTCAAAAGCATATGTAAAGCTTGATGGAGCAGTGGAAGTGCTAGCAGAGGGTGTATTGTATGAGATTTAATCCTGCAAAATGTAGCCATATTTTCTGGCAGACCCAATCCTGATGGACATGCAAGTAAAATAAAATCTCAGGCAGTGCAGTGTTTTTTGTTAGTTCACATGATGTCTGGCACAGCGGCACCATCATTTTGACATCTGAGATGTCAGTGGGCAGCTATGCATTATCAGCCCCCAAATGTGCTTTTCAAACCTTTTCCTTAGGTCTGGTATTTACCACAGCTGGGGCTCCGGGCTGCTTTTGGAGCTCCTGACTGAGTGAATGCACCTGGGAATTACAATCTCTGGGAGGGCTTTGTGTACGACACGCTCTCTCGAGCGATCCCCAGTCTGGCATCAAGTGTGAGCACAGTGTTAGGGCTAAAGGTTAAAATAATTCCGTAAAGAACTGGAGACTGCAGAACGTTACTAAGCACTTTCCTTTCTCCTGGATGCCAATCCAAGCTGATCATTTGGGTTCTCAGATGAGTTACCAAGCAGGGGAGGAGAGCAGTCCCACTGCCTTCCCCTCAGGTGTTCAGCTGGGCGCTGGTGCCTAAAGGCTGCGGGGAACAAGCAAGAGCAAGCTTCAGCTGGAGGACCAGCTCGGGAAAATTGAATTAAGCACCTCACCTGAAGGAGATGTATTCTGGCAACTGATTAGTTGTACTTCTGGGGAAATTACTTTTCTAACCTATGCTGTTAACAGGTGGTATAATTACCTCTAGCTTTCCGGTCTTTTCAGACAAGGAAACAGAAATATTATTGATTTCACCTCTCCAAAGACCTGACGTGGGGTGGACATTTTTGTTGTACTTCAATTATGCGTTCCTGCCCCTCTTCTGCTCAGTGACACTAAGAGTCAAAAAACCCACCCATTTTCTTTAGTTTGCTTTTTAATGCCTGCTGCTATTCTACTCAGTGAAAAAAATAATTTCAAACACCTTGAATTTTAAAAATCAGGTCTCTTTAATCTTCCCTTTGGAAAGTACTTAAACTTTTCTCTTTCCTTATAGATATCTTTTTAGATTCACTTGAATATGACTTTTTTTTCCCAGTCATTGCATGTTTCTGGTAATGCTGTAATTTGATGGCACATAGAAGCCATGTGGTGTACTAATCTGTTTAACTACATAAATATTTTCTGAAAATCATGTTCTTAGGTTATCCCAAATGGTTATAATGTCCCACTCCTTCTAACAAACCCTATATTTGTTCCAAACATGACAGCTAAATTTCTTTACCATACAAAATTTTCCACACTGACACATGAATTCTATTCAGTAATAAATGTTGTCTAACATGAAAATTAGATGACTTCTTTGCACAGGTCTTAATGGAAGGCAATACAATACTTTAAATGCAAATGATCAAATGATCAAATGATCAAAAGGAGAAACATGGATTCATTTATCACAGCTTAAGGCTATGTTATAAAAAATGATTACATTCCATCAATCTTTCTATATTTTTCAGCATACATTTAAAGAATAGGTTTTGGTAATATGAAATTTTTATTAAGCATTGAAAAAAGATAGTTTATATTATATAATAGTGTGGACATGGATTGCTTTCAAAAAGTGATGTGGTTGCTGATTGAATGTGTCAAATTTATTCTTGTCCATAAAATCTTTGACTTTATATTTTGAGTAATTTTTTAAAAATGTGAATTCAAAAGGGTATGTTTTTATCCAGAAGAAAAAGGAACCATTTACAGAAGAAATTACATAGTTCTGGAAGTGTTAAGTCCATCAAGTGTTTCAACAGCATAAGCAAAAAAAACTTTAAATGATGGGGCAGTCATGTCTAAGTATTTTTTTCTTCAAGAAATTATGTACAGCTCTATTTTCAGCAGATCTCTGATGTGCTGTGAAATGACAGGTTTCAAGCACTTTCTGTCACAATCGACATTGTGACAAAATTTGGTTTCTCATAGTAGCTTTTTACTGTGCTATGGTGTTTTTCCTTTCAGGTTAAAACTCTCAGAAACAATTTTGTAGAAGTCCTATTACCAAAAAATACCACTTTCATATGCAGGAGTTTCTGAAGAAACACACAGCCTCTTTATTAACTTGCTGCTGGAAGATATCCCAAAATTGTCACTTTCCTTTGGACAACTGGGAAATCAGAAATATCTCAAACATACTTTTGCTCAATTTCTCCGCTTGCACACTTAGTTTCACCAGAATAAATGAAAAGGTAGAATGAAATGAGGAAGGGTACTGTCTAACCCCTTTACTTAACATTTTAAATTGTACAAGTTAAAAGAACTAGTCTAGATCTACCCAGAAATATAGAGTTATTTCCCAAATTCCTATGAAACAAATACTCAAAAAAGGTTGTTAATTTTCTGCACTAATTGAACTCAGTATTATGGGATTTTTTTATATCAACACCTGAAGATTTTCTGACCATTCAGATATTAATTTTTGATTAATTAAAATTTTTTCTCTATTCTCATGAGTAAATTTGCTGAAGTTGTTCCAAAAGACTCACTGAAAGTATCCATTTTGTGCACAACAGCACATTTAGGGTCAGTGATATTACCAGTTCTGTCTTAACTGAGGCTTCTATCAGTGTGATAACTACTGATAATTTATCTGAGGATGCCCTGGTATGGATTTTGTGCATTTGTCTTACTCCAGTGCTGCCTCTGTATGTGTGGAGTCTTTCAGCATTGTAACAGATTACTTCCTCAGGAGAAGCTCCCTGCTCTTATCTAGAGTGAAGAGAATCTTTCCATGTTTTGCAGCTAACTGTCTGGAAGAACCTGGTGTGACAGGATTTTGAAACACAAAGTACATTATCAGATCAAGTATTTTTGGTTTTAATCCTTTTCTTTCATAAAAAACTACTATGAAGCACAAAAGAACACTTTTAGAAACCTTGAAGCACTCATAAGAGATACCGATCAGTTTATCTTTATCTCTCTGTCTCCATCATGGCTGGCACTTGAGCTATCTATGGCTCAAGAACTTTCTTGGTATTGTTTTTGATAAATGTGTAAGAATAAAAATCCAGTACTCACTGAATGGAATTGGAGTTTGCTCATTCACTTCACTTAGACATTTCCAGCAGTTTATAAATCTCCAGAGAGGAATTCAGATAGAAAACCCTTACCCAGTCTAAGAGCACCATGCGACTTCAGCCATGAAAGTCTTTTCCAACTCCCACACCTTCAGGAAGTGGGTACCTTGAGTTTGCAGAAATGCTGGCTTTGGGACTGGGGACTCCTCCCATCCTCCTGACCACTGTGCAAAGCAGAGCTTTCAGCCCCAAGAGCAGCCTGATGGCTCTCACGTGCCTGAGGCTGCAGGTGTCTCTGCACAGTGCTCCCCTCCGTGCATCCATCACAGCCAGAAAACAGTGGTGCCTCAGGACTGTGTGACCTGAGTGACTGTAACCAATGAGGCACTGGAATATGCTATTGCTTGTATCACATGTGTAAGAGAAGAACATTAAGGAATTTTGGCATATTCAGGTGGTGTACATATGTTCCTACAGGCACATGCAAAGCAGAATAGATAGTGCAGGAGAAAGAGCACAGTCTACAGACTTTATCATCCTGCAGGTGTGGTGTGACCGATAATTGTTCTGCAGCATTGACATGAGCAGACAGCCCTCCCAGAACCAGGTGGGATGCCTGACTGGTGTCTGAGAGCCTCAGAATACAAGCAAGGGGAGTGGCGGATCTCACAGAAATGGGTTGCTAGTTTTGTTGCCAAATTTCTCAGCACTGGTCTCTAACGTGTTTTTGAATCTGGAAGACCAGCTGCTGAGGTGATCATGGAAGAGGCACATAAAGAAAACTGCCACGGTTAGTAATTTGGGCATCGTGCTGTGCTGTACATAGGAGTTGGATTTCAGGCTTTGCTATTCTCAGAGCATCTAGGACACCAAAGATATTGATGGTGCACAAGCTTGAAGGCTTTTCAGAAGAGCCTGCCCAAATGTTTTTGTGGTGATCAAAGTCATAAAGACAAATTGATGGATGTGGGGCAACACCCCACAGGGTCCTTTCGCAATAAGACACTGTTCTGCCTGGACAAGACAGAATTTTATTCTCACCTGATAATTTTTAGCTGCCAAATTTTATGCATGTCTTGTGCCATTTAGGGACTGTCTTCCTTTCTGCTGCTTCTGAAGCTAAAGCCAGCCAGAAGGATTCACTCACAGCAATAGCAGTGGGGCTGGTGATGGCGTATGTCCTGCAGATTAAAGGCTGAGGAGATGCTGCTGCAGTCTTGTGCAGCGAGACCTGGACCATAACTGACTTTTGCAAATGGCGATCACCCCTAAACCTATATGGCCCATATTTAAGGGAGGGCAGGGAAGTTACTGCGCTGTGTGTGTTCCCATTTATTATACCTGTGGCTATTCCCAGGATGTTTGCCTGCCAGTGATCACAGTCAGCTGTGGATTGGGAGAAATGTTACAACATGGTGCCTCAGTTTGCTACAGATCTTGGAATTGCCTGTTCCTAATGCTGCCTGACATATTTTTTTCCTTGTGAGTAGTACAGATTGCGCTGCATAAAGTTTTGATGTTTCTTCTGAATTAAGCATTGATTTATACATAGCTTTCTCTACTTCCTAGCTTGAGATGGTAGATGGTTGATGATTTCTGTTATAAACATTTCAATAAAATCTTTCTATGTGTTGGCATTTCCCCTTCATTACAGCTGGGTTGGCACTCGTAAGATTTTTATCCACCACAGAACATTGCAAAATTGCAAATCTCTACAATGTAAAATTTAACATTCTCATGGTCAGAGCTGTCAAGTTCTAGCAATAAGTGGGAGTTTTGGTCACTTTTATAATTCAGAACAATGTGGGAACAAATATCAGCATGCACGTGAAAACTAGCTGCATTTGTAAAAGGGTGTTTGGCTGTTAGTTGCAGTTTGAAAGACAGGGGAAGGTATAAGGCACTACCAGTGACAAAGACCTGCAACTTGTGTTCTGCCTGATGTTTTTCCTGTCTCTGCCTGTGCAGGCAGCAGCATATGTGAGGGGAAGAATTTGCCTGGACCCTTTGAGCTCCAGAGCTGTTTGCATTCCATCACTTCTATCTTTCTCTGTCTACAGGTTGCTCTCACTTCACTGCAAATGGAAAAGAAGGAAAGTGGAGATTCTGTACCTTTGACTAAATATTTAGAGAGAGAACTGTGAGATAAAAGCACATACAGTCTAACCCTGAACACTGTGGAGTGCTGTGATTTAATAGAAGTCTGGAGCCGACCATGTGGAAAATGCAGAATAAATATAGAACAGCTGCAAGGCAGGAAAGTGTTCTGTCTTGAGAGGAGATACAGGACAGAAAGAAATGCATGTTTAATCTAAGTAGGAGTTACTGATGAGATGAAATGAGATGAGATGAGATGAGATGAGATGAGATGAGATGAGATGAATGCTGCATGCTCTTGATTATCATAAGGCTGTCATTTCGCTAATTCATGAATAGTTCTGAAAGGGACTCATAGGGAACGGTTGAAATATTTTAACATTTGAAAATTTCCATATTTTTTTTTGCTTTTGCTTTAACAAAAGTTTTTGGCAATTTTTATCTACCCAGGGAATATCCTTTCCACAATGTCACATCCACAAAAATTAGATTCTGTACTTTTTCTGTCATTTTCACAAAACAAAAAAAAAAAAAAAGTCTTGGTTTTGTTAACGATATGGTCAAAGCAAGAGAAAGGTTTCTTTTCCTCAAAGGGAAATTTGAATCTTGGAAAAGAATACATGCAAGTTTTATTTCGCTCCAAATAGTTCTTTTCTCCTCATCAGCTTAATTATTTGTATAAAAAAAGTTTTATAGACCTCATCACATCACACTGGCCTTTTCCAGTATGCTTTCTGCTCCAGTGCTTGAATGGGCATACCTCATTGTTAAGAGAGTGCTTAAAGCTTCCTCCCTCTTGGTTTCTTATTGAATGTGGAAAGCACTGCTCTGGCAGAAAGCCACAGAGATGTGTTTTGGCATCGGGAAGAGACCATGAAGAGGAACTATTCCCCTCAGTCTCCTACACCCCTGCAATGCCCATGCTTATTCATTATCAGAAGTACTCTGTTAAATACAAATCCACATGGGGGTCCGCACATGCCTGTCCTCCTGTTAAAGGCATTAAATTGAAATTCATATAAAAAATTAAACTCTTGATTTCATCAAACCATGAGTGCTCAAAGGTATTTTTTTCTACCCCTAGACACCTTGCAGCACCCAAAATTCTGGTGCAGTACTGGGAATATGACATATGCTATTGATTTCAGTAAGTCTGGATGGGTACTTTAACATAAAAATCCTTGGGTCAATATTTAACTAACAATAGCTTTGAGAATCTGATTTCAGCAGGACTATATTTAGATGTTTCTTTACAGTCACAAAGGAGATTAGAAATACCTATTCATATGTTGAATGGGGAGGTGTAAGTAGTATAAAGTGAGCTTGAGCTGGTATGAACACAGAAAATAGAATAAGAACAAAAAGTGTATTGCAGACAGCAGAAGGAAGAGGCCTGAAGGAAAATCCAAGAGGATGTCATAAGCTTCTTTAAAGGATGACTGAAAAACAGGCTTTTAGGAGAAACAGGACATGAAATGACTGGCAATGCTGCAGTGAAGGTAATCTCTTTTTTTCCTTGGTTTAACAGCAGTAGAGGAGAGGACAGCAAAATTTTACCAGTGTTCTTAAGGAGGTTTTTCTCCACTCTGGTCTTGAGGGCCGAAAAAAAGGATGATGCCAACAGATACATCAGTGGGAGACCCTGCCCTTACCAGAAGCACCCAGCACCCTCACCCATTTTGGTGCTTTCTAGCAGTGTATGGTTTGTGCAGATGTGTCCAGATCTGTGGATGAGGTGCTGTGCAGCCTTGCTCCAGAAGAGGGGACCTGGGAATGGGCTGCTGCCTCAGGAATTGCTTGAACTCTATCACATCTTCTCCTCCAGCTCTTGGTCTGTCAGATGATTAGATGTTTTTTGGTGGAAGAAGGGTCAGTGGGACATTTTAGGAAGAAAAAGAGCTTTCAGATCAGAGAAATGTATCTGTCTGAAGGGTAACCCAAGCAGCTCTTACAGTAAGGAGTCTGCGCACATGACGTGTTTCTTGGGCTAGAGCTTGTAACATAACATAGTGTTATATAAACCTAAAATGAAAACCAATCTGTATCACTGTTTTTTATAATCTGGAAAAGGTCTTCAAAATAGTGTAATTCTTAACAGTTTTCTTGTTACTTCATAGTGCAGTCTCCCTAGAGTTGTGATCCTATGGTGAGTGCTCAGAGTGATTTTTACTGTGCCCTAGAAATCCAGCACTTTCAAAAAGCCATATAGGAAAGTACAAAATTCTGAAACTATCTCAATTTCAACTTGCTAAGTGCAATTGCTTAATTAGTGGAGAAACTGTCTGAGCTGATGGGAGTCAACTGTTTCTGAATGCTGTGTCTTTACTGGTGGTGTAGGACTGCATATTTAGAAGGAAATTTCTAAATAGGTGTGTATTTCTACCTTCACCATTTTGGTTCAGAAAGAGCTTATCATACTCAGACTGACAGTTTGTTGTGCAGCCCCTTAATGAACTCAGCAAGCTCCATTAGGAGTATGTTTGAAGGAAACAGACTTTCATAACCATATTCAGTCATTATTTTAACTTTCTCAAGTCCTCTATAGTTTTTATATAGTATATGAGTAAATTAGACTTCAGTTAGATAAAATAATGAGCAAACTTCAAAATTTGAGAAGCTCAGTTCAGGCAAATGTTGGAAATCCAAAGGTCTGCTTAGATCTTCTCTGAGCTGGCCTGGAGTTGAATGGGAAATATCCAACAGCTTACTTTCTTTTCTTCCTGAGATTTTATACATGCTCTCTTCTCAGCTGCTCAAGGAACAGAAAGTGCTGAAATACTCAGGAAAAGAAAAACCAACTTCAAAGTACTAAATATGACTATTTTAAATCTCAGGAAATGTTACTGGCTTTCAAGCGGTCATTTGAATCTGTGTATCTGAGCCTAATAAATATGTTGGACATCTGCCTTTGTGTATCTTCTGGAAGACCTTCTCTTTTCAAGATGAAGATATCTAAGAAGAGAAATGATAACTTTTATGGATGCTAAATAAGGTTTGTTTTGCTGACATTTTCTGGTATTCTTTGCCTTTTGGTGGTATTACTATTGCTGAGTAATGGCTCTGGACAAATATCTCAGTGCCATGCTGGGGGCATCCACAGCATAGGATCTCCAGCCCAGCCCTAAGTTAAAATGCAGGCATGAGAGCTCACAACCTTGATCCCAGCTGCTCTCAAACTAATGTTGGAACCCCCCTGACTGGTAGCAGACTTGTCTTGTTGCCTTATTGCCTTGCGCACAGCTCCCAGCTCACTTTCCCTTGAGAAACAACCAGGGAAGTCTGCAGAGCTTTGTGGGAACATTGAGCTCTGCTACTAACCTTGTGTTTTCTTGGGTAGGGTAAACTAAATTTAAGGACCATCAAAGTCAACAAATATTCCCTTGGTCTATGTTGGGTGCTCTTAATAGGCAGGGCAGTGAAATATGCACAATCCAGCATTAGCTTAGCAGAGCCAACAGAAGCAGCGTTTGTATGACAGCTCACCATCGCTCTAAGTGATTCGTTTAGATGTGTAAACAAGTAGCTAGTAACCAATCTACTGCTTAGATATAGAGAAGTAGAAGATGTATATAAGTAGCCTTCTGATCTGTAATAAACGGCTTTCACCTGATTACATTTGTCTGTGTGTGATTGACCGGTGCCCCTGCAACAGGTCTCTTTCAGCTTTCCAAGTGAAACATCTTGCTTTATCTTTTAGCTAATCAGTCTCAGTAGAGTCCCTGATTTCCTTGATATATGAATATTTTAATTTTAAATCTGTATCCTTCCTTCCTTCCTTCCTTCCTTCCTTCCTTCCTTCCTTCCTTCCTTCCTTCCTTCTTCCCTCCCTCCCTTCCTCCTGCCCACCCACCTTCCCTCATGCCTTCCTTCCCTTCTTTTTAAGATTTTTTTGGGGGTAGAAAATGGCTGAGCCCTTCAACAGAGGCTAAAATGGAAAAAATAGGAACAGTACCTTCATTTTCTCACAAAGTGCAGACATATCTGAAAAACTGATTATTTTGGCAGGTGATTCCCTGTAAGATAAAATAATCTGTTTCCCAGATGTAGAGATATAGTGTAGCTTTAACAGTACAAATAGGGTAATTATTACCTCTTGGGAATCATCAATAAGGATAATATTTTAAAGAATTTTTTTAAAGACTATTTTAAAGAATATTTTAAAGAAGTTTTTTTTGCAATTGTTCTGTTTTGAGTCTCATACCTTTATTTTCTTGCATGGATTCAAGAAGCCCCTCTGTTAGGAGACTCATTAGTAAGGCTCAGTTCTTCTGTGAATGCTGTTTCCTCATATGCATTTACATTTGTGCTTGAGGAATTAAAATATTAATAAAAAACATAATTATAAACATATAAAGAATATAAATGTTATTATATGGACTTTGTAATTAAATTACACCTTATTTTCTAGAGAGCTCATCACTGGGAGATGATGGAGTCAAGACATAAGGAAGACCCTGATTTTTTAAAACCTCATTTTCGGTTTTAATGATATTGAGAACTGGAAAAAAATATGGCAAACTCGAACTCAGATTAGAGATGTGAAAAACCATAGCCTATGAATACCCAAGTTGCACTGGCATTGCCAAGGTCATAAAAAAAGATTAATTAATTAGCATTTTAGCATCATGCTATGGCTTCTTTGTGGGTTGCTGTGCTAAAAGCCAACTGGATTTATTTTTCCCATTTTCATCAGCTTATTCCTGCTGAAATGTTCCATGCTTTTTTTCATTCAGTATTTTATGGATGATTAGAAAATTGGAATAGAAAGAGCCCAAGATTCCATTCTCTGCCTTTCACTGGATCCATTATGTCCCTGAGGGATATCTTCCCGAGTTGATCTTAAAGCTGTTGCTTGGCTTACCTAATCACTGTAGGCTTTCTGTGTTGCATCCATGCTCAGGTTATTGACAATCCTGCTGCCAAGTGTCTTATTTGAAAGACACTTTAGCTTTAGGTTCAGTCCTTTCCATCCACTAATGAGCAGGTTGTAGATGGGATAACAACAGTGCCTGTGGTATTGGACAGATGTAGGGATAAGGTCCAAGAGAAAAAGGGTCTGAAACATTTCTTATAGAATAATTTCTAGATCACAAAGACATATTATTTTATATTTCTGTGGTTTTATCTATCAATGTAATAATTGTTATTTATTTGAAAGAGAGCATAATCAAATACTTTGTTCCTGGCATATTCAGCAGAATTTTGTGCACTCTCTTGAATTTTATGTCTGCTGAAGCTCTCTGCATGACTGTTTTCTCCTTACTTCATTAAATAATTTGATTTTCTCTCCCTACTTTTTGTACAATTGATGTTTTGTTAGAATTGTTTCAGAACTATCATCTTGAGTGCCAGCAATGGGTCTTCTCTTCCCTTTAAGTAACTTTCTATGTCTGTGTAAAATGTTCCAGTGACAAAGGTTTTCCTACTGTCATTCTATGATGTAAAATGAACCATAAACACTGCCACTGAGCATTTCTTTTTGATTCCATGAAGGGATGACACATTCTCGGCTAAATTCAGCATTCAGAGAAGTTTAAAGCAGATGAATTCTGCCATTTGCAATGTAAATATAACAAGCAATTATCAGGATCTTTAAACAAGATTGTGGAATCTTGTTTTTGTAAGGAAGATCAACATACCCAAAAATGCAATCCATTATCCCAAAGTTAAAAACAGAGCATCTGCTTTAACGGCAAATATGTATACCTGTTTTCCAATTCATGCTTCAAGAAAATCAGTCTCTCAGCCTCCTCAGGTCCTCAGGTTTGCTTGTAACACTCGATTGCATTGAGTTTTAATAGACAGAGGATGCACGTGACAGCTTTGTAGAGGTAGGGGACTTGAAAAATAGTATGACCTAATTGACTCATGAGGGTCTTACATATTCCTGTAGTCTTCCTTTTCTTCAAAGTTATTATTTTCAACTTTATTAGACTGTGTTGTTTTCAAAAATTCTCATTGATGAAAGCTGCCTGATCTGGTGAAAAAAGAAGAGTGGCTGTGTTCTTAAAAAGTCAAGTCAGATCCTAGTAATTTGAGATTTGAGGGTATGAGAGCTAAGCTCTATAAAATCATGGAACATGACACAGAAGACTCAAAGCTTTTTAGCTGATGGAATCCTTGGCACAAAATTTTGAGGAAGACATTAGTGTGAACATATGCCTACAAAGCAGGTTTAAAGAGAAAAATGTAATACAAAACACCACATTAATTAGTCATAAACAAGAAAATGTTAGCAATGTGAGAATACCCGTTGGTGATATTTTGCAATATTTTGAAAAATTGAGAAAAGAAGCTACTCCTTTCAAGAATACCTTTACATGACTATGTCTGTGAGCTGAGAGAAAATCACAGACATCCCTGTTGTGGGTAAAGCACACAAACACACAAGTAGATTGTAACGTTTCTAATAATCAGTTTCAAATAGGATCTGTGAGAAGGTGCTCCGTTTTGGAGCCTTCACTGATCACCCACAAGCTTGCAATGGTGGATATGTAGTGGTGTGCCTTAGAGTGAGAGAGGCAAAGACAGGAAAACTTACAAAACTTCACCAGACCACTGTGACTTTCCCCTCAAGGTGTAACCAGTAGCCTTATCTTATTAGTATTATTTTGATAATGAATTACCTGTACTATCCTTGTTTTGGTCTCGTAAACTTTTGTTGTGCTGACAATTTATGTCACTTAGGACAGAAACAGAAAGAAAACCCTTGAAGAAGTTATAAAATTCTGGTTGAGACAGACTTCCACCATTCCTAAGGCAAGAGCTTCTTGCTTGACCTCATAGTTAAATCCAAATTTTGGTACTGTCTCCTTAAGTACCGGTAATACTGGTCTCATTTCTAAAGGTCTGAAATCCAATATATTTTGATGAAATCGATAGACACTTTTTAGTTGAAAATTGGTGTAAATGCTCATGTTTAATATCTGATAGGTTTCATATTTCACTCATTTCACATTTTCCCTTTGAGGAAAAATTAATCCCTCTCCATTTTTTCTTGTTAATGAATTTATTTTAATATTAAGAATAAGAAAGGTAAGAAGCTCTTCTATTTCCTGCAGTATAATTAAAGATTCATTGGGGAGAGTGGAGCCCATTGACTAGGAGATTCACAAAGAAAATTAAAAAACAGGGCTGAAACCTCAAGTCCAATTAATATTTATATATTTTATGGTAAAAAAGAAAAATTCCCACTGGGGAAAGCCCCAATTTAGACTATTCATTAGTTGTTCAGAGCTGTTAAGTCCCTGCAGGTATCTAAGCCCTTTGGGCCTGAAGTCTCCTCCTCTCAGATGAGCAAATTCACTTCAAATTAAGCAGTTTAGGTAAGCGGACTGCAGGAGATATGTCCTTCTGAGCTGTTTTACCAAGACAAGCCCAGATAGATTCTGACATGGGGGCTGTGTGGTTGAACTCTCTGTGGCGGTGCTTGGAGCCCCTTCCCCAGGGATGTGTGCAAGGGATCCTCTGCCCTTCACACCCCCTGGATCTGGTGGCTGCTCAGCTATGCTGGTCAACATCTGAGGGAAGCTTCTGGACCTCTCAGTGGGTTGCTCTGATGCCAGGACTAACAACGGTGAAGCCTGGAGCAGCTGTGGTGAGCTGGGTCTCAGAGAGACAGCTCCTCTCATCAATTTTAGCTTTGCTCTCTTTTCATACCCCGGTCTCCGCAGACATTCTTCAGCCAAACATCACACACAGCTCCACAGAGAAAGCAGGAATGCCTGTTCTGCTATATTCTTCCTCTCACTCTGAGACTTGCAGAAACACATAAGGAAGCAAAGGGGTGGTTTGAATATCTTTTAAATAAACTCCTTTATTTACCCTCCTTTTGCTTCCACTCATCTGTACTGAAACACAAAGAGGACCTTTGAATTGAGTTATAAACACCTCTTTAATGTCCCTTCATTCATCTGGGTACCAGGATTCCAAAACCACCCTCAGAGATGAGCTGTGATTTTTGAAGTCTAACTGGTTTTAAATGAAGGTTTATAATGCTATGTGAACCAGAAAGGCAGCATTGGAGATTATTTTATTAATTTCACAGTAAATTTGCCTAACTTGTGAGTAGAAAGAGCCTAATTCCCTATCTGTTAGTACTGAAAATCAAGGATCTGAAATCCGAATGGATGTCTTTTCTACCTTAGTAATAAAAGTCAGTACTTTGCAGTGGGTACTTGCATAGACAATTATCTCTCATTCATGTAATATAATACCTGAAATAGAGGATGATAGTCCACACTTCTGGAAAGATTATAGCTTCTCTTGAGAAGATATTTCTTTTATTTGTAATACAGAGAGATGAAACACAAGTGTGTTGGCAGAGCTGCTATTTTTACATAACCACTTGCACTGAACAAGATTTTTCAATTGCTGATAGTGCACAGATATATGTACAGGTCAGAAAGACAAACACATATACAATAGGCATTTAAGTCTTATTAATTTTCCTCTATCTAAGATATTAAGGACTTAGGAGACCTAGGAATATAGCTTGAAATATGTTTTCAGCTCATGCTCTCACATCTATGAACAGTTTTAGAACTCTGAGTCAGCTCAAAAGTTCCTGTTGTCAACACAATGAATGGATGCATGTGTAACTAAACTCTGCTGCATCACCTGGGAGGGCTATATCGGATGTTGCTACCCCAGATCAAAATCTAGATATTGGCATTAAAAAAAAAAAATAAATCTTGTTTATACAGGCTCAGAAAAGGTCTTTGTAACATGACTCACAATCTGCATCTTGATAACGACAAAATATCTCGTAATTTATCCACCCTGAAATAGTTGCCATTTTTATTGCATGTTTTCTCATGGATTAAAGAGCTTCTGTGATTAATATCTGAGCCTTACTCCCTATTATTTGAGACCTGTTTGCTAATCTAATTTGTAGATTAAAAGTAATCTTGGACTTCTGGTGCCCCAAATGAACATTTATTATGCTGGCGATGCCACTCCAGTGTGCAGTGGGTACAGGTAACAAGTCAAGACTCACCTGCTGTTCCCATGCAACAGGATCTGAGATAATGGAGATATTTCCTGTTCACCAGGGGATGCCATTGTGTGGGAACTACCCATGAGGGCTGTCTTTCAATGCCAGTCATTCCAACCATTTTTCATTCTGGTATTTGAGATGCCACTCATAGGCTGGGCCCTGCTCAGTTCTATTTCTGGTTATTCCACTGACTCAAGGACAAGGAAGTTGGCTAGCTTTTTCTGTCCTTAGTTATCTTAGAATCATAGAATGGCTTGGGTTGATTATCACTAACATTTTAGCAGATCTGATATTTTTAAAAAGTCAGCAATGTTTTACTAAAGATATAATTTGTCTGGAAATACTAACCTTGCATATGAAAATAATTCAGAGCTGTGAACATTTTTTTTGTTTGTTTGCCACAGCTTTTCCTAGGAAAAGAAGACACTTTTTTCTAAACTTGTTTTAAAATAAAAAACTTTTATCTTCCAAACCAGAACAATTAATCAGGGAGATGAGTCTTCCAGGCAAAGTATTCCTTTGGGCTTCAATGTTACTTATACAAACTGTAAATGCTGCAGCAAAAGAATCAGAGAAGCATAAATTTCCATGAAGGTTTAATGTCATTCTTTGCAAGATCACTGGTCAGGAGTTTGTGTCACTTTGTGTCTGTATGAGTGTCGTAGAATTTGAAAGCCCTCAAGTTGCATCAAAACAGAAAGGGGGAAATACTAAAAATGTGAAGTTTTAGAGGATAAAATAACTATTTGATTTCACCTATCTTAAATATTTATTTTGAGAGGTAATTTGTGAATGATTTTCTGATGAGATGTGTTTAAAGTGTCAGGGGCCTGATTACCATATTCACTATTATAATACTACAACTGTAATAAACTACAGGTTTTGGTGTTAAAATAATTATGATTTCAGAAATTATAACAGCATCTTCTGTCATCTTCATCCTGAAGCAGGAACTGCTCCCCCAAGCACATAATTGAGAAACAGGACCATAGATTTAAAGGCTAGTGGCCAGTGGGAATCCAATTGCTTTGTCATGCCAATGAGAGTTATATTCTTGGTTGTCAAAAATCCGGTTGATTTCTTGTGCCACTTATGTAATCTATAATACTTTGCTGAATTTCTTAGTCAGTGAAGTAATCTGTTGGAAATAAATCTATCTGAAGTACTCATATCCTCCAGCTAACCTGAAAAAGGGCTGAGAAAATTAATTTAAAAGTCATTAAGCACTCGTGTGATCCTAAGACATTGGCTTCTTATAGAGAGCAATTTAGTCCTTCCGGAGCTGCCAGAAATTTTGCTGAAGTAAGAATAGGATCTGATGGTGGAGATTAATATTTGTGTTATTCTCAAAGGTTAAGTGACAGATGCCCTGGCCTTGACAGAGGTGGGCTGGATGGCCTGCCTGGGTCTGAGGCCAACGTGGGAGAGCTCCAGGCCTGCCAGACCACAGAAAGTGTCCGGCTGGGCATTCATGCTCCTCCCCATGCCACTGTCACCGCAGGGTGGGGTGCTGGCACAGGGACGTTTTCCATCTGGGCATGAACAGATACGTCTCATGCTGAAAATAGAACAGAGCAGACATTTTTATCAGTGTTTAAGAGAGGACAAAATGCTTTTCTTGTAAAACTGTAGATTTCCCCAGGGAAATACTATTCAAGGCAACTATTCAATTTTCAAGATTCCTGAGAAGGAATATCTGCTATCCTCTTTAGAAACCTGTTTGCATTGTTTTTTATCATCATACATGGTTTAATGGTCTCTTCCTTTCTCTCTTCCACAATGCAAGCCTGTGTAAACTGTGTAGTTATGCAGTGAATGAAGAAAACTAGAGGAAAATTGGAGCTACCATTACAAAAAATGATGTTGGATTAACTTGAACTGTTCAATAAACTGAAAATCAAAACTGAAAAATTACATAATTGGATTAAAGATGGTTAATGTTCCCATACTTTGAAAATGAAGTTTTGCAGAATTTCTCTTTTGTCACTTTTTTTTTTAATGGTACAAAGCCAAATATTAAAGTACTCATATGGATTCCTTGTTTTAAGAAAGAATTGTTTAAGAGTTTAGAAGTTCTGCTATAATTAATAAACCTGCTTTGTACTACACTGATGTAAGAGCTATTCCTTTGAGTATTTTACAGTCAAACATTCAAGTGTCTTCAATTACAGTCAATAGCCTCAGGTTCTCTGGCTCCTCCTGGCAGCTCTGGAGCTTGAGTGCAGAGATGAGGTAGTGAGTTGAATCAGTCTAATTTGAGAATAATGTCCTGGATAACACTGAGAACAGAACAGTTTCTGTGGCATTTAGGCACAATCTACCTTCAGCAGGAATGCTGGGTGTTTGTGCTGACAGTGGCCTAGGATGGTGTGCCTGGGTGGAGAGACAGTCCCTTTCTCATTGTCCATCCCATGCTGGGCTTGGAGCAGCATGCCCACCCCTGTGCTGCTTTGGGGACGGTGCCGCACACCTGCCCACTCTAGCAGCAGCATGGCAGCTCAGGGCAGTGCTCATTGCTCCTGCCCTCGTGTTCATGGGGAGGTCTTTGCTCCTTGGTGCACAGTGTCCTCTGTGTTTGCTGTTCCTCCACACAAGGCAGAGCTGCTGGGAGCCCACGGTGGGAGTCCTGCACCATGGCTATTTAAACAAACACTTATTTACATGCCATGAGCACAGCAGCCTGTTAAACCCTATGGAGGAGGAGCAGAACTTTTTTGTGCCATTTTAGATAATTGCAGCAATTCAGCAGTTCAAAATGGCTCAACAAATATTCCTGCTGTTCTCTGGAAACCTTAAAAGTACATTTTCACATCCACTCATCTGAGTGGGAAGAAAACTATTTACTTCTGATTCAGTATAATTTACTCGTCACTATGCCAATCTCACTGTTGCAAATCAAACTGGGGTTCAGAATGGAATGCAAGTAGGGGGTTGTTGCAAATGAAACCATTCATTCATCAACAAAAAATGGAATACGAGATTATTTTGCTAGAATAAAACTGGATGGTGAGAGAATAAACCATTCTCTATGTGTGCCTTTTTCAATGGTGGGTTTTCACATATCATTACTTCCCCCCCCGCCCCTTACAAATAAAACCCATCAAAGAAGAAAACACGATTAAATGAAAGAGAATTAATTTCCATCTGACAAATGTTTTATCAGTTACAGCCTATTCAGATAGTTACGAGAACATACCATGCAGTAATGGAAGGAATATTAGCTTGCCTTTCTATAAAGAAAACAAGTGTTGCAGGAAACAATGGGCTTGTGTTTCAGCAAACACTCCAACGTTCACACTAGCAGTCAAAGGTAAGCAGAGAAAATGACAGCTAGTAGCAGATGCAAGAGGGATGCAGCTGGCTAGGAAGAGTTCCGTCACTGCTCTCTGGGTGTGAGAGATTAGTGTTGGGTTAGTCCAGCGCAGGGCTGTCTCTGCATACAGTGACTCCCACTAACATTTCCCAGGAGGCATTTGGTGTTTGCAATGTTGCAAAGACATTTCCGAATTGTGTGACGCTGGTCTGAGTCAGCCTTTCCTTGTGCATGTTGATACACAGATAGGAATTTTGCACATGAATTCCTGCCTGCTCTGAGTCTGACCATGAAGCTCAGAGAGGTTCAGTTTCTACCATTATTATTTTTTGATGTGCTTTTTTTCCAGTTCATGGTACCTGAAGTAATGAGAGACCTGCGTCAAATCACCAAAACTGGACTCTGTAGCTCATTGCATGTAGGAGCAGCACTGAAAATGGTGTGCAGAAAGGCACTCCTAGCACTAACTTGTTCATAGCATCCCTCTGAAGAAACTATTCCCAGCTGTATGTTTAGGACTCATGCTGGGACACACTGGTATGAAAGACTGGGGACCAGAAACTGAGAAAGAAAGAAGCTAATTCTTCTGTCTTACTGGAAGTCCCCACCATCAGTTCACACATAAAAATCTTGTATTTTGGGTTCCAGCATTGGCCTTTCATTTTTTTCACCCTGTATGGCATTTGAGCAAAGTCTTCTGTTTCCTGCGGTGACTCTCTCTCAAGACCACCAGATCTCAGCTCTAAATTAAAAGGTTGCAGTCAGCTCTGTGAGCAGCTCCCACCTCTCTGCTGGTCAGACTTCAAGTCCTGATCACACAGCCTACTGAGAAAAGCGCTCTCGGTATGGGATAAAAACATCTGCGTTGGTAACTGCAGCAGTGGTATATGTCAGGGAGATAACATTATCATCAGGAGTTGTCTGTAGAATAGTTTGTGAGCAATCCCTTTAAACTCACTGTTTTGGAGACCAGAAGGAAATACCCAAAACTTGAAGCAGGCTTTTATAATGCAGCAAATCAACAGATCCCCCTATGCAGGAGCAGGTAATTGGTATGACAGGATCTCAACTGAGATTCACAGCAGTCTTTCAGGAACTTGTTAAAGACTTTCCTAATTAAACAAAATGAGAACTTCTTGACTGTGAGGTGGTGTAGGCAGTGCTGAGAGAGCAAGGATATGTGAACTCGTTTAGAAAGTGGGTAAATGTGGGCTCTGTATGCCCTCTGATGCAAGAGGGACAGGGTCTGCACAGGCAGTTCAGACATGTAGTAATAATGCATTAAAAAAAGGACAATTTGATGATGGCTTGGGACAAGGTTTTTAATCTCCTCCCCAACTTCTATTACTGCAAGGAAAACAAAACATGTGGATTTAATTTAATTTTTCTCAAAATACCTAATAGAATGGTGGGTACTTAACAAAAAAACCCGAATGCCAATGTTTTCTTTGAAGTATACTTGCAACAAGAGGAGATATTTGGTTCTCTAGATGGGAGTTGCCAACTTTAACTTCAGGTACAACAGCAGAAAAGAGACCTGTGGGTAATTATTTATGTGAACAAAATCGTTTGTCTGCTAATGATACTTAGCCAAACTTGCTGGAGAAATAAACCAGTGTGTTACCTCTACTCTCTCTTGCAGTGACTCTGTTATATCTGTATGTGCTTCAGTCACTGCTTCAGCTAGATTATTTGCATGAAACGAGCTCTCATTTTTCTCAGTACACTGGAGCCGAACATCTCCATAGCAGTTTCCTCTTTGTTTTATATTAGTTTTGTGCAATGTCATTTTTATTTGTTTATGGTTGTGTATAATACAATGGCTTTCAGTGAGGCTATATAGGGAATCCAGAAAAACATCATTTAATCGTGCTTCTTTCTACAAAAATATAATGGCAGAAGTAGAAAAGGAATGTCGACAGCTCAATATCACTTATTATAGAATTGCTTGTATTTTTCCAGAAGTGTATTAATTTTCCACAATTTATGTAGATCATATGAACTCTACATGACCCTTCAGCAACCTGCAAATGCAGTACACTGTGGAAAAATACTAACTCCAGCTCATTAACACAGGTAGTTAGATGCCCATTCAGTTTTCATTTTGTTAATTATGCCAGAACTCTTTTATATTTTGAATTATATATTTTTCCTAGTGCATTTTAAAAGATATCCTTTATTTTCTGACAAAGTGCAACAACTGAAATTGGAAATAATAGTTACCAGCTCAGGAAAATAACTTGTCAAAATGTCCTTGATGTAATTCTTAGGAGTCTTAAACTTATGATTACAAAGATATTTTTAAGAATATAGAGCTCATGCATATAAACGTAAAGTACAACTGGTTTTCCTTTAGATATTCATTGGTTATTTATTCGGACTTGAAAAAGGTATCTGTCCTTCAGTTTCCTAGCCCTAGGGTTAGACTGGCTCTTGAGAGACACAGAGTAGAAACCACAAGTACAAGACAAGGACACATTAATGCCTTAAAGAATAGAGTGTTGTCAGCAAATAATTAGTAATTTCAGCTCTTGTACCAGTTACATAAATCAGACAATATTCCCTTCAGAAATATTCCCTATTGAAAATATACATCCTACATACTAACAGAAAAATACACCTGAAACCCTGGATGTGAAAGGGTAAGGGAAATATAAAATACCTACAAAAACACATTGTCTGCAAGCTTGCTGAATAGTTCTACTGTACAATTTCAGAAATATGTCAGTCCTTTGGTAAGAGCCTCTCTTAGTGCCTTCTATCAATTACTTAGCAAATCTGTAGTCTTCTGAAACATCAGCTCCCTAAAATGATGCTGATTTCTGGGCTGATTTCTTACACTGAAAAAAATTAGTGAGGGCTCAGGCACTGACACTGACACTAAGTTTGCATTGACTTTGAGAAGAAAAAGAACTCCACACAGAGGATTAAGTATTTTACAGAAAGTTCAGATGAGTGATTTTTGCACAGTAGCACAAAGGCACATGGATAAAGGAGAGGTATCATGCATAATGGCCTTTATGTTTAAATGCAGGTGTAAATGTGCCTGATAATACACAAAATGCTCAAATGTCTCTCTAAGTTTATGGTGGGGTTGTTATGACACATTTTAAAAGTTTCTGTAAATTAAAAATAAAAAATCAGCTATTTGTGAGAGAGACCTGGTCAGAACATTTGTGGAGAAATGCAGTGCTATTGGAAGCACTAATAAGTGCAAGCTTAAATGCTTTTCTGGAGTGAGCACATTCTGGTATAATTTTGGCTGGAAAGAAGGGCTGTGCTCTGTTACCCCCATGTTACAAGAGTAGAACTGTAACAGTAAGTCTGAGAGAGCTTCTGGCTTGTCCTCCTACAGAAACATGATCAGTCAGAGGAAGGTTTTGTGTTTGCATCAGCAATTAAAAAACATAATTTCATGAAATGAGCGGATCTCAGCTGCTGACCAAGAACAGGCTCCTCCAGTTGATCCCTAAGACTAAACAAAGAAAATATTCTTACAAAAGAGCTCTTACTGATCATAGAGTTCAAACCACCAGTTAGATTCACAACTTGTTATTTGGTGATACAAAATTTCCCCATGAAGGAAGCAGTTAGCGTGGGAAGGTACTAATGCTTGTTCATGAAAGAAGTGAACTCCCTGTGTGGAATGTTACGTATTTTTATTGTTGAGTTATTCTTGGTTTTTTTGATGGACACACTTTTAAATCAGATCCTACACAAGATCTTGTCAAAAGCTTCTTGTCAAAAGCTTGTTCATTTGCATTTGCATTTCATTAAGCAAATTATTTATTTTAAAAAATATTGTGGATCATTGCCTATCACAGTTATTAGTAAGAATTGGAATAGTTAAAATATACAAATCCTGATGTTGCAAAGACTCCTTTCCCCTTTCTCTGTTTTTTTCTTTTTTAAACTGCAACTTTGTTTTAAAACCATGCTGAATTTATTGTATAACCATCCACTGTGGCAATAAAGCTTTGGTTTGCCCTGTCTGTCTGTCTCATTTTAAATTTTAATTGTGTTAATTTCTAAAATGTTAAGTAAGTATTTAAATGGATGTGGGGACGCAGATGGATCATTGAGATCTGTAGATGAAATCTTAGCATACTAACATTAAGAGCATCATGACATCTTGGCATTTGGTGAGGAAATTAAAAAAAATCCCAGCCTCTCACTTGCTGACATGAAATGAAAATGTTATATCTCCTCTCATGCATCCAACTGCACCAACAAGTGAAAGGTGTTAATAAGGAAGAGTATTGAGCAGGGTGACTCTTCTAGCTGAGAAAAACAGGATGTATTTATGCATCAGTTCCAAATGGAGTTCTAGAGAAAGAGTAGGTAGCAAAAAGACCATATGTTCTAAAAAAAAATAACGGTGGGATCTTGTATGGCATAATGACAAGTGTGGGAAGGCATATTTATTAGAAATAAAAAGTGAGTAAATATTCACTGAGAAGAGTGGATTGGAACTGTTCTAAAGTTTATAACACTCCCTAGGCTATTTGTCTTGGTTTCTATTTGCCATTTCCCTTTGAAACCCAAAGTGTCATTTGTCTCATTTGACTTTCAGACTGTGTGGGACCCAAGTTCATGTGTGGGTCCCTGTTAGGTCACTCAAAAAACACAGGTAAATCTGATGGAAGAGAGATTGTTTTAGTCAGCAGTACTTCTTCTGAGTAAGTAATTCGAGTGATTCATTCCTAAGCATTATCATTTTTATTCTTGGTGCTGGAGGGGAGATTGGCATGACAGTGTGCTGTGAATGCAGAGTGATGAATGCAACTTCAGACTGTGTCATAATGTGCATTCCCATCAGAGAGAATAAAAACAACTTTCTTGCATGAATTGTGGAAATAAAAGCCTCAGGTTTTCTTTTTTTGTTTTTTTTTTTTTTTTTAATGATGCAAATGGACACAAATTTTAGTATTGAGCAGCTCTATTAACCTGTGTGAAATCGCCCTCTTATTCCCATCTTTGTGAAGACTTTATACTTTTTGAAAATCTTGGCAAGAAGTGAAATCAAAAATTATAGCAGGCAACGGGCAATGCAGAGGTTGGCCTGAGTGAGTGTGAAGTATGGCTAGGCTAATCTGTACAGATTTGAATTGCAGTTACTTCTATTCTTCTGTCTTTGAACATTAATTTAGATGTATGTCTTCTGTTTCTTTTCTTCTCCCTATTTATCACCAACATTAAATTTCCAGGAGGGCAAAGTCTGATCCCTAGCTTAAGGCAGTAAAACAAATACAAAACACCCTCTGCAGTCCCCAGGATTTCAGTGCTTATTTGTTGACAAAAAACCAGAACCTAAACCTAGCTAGTAAGCCAGCTAATTCAATTCATGAGAGGATGCAAATCTATTTATACAGAATTATATTTATGACAACAACCTGTTTTGGAGACAGAGAAGCTCATGGACGCACATCTTCAGTGCAGCAAAGACCCAGTCTTTAACTATCCCTCCTGAATCCAAAACAAACAAAATACTACATCTCCTCTCCAAACTATATTTTCCAAAATAGACAGTCTGTTTGTTTACCCGAAGTGCAGGCCAAAAGTCTTTTAATGTACATTAATGAGAAGGTAGAAATAATTCTTAATGGGATCCTGACCTAATTAAGAAAATATGAAAAGATTCCCTTGAGTACCTAGATTATGTGTAGGTTAGACATTCATTCTCAGTCCCTGATGTCTCTCTCCACTGGGAAGAATATGAAATTATACATGGATTTGCATTTTGAAATGGAGTTCACTGAAGAGACAACTCCTTTGACCCTTTACAGGTGAGGAGCCCTCACTGAGCTGCTGACAACTCATGATGCATCAAGCACTGTGAAACACATCTGTCTCTTTCATAGGAACACTGCTTCTGCCAGCTGTTAACCTGGCTTTTGATTAGTCAGTTGAACAGAAAAGACTGAAAATGCAGCAAGAGATGAAATTGGCATCTGTGAGACAACAGAATATAATTTCTGTTCTAATTATATATAATGACTTGGTTGAAGTTCAACCTTTCCTTGTAAGTCTTGCTTCAGAAGACTTATTTCTGAAAATATTCCCAATACTGTTTCCTTCCTGCTGTTGTTTCTTCATTTCAGAAAATCTTGTGAAACATAAAAATCTTCGTGAAGATATGCTTCATATTCAGCCTTACCTGTGGGAGCAAAGGAAGGAGGCATAGTTCATATTGTTTGCCTTATTAAATGTCTTTCAACAAACTGAAACTTCATCCAAATAATCAGATTTTTTCTTCAGCAATTTCTAAATATTCATTGATTATGGATGTGATTCTGAAGCTATGAAAAGTAAAAATGCTTCCTTCTATGTCCAGAGAGTTTTTATTCTGGTTTCCCACAGAGCAGGCACTGATGTTTGAAGCCAGATCAATAATGGGAACATACTTTAGTCTGGTCAGGTCGTGCTGAATAATACTACCAGCCAGTTCTTACATCTACTCAACAAAATACATTTATAGAGATGTTCCAATAAAATAAAGTGTTGGTAAAAAATAATTTCAACAAACTTTGGATAACCTGACATTTTTCAGTTGCTCTTTTTCTTGACACACTAAATTTTATGGTTAGTTTTCAGTTTGAATTGTGGACTGAAGAATATGTAGGGAGCTTTAATATTTCAGTGGTGTTACCAGCTCTTTAATGGAAAAGGGTATGTACGTGAGGGTATGTTTGTTGACAGCCTGGGGATCAAAAGTCAGTTGTGTTTAATCTACTCCTTGTACTAAATGTCTTTCTTGTAATACCACTGCATTTTCTACCCTGTGACATCCAACAGCAGTATCCACCAAAATACCAAAGTAAAAAAGAATACAAGGAAAAGAACCAGTAAAAACTTCCTGATGAACAGGTAGCAAATATATGATGACAGAATTTAATTTTAAGCCAAATTCATATAACATTTCAATGACTACACCCTCTAAGTTATGGTCAGGCTCTTCTAAAGTGTTAATGGAAGATAATCTTGTATGTGAGTTATTAATTTTGATGCATTTGTAACAATCAGTCAGAATTGTTTATCATGGAGAACTAGGCTCCATGTATAACTAGGCTTTCATATAATTTGTAATGAAGTGTCTTCCTTTTGAAATTTCAACACCTTTTTATGTGGAAACAAAAAAAGTCCCTGCAATTAAATAATGTGGCTGGTTATGCTTCAATGGTGACTCATCAGAGCTACTGTTCAATTACATCATGTCCTTCTTTTCCCATGGGCACTGGATTCTCCACTGGGACTTTAGCTTCCAAAGATGAGAGGTTTCTACATATTTCTACATATTTCTCACAGGAAAGCTTATGAGGTGTCATAGGACAATGGAGTATGAGTTGGAATATGAAGCTTCTGTAATGTAACTCATATGAATTTTTCCAGATAAAAATATTTGTAATTTAGCTGGAGCGTTTCAGTTTTTGGGTCATCATCTACAAGCTTAGGATTTCAAGACAAATAAAAGAATACCGGTCACTCAAATGCAATCACTTCTTTCCCTTTTATATCCCAGCAGCTTGCTGTGATCCAGGCTGGTAGCTCTGTGCAAAAGGCAACTTACCACAAGACTGGCACATCCACTTGTTTTTACTTCTCTGCTCTTCAGAGTTTAATAGGACACAGGGTTGATCTGATTATGTGCCCACACAGCATGTACAACTTTTTCTTTCTACTGTGACTCCCTGTGAAAATTTGAGTGTTATAGAGAATAAAAAGTTTCTGAATAGATGTATGGAGATTTTCTCTGAAATGGGCTAACTTAGCTGTAGCTAGGGTACCTTTTGTTTACTTATTAATGAGAATGTTTAAAGCAAGAAATATCAGGAAAAATGTTAATGATTGAGGTCACTTATTCAAAAGAGAGTCTCTGGATAACTGCTGGTGTTAAAGATTGGATTCATCTGACCCATTTTAGAAGTTTACTTTGATGGGATGAGTTGTGCCCTGCAAGTGTTTCTTTTTTTTACACTGAGTGAAAAAGTACAGCTATTTCAGATGTAAGCCTCTGTATTTTATCAGCTGAATCCCGTTGTGATGTTGGCAGGCTTAAGATTTTATTTAACAGGAAATGGAAGAGAATAAGCACTCAGGATCTTTCTCTCTCCCTCTCTTCCCCCCTTCATCCCCACAAGAAATAATAAGCTGAAGCCTGATGTGGGCTGTAGAGATAAAATCAGTAGCTTTTCTTACAAAAGAAACCAAGGTAAATCACACTGACCAGATTGTGAAAACAGCTACCACTAATGAGCACTCACATTAACTATCACAAACAACAGTGGGAATGTTTCTCTTATCATTGCTTACAATCTACCCCTGAGACTTAAAGGGAATTTTAGAGGGAAAAAAAAACCCAAACCAAACAAATACATGGATCTGGAATTCAGCACTCTGATTATTACCCACTGCAGGTTCTCCAGGTAAGAAGTGATGAGCTTGATGAGAGAAGACCTAGGGCAACCAAAAAAGACTTCAGAGCACTGGGGCAGCTGGTTGAAGGGACAGGAGCACAGGTGTTGTTTTTGATAACTCCTTTAGGGGTGGGGAAGAATGCCAAAAGGAACAGGAGAATTCATCTGATCAACACGTGGCCTAAAGATTGGTGCCATTAGTGGAATTTTGGGGTTTTTGTTCATACCATGGTTCATACAGCACCAGGCATGCTGGAGAGAGAGACAGAGTTTACCTGTATAAAAGCAAGAAAAGGATTCTAGCCTGTGAGCTGGCAGGACTGAGAGGGCTTTAAACTAGGTCTGAAGGGGAAGGAGATAACACCAGCCTCGGTAGAGATAAACTTATGGGTGGTACTCCAGCGCTGGGAGTGAAATTGATGCCCAGTGAAATGCAGCTACACCTTGCTGACTCTGAGCTGTGCTGGCCATGCTGGAACACACTTGCAGTCTTATAGACATGACCCAGGGACTCCTGAGGTAACAGAAACCAACAGGGAAACACTAGAGGAATATTTCAAAGGAATTGAGGTGTGTTATTTCAGGAAGGTGACACCATTGAGAGCCCAACTGAGGTACCTTTACACAAATGCACAGCATGGGCAACAAATGATCAGCTGGAAGCCATCATGTTGCTAGAAAACTATGACCTTGTTGCCATTCCTGAAACTTGGTGGGATGAATCCCATGACTGGAGGAGTACAGGCTGTTCAGAAGAGATAGGGGTTGCCCTCTACATCAAGAGTGGGATTGAGTGTGAAGAGTTGTCTCTGAAGGGCAGCCATGAGCAGGTTGAAAGCCTGTGGTGAGAATATGAGACCTAGGTAACAAAGGGAACTTTGTGGTCAGCATCTACTATGGGCTGCCTGACCAATGCAAGCCTCCTGATGGAGCCTTCCTGCTCCGGTGACAGGAGGCATCATGCTCACAGGCCCTTGTTCTTCTGGGAGACTTCAACTATCCCAACATCTGCTGGAAAAGAAGCATGGTGAACTGTAGACAACTCTTGGAATGCATGTAGGATCACTGCTTGACCCAGGAAATAGACAGCTCTACTAGAGGGGTTGCATTGCTGCACCTGATGGTCACCAGTGCAAGTGAGCTAATTGGGGATGCGAGGATTGGAGGCAGCCAGGGCTGCAGGGATCATGTGCTGGTGGAGTCTGCAGTCCTGAGGAATATGGGACAGGTAAGGTGTAAAATCAGGCCCCTGAACTTCAGGAAAGCAGACTTCCAGCTTTCCACGGAGATAGTCAGTGGGATCTCCTGGGACACTGCCCCCAAAGACAAGGGAGTGGAACAGAGTTGGCAAATCTTTAAGGAAACCTTCCATAGAGTGCAAGAGCTAACAATCCCCAGGAGCAAATAGGGCAAGGAAAGCAAGAGATCAGCATGGCTGAGTAAGGACCTGCTGGAGAAACTGAAAGGAAAGAAGCAAATGCACAGGCAGCTGAAGCTAGGACAGATGTCCTGGGAAAAGGATAGACATGAAGTTGTGTGGGGATGGGGTCAGAAAGACCAAGGCAAAGCTGGAGTTGAACTTGGCAAGTAACATGAAGAATATTGAGAAGAGCTTCTATGGGTATGTTAACCAGAAAAGGAAGGTCAAAGAAGGAGTAATGACCCCTGTTAAACAAGGCTGGAAAACTGGCAACAAGGACAAGGAGAAGGCTGAAGTACTCAACGATATTTTTGCCTTGGGCTTCAGTGATGACCTCTCTTCCCATACCTTTAAGGTGTAGGATGGGGACTGGGGGAGCAAACCCTCCCACTGTAAATAAAGATCAGGTTCATGACCACCTAAGGAACCTGAATGTACATAAGTCAATTGACCCAACGAGATGCACCCCAGAGTCAGAGGGAAATGGCTGATGTAGTTGCCAAGACACTCTCCATGACATTTGAAAAGTCATGGCAATCAAGCGAATTCCCAGGTGATTGGAAAAGGAGAAACATTGTACCCATGTTTTGAAAGGGTAGAAAGGAGGACCCTGGGAACAGCTGACCTGTCAGCCTCAGTTCTGAGCCTGGGAAGATCATGGAACAGATTCCCCTAGAAGCTGTGCTAAGGCACATGGAGGACAGGGAGGTGATTTGGGACAGCCAGGATGGCTTCATCAGGGACAAGTCCTGCCTGACCAGCCCCATGGCTTTCTCTGATGGATTGACTCCACCAGTGGACAAGGGACAGTCTATGAATGTCCTGGACTTCTGCAAAGCCTTTGACATGGTCCCCCACAGCACCCTTCTCTCTAAACTGAGGAAAGAGGGACTGTTAGATGCATAAGGAGTTGGTTGAACAGTCCCATCCAGAGGGTCATGTTCAGTGGCTCAGTGTCCCAATGGAGATCAGTGACAAATGGTGCCCTCAGGGGTCTGCAGTGGGACAAGAGTTATTTAATATCTTCATCAATGACATGGACAAAAGGATCGAGTGCACCCTCAGCAAATTTGCAGATGACCCCAAGCTGAGTAGGGCTGTTGTCACACCTGAAGGATGGGATGCCATCCAGAGGTACCTGGACAAGCTGGAGAAGTGGGCCCACGGAGCTTTATGAGATTTAACAAGACCAAGCACAAGGTGCTGCACCTGGGTCAGGGCAATACCTGGTATCAACACTGGCTGGGGATGGACAGATTAGAGCAGCCCTGCTGAGAAGGACTTGGGGCTGCTGTGAAAGAGAGGTTGGACATGACCCAGCCATGAGCACTCACAGCCCAGAATGTCAAATGTGTCCTGGGCTGCATCCAAAACAGCGTGGGCAGCAGGGAGGGGAGGGGATTCTGCCCCTCTCTTCTGCTCTGGTGAGACCCCACCGACTCCATCTGCAGTGCTGCATCAGCTCTGGGGTCCCAGCACAAGGAGGTACATGGACCTGTTGGAGTCCAGAGAAGGCCACCAAAATGATTAGAGGAATGGAACGTCTTCCCTGTGTGGAAAGCTGAGAAATCTGGGGTTGTTCAGCCTGGCAAAGAGAGACCTAATTGCGGCCTTCTAGTAGCTGAAAGGAGCCTACAAGAAAGATGGAGAGGGGCTTTTTGTAAGGTCATGACTGAAACAAGGGGGAATGGCTTTAAATTTAAAGAGAGTAAGTCAACAAGGACAATTTCTCTTTGCTGTTTTTTCCCTTCATCCTTACATGGCTCTTGAAGACTTGAAACCATGCAATACACTAAACTGGGATGCAACACTCCTGGAAGGAATACAGAGATCTCCAGAGTCTGGTACTTGACACTGGTATTTGCTGTACTCCATCTTCTCACCATTTCTAGGAAAATATATTTTAATAATTTTAATTTGTCCTATAAGCACTTTAATCTAATGGCTATTGTGGACCATGGAATATGAATCAAGTGTGTGCATGTATAAACCAAAAATTATTCAGCTAAAAGAAGCTGAAGTTTAGTGAATGTGGATGTCATGTTTTAAAATAGAACAATACATTTCAGACTCTTTTCTTAAAGAAAAAAAAAAAATTAAAAAGAGGTTTTTCCATTTTAAATGTTTCATATTCATCTGGACTTATTTTCCCTTCCTCACCACGACTCTCCTAACCTTTGGTCCTTTGTATTTTTTTTCTCCATGATTACCTGCTCTCTGTACTCTCCTCAAGTAGTCTGAGTGTCATGGTTTGACCCTGGACAAATGCCCAGGCACCTAAAACATCTAGGGAAATGGAGATTTCTCCTACAACATGTAGGAGAGCTCTCTCTGCTCTCCCCTCCCACAGCTGTGCAGAGGAGAGTGAAAAAAAGTTCGCACATGCGCGCACACACACACACACACACGCACACGGCTCATAAGTTGAGATAAGGAACTGGGGGAGAATGCACTAAGAGAAAACAGGTTGAAAACTTAAAGTTGCAAAGTGATTTATTGCTAACCTAACAGTATAGCGGTGGTTCAAGCCCAGAGAGTTTCTTCCCCCCCGAGGAATCTGTGGAGACCTAGAGCCCCCTGTCCCTCAGTTCATAATGGTATTTTCGTACCTCCCTCTTTCCTCCCTTCCTCCTTCCCGACTGGTCCCTGTCCCTTGTCCCTCCCTGGTTCCTCCCCCGTGCCGTTCCGGCATTGGTTGTTACCCTCAGAATAAATTCTGGTGCCGACTGAGTCCAGGATCTCTCACCCTTGACCCCAAGCACCTAACCATCGTGTGACCGCGTGTCTGATTGGGGTCCGGGCGAGGGAACACTCTCTTTGCAGCACTCC